>JBBDGP010003062.1:0-319163 GCA_037952835.1 Lithobates septentrionalis | reverse complement strand
GAGTACTCTGCACAGTGTTCAGCTAAAACTACAACTTAGTGCGGTGTGTCCTGCTCACAGTGTTCAGCTAAAACTACAAGTTAGTGTAGTGAGACCTCTGCACAGTGTTCTGCTAAAGCTACAAGTTAGTGCTGTGCATCCTGCTCACAGTGTTCAGCTAAAACTACAAGTTAGTGCGGTGCATCCTGCTCACAGTGTTCAGCTAAAACTACAAGTTAGTGGGGTGAGACCTCTACACAGTGTTCAGCTAAAACTACAAGTTAGTGGGGTGAGACCTCTGCACAGTGTTCATCTAAAACTACAAGTTAGTGCAGTGCGTCCTGCTCACAGTGTTCAGCTAAAACTACAAGTTAGTGCGGTGCGTCCTGCTCACAGTGTTCAGCTAAAACTACAAGTTAGTGTGGTGCGTCCTGCTCACAGTGTTCAGCTAAAACTACAAGTTAGTGTGGTGAGACCTCTGCACAGAGTTCAGCTAAAACTACAAGTTAGTGCGGTGCGTCCTGCTCACAGTGTTCAGCTAAAACTACAAGTTAGTGTAGTGAGACCTTTGCACAGTGTTCATCTAAAACTACAAGTTAGTGTAGTGCGTCCTGCTCACAGTGTTCAGCTAAAAATACAAGTTAGTGCGGTGCGTCCTGCTCACAGTGTTCAGCTAAAACTAAAAGTTAGTGCGGTGCGTCCTGCTCACAGTGTTCAGCTAAAAATACAAGTTAGTGCGGTGCATCCTGCTCACAGTGTTCAGCTAAAACTACAAGTTAGTGGGGTGAGTACTCTGCACAGTGTTCAGCTAAAGCTACAAGTTAGTGCTGTGCGTCCTGCTCACAGTGTTCAGCTAAAACTACAAGTTAGTGGGGTGAGACCTCTGCATAGTGTTCATCTAAAACTACAAGTTAGTGCAGTGCGTCCTGCTCACAGTGTTCAGCTAAAACTACAAGTTAGTGCGGTGCGTCCTGCTCACAGTGTTCAGCTAAAACTACAAGTTAGTGCAGTGCGTCCTGCTCACAGTGTTCAGCTAAAACTACAAGTTAGTGGGGTGAGTACTCTGCACAGTGTTCAGCTAAAGCTACAAGTTAGTGCTGTGCGTCCTGCTCACAGTGTTCAGCTAAAACTACAAGTTAGTGCGGTGCGTCCTGCTCACAGTGTTCAGCTAAAACTACAAGTTAGTGCAGTGTGTCCTGCTCACAGTGTTCAGCTAAAACTACAAGTTAGTGTAGTGAGACCTCTGCACAGTGTTCATCTAAAACTACAAGTTAGTGCAGTGCGTCCTGCTCACAGTGTTCAGCTAAAACTACAAGTTAGTGCGGTACGTCCTGCTCACAGTGTTCAGCTAAAACTACAAGTTAGTGTAGTGAGACCTCTGCACAGTGTTCATCTAAAACTACAAGTTAGTGCAGTGCGTCCTGCTCACAGTGTTCAGCTAAAACTACAGGTTAGTGCGGTGCGTCCTGCTCACAGTGTTCCGCTAAAACTACAAGTTAGTGGGGTGAGACCTCTGCACAGTGTTCATCTAAAACTACAAGTTAGTGCGGTGGGTCCTGCTCACAGTGTTCAGCTAAAACTACAAGTTAGTGCGGTGGGTCCTGCTCACAGTGTTCAGCTAAAACTACATGTTAGTGTGGTGCGTCCTGCTCACAGTGTTCAGCTAAAACTACAAATTAGTGGGGTGAGACCTCTGCACAGTGTTCATCTAAAACTACAAGTTAGTGCAGTGCGTCCTGCTCACAGTGTTCAGCTAAAACTACAAGTTAGTGCGGTGCGTCCTGCTCACAGTGTTCAGCTAAAACTACAAGTTAGTGGGGTGAGACCTCTGCACAGTGTTCATCTAAAACTACAAGCTAGTGCAGTGCATCCTGCTCACAGTGTTCAGCTAAAACTACAAGTTAGTGCGGTGTGTCCTGCTCACAGTGTTCAGCTAAAACTAAAAGTTAGTGCGGTGCGTCCTGCTCACAGTGTTCAGCTAAAAATACAAGTTAGTGCGGTGCGTCCTGCTCACAGTGTTCAGCTAAAACTAAAAGTTAGTGCGGTGCGTCCTGCTCACAGTGTTCAGCTAAAAATACAAGTTAGTGCGGTGCATCCTGCTCACAGTGTTCAGCTAAAACTACAAGTTAGTGGGGTGAGTACTCTGCACAGTGTTCAGCTAAAGCTACAAGTTAGTGCTGTGCGTCCTGCTCACAGTGTTCAGCTAAAACTACAAGTTAGTGGGGTGAGACCTCTGCATAGTGTTCATCTAAAACTACAAGTTAGTGCAGTGCGTCCTGCTCACAGTGTTCAGCTAAAACTACAAGTTAGTGCGGTGCGTCCTGCTCACAGTGTTCAGCTAAAACTACAAGTTAGTGCAGTGCGTCCTGCTCACAGTGTTCAGCTAAAACTACAAGTTAGTGGGGTGAGTACTCTGCACAGTGTTCAGCTAAAGCTACAAGTTAGTGCTGTGCGTCCTGCTCACAGTGTTCAGCTAAAACTACAAGTTAGTGCGGTGCGTCCTGCTCACAGTGTTCAGCTAAAACTACAAGTTAGTGCAGTGTGTCCTGCTCACAGTGTTCAGCTAAAACTACAAGTTAGTGTAGTGAGACCTCTGCACAGTGTTCATCTAAAACTACAAGTTAGTGCAGTGCGTCCTGCTCACAGTGTTCAGCTAAAACTACAAGTTAGTGCGGTACGTCCTGCTCACAGTGTTCAGCTAAAACTACAAGTTAGTGTAGTGAGACCTCTGCACAGTGTTCATCTAAAACTACAAGTTAGTGCAATGCGTCCTGCTCACAGTGTTCAGCTAAAACTACAGGTTAGTGCGGTGCGTCCTGCTCACAGTGTTCCGCTAAAACTACAAGTTAGTGGGGTGAGACCTCTGCACAGTGTTCACCTAAAACTACAAGTTAGTGCGGTGGGTCCTGCTCACAGTGTTCAGCTAAAACTACAAGTTAGTGCGGTGGGTCCTGCTCACAGTGTTCAGCTAAAACTACATGTTAGTGTGGTGCGTCCTGCTCACAGTGTTCAGCTAAAACTACAAGTTAGTGGGATGAGACCTCTGCACAGTGTTCATCTAAAACTACAAGTTAGTGCAGTGCGTCCTGCTCACAGTGTTCAGCTAAAACTACAAGTTAGTGCGGTGCGTCCTGCTCACAGTGTTCAGCTAAAACTACAAGTTAGTGGGGTGAGACCTCTGCACAGTGTTCATCTAAAACTACAAGCTAGTGCAGTGCATCCTGCTCACAGTGTTCAGCTAAAACTACAAGTTAGTGCGGTGTGTCCTGCTCACAGTGTTCAGCTAAAACTAAAAGTTAGTGCGGTGCGTCCTGCTCACAGTGTTCAGCTAAAAATACAAGTTAGTGCGGTGCGTCCTGCTCACAGTGTTCAGCTAAAACTAAAAGTTAGTGCGGTGCGTCCTGCTCACAGTGTTCAGCTAAAAATACAAGTTAGTGCGGTGCATCCTGCTCACAGTGTTCAGCTAAAACTACAAGTTAGTGGGGTGAGTACTCTGCACAGTGTTCAGCTAAAGCTACAAGTTAGTGCTGTGCGTCCTGCTCACAGTGTTCAGCTAAAACTACAAGTTAGTGGGGTGAGACCTCTGCATAGTGTTCATCTAAAACTACAAGTTAGTGCAGTGCGTCCTGCTCACAGTGTTCAGCTAAAACTACAAGTTAGTGCGGTGCGTCCTGCTCACAGTGTTCAGCTAAAACTACAAGTTAGTGCAGTGCGTCCTGCTCACAGTGTTCAGCTAAAACTACAAGTTAGTGGGGTGAGTACTCTGCACAGTGTTCAGCTAAAGCTACAAGTTAGTGCTGTGCGTCCTGCTCACAGTGTTCAGCTAAAACTACAAGTTAGTGCGGTGCGTCCTGCTCACAGTGTTCAGCTAAAACTACAAGTTAGTGCAGTGTGTCCTGCTCACAGTGTTCAGCTAAAACTACAAGTTAGTGTAGTGAGACCTCTGCACAGTGTTCATCTAAAACTACAAGTTAGTGCAGTGCGTCCTGCTCACAGTGTTCAGCTAAAACTACAAGTTAGTGCGGTACGTCCTGCTCACAGTGTTCAGCTAAAACTACAAGTTAGTGTAGTGAGACCTCTGCACAGTGTTCATCTAAAACTACAAGTTAGTGCAGTGCGTCCTGCTCACAGTGTTCAGCTAAAACTACAGGTTAGTGCGGTGCGTCCTGCTCACAGTGTTCCGCTAAAACTACAAGTTAGTGGGGTGAGACCTCTGCACAGTGTTCATCTAAAACTACAAGTTAGTGCGGTGGGTCCTGCTCACAGTGTTCAGCTAAAACTACAAGTTAGTGCGGTGGGTCCTGCTCACAGTGTTCAGCTAAAACTACATGTTAGTGCGGTGCGTCCTGCTCACAGTGTTCAGCTAAAACTACAAGTTAGTGGGGTGAGACCTCTGCACAGTGTTCATCTAAAACTACAAGTTAGTGCAGTGCGTCCTGCTCACAGTGTTCAGCTAAAACTACAAGTTAGTGCGGTGCGTCCTGCTCACAGTGTTCAGCTAAAACTACAAGTTAGTGGGGTGAGACCTCTGCACAGTGTTCATCTAAAACTACAAGCTAGTGCAGTGCATCCTGCTCACAGTGTTCAGCTAAAACTACAAGTTAGTGCGGTGTGTCCTGCTCACAGTGTTCAGCTAAAACTAAAAGTTAGTGCGGTGCGTCCTGCTCACAGTGTTCAGCTAAAAATACAAGTTAGTGCGGTGCGTCCTGCTCACAGTGTTCAGCTAAAACTAAAAGTTAGTGCGGTGCGTCCTGCTCACAGTGTTCAGCTAAAAATACAAGTTAGTGCGGTGCATCCTGCTCACAGTGTTCAGCTAAAACTACAAGTTAGTGGGGTGAGTACTCTGCACAGTGTTCAGCTAAAGCTACAAGTTAGTGCTGTGCGTCCTGCTCACAGTGTTCAGCTAAAACTACAAGTTAGTGGGGTGAGACCTCTGCATAGTGTTCATCTAAAACTACAAGTTAGTGCAGTGCGTCCTGCTCACAGTGTTCAGCTAAAACTACAAGTTAGTGCGGTGCGTCCTGCTCACAGTGTTCAGCTAAAACTACAAGTTAGTGCAGTGCGTCCTGCTCACAGTGTTCAGCTAAAACTACAAGTTAGTGGGGTGAGTACTCTGCACAGTGTTCAGCTAAAGCTACAAGTTAGTGCTGTGCGTCCTGCTCACAGTGTTCAGCTAAAACTACAAGTTAGTGCGGTGCGTCCTGCTCACAGTGTTCAGCTAAAACTACAAGTTAGTGCAGTGTGTCCTGCTCACAGTGTTCAGCTAAAACTACAAGTTAGTGTAGTGAGACCTCTGCACAGTGTTCATCTAAAACTACAAGTTAGTGCAGTGCGTCCTGCTCACAGTGTTCAGCTAAAACTACAAGTTAGTGCGGTACGTCCTGCTCACAGTGTTCAGCTAAAACTACAAGTTAGTGTAGTGAGACCTCTGCACAGTGTTCATCTAAAACTACAAGTTAGTGCAGTGCGTCCTGCTCACAGTGTTCAGCTAAAACTACAGGTTAGTGCGGTGCGTCCTGCTCACAGTGTTCCGCTAAAACTACAAGTTAGTGGGGTGAGACCTCTGCACAGTGTTCATCTAAAACTACAAGTTAGTGCGGTGGGTCCTGCTCACAGTGTTCAGCTAAAACTACAAGTTAGTGCGGTGGGTCCTGCTCACAGTGTTCAGCTAAAACTACATGTTAGTGTGGTGCGTCCTGCTCACAGTGTTCAGCTAAAACTACAAGTTAGTGGGGTGAGACCTCTGCACAGTGTTCATCTAAAACTACAAGTTAGTGCAGTGCGTCCTGCTCACAGTGTTCAGCTAAAACTACAAGTTAGTGCGGTGCGTCCTGCTCACAGTGTTCAGCTAAAACTACAAGTTAGTGGGGTGAGACCTCTGCACAGTGTTCATCTAAAACTACAAGCTAGTGCAGTGCATCCTGCTCACAGTGTTCAGCTAAAACTACAAGTTAGTGCGGTGTGTCCTGCTCACAGTGTTCAGCTAAAACTAAAAGTTAGTGCGGTGCGTCCTGCTCACAGTGTTCAGCTAAAAATACAAGTTAGTGCGGTGCGTCCTGCTCACAGTGTTCAGCTAAAACTAAAAGTTAGTGCGGTGCGTCCTGCTCACAGTGTTCAGCTAAAAATACAAGTTAGTGCGGTGCATCCTGCTCACAGTGTTCAGCTAAAACTACAAGTTAGTGGGGTGAGTACTCTGCACAGTGTTCAGCTAAAGCTACAAGTTAGTGCTGTGCGTCCTGCTCACAGTGTTCAGCTAAAACTACAAGTTAGTGGGGTGAGACCTCTGCATAGTGTTCATCTAAAACTACAAGTTAGTGCAGTGCGTCCTGCTCACAGTGTTCAGCTAAAACTACAAGTTAGTGCGGTGCGTCCTGCTCACAGTGTTCAGCTAAAACTACAAGTTAGTGCAGTGCGTCCTGCTCACAGTGTTCAGCTAAAACTACAAGTTAGTGGGGTGAGTACTCTGCACAGTGTTCAGCTAAAGCTACAAGTTAGTGCTGTGCGTCCTGCTCACAGTGTTCAGCTAAAACTACAAGTTAGTGCGGTGCGTCCTGCTCACAGTGTTCAGCTAAAACTACAAGTTAGTGCAGTGTGTCCTGCTCACAGTGTTCAGCTAAAACTACAAGTTAGTGTAGTGAGACCTCTGCACAGTGTTCATCTAAAACTACAAGTTAGTGCAGTGCGTCCTGCTCACAGTGTTCAGCTAAAACTACAAGTTAGTGCAGTACGTCCTGCTCACAGTGTTCAGCTAAAACTACAAGTTAGTGTAGTGAGACCTCTGCACAGTGTTCATCTAAAACTACAAGTTAGTGCAGTGCGTCCTGCTCACAGTGTTCAGCTAAAACTACAGGTTAGTGCGGTGCGTCCTGCTCACAGTGTTCCGCTAAAACTACAAGTTAGTGGGGTGAGACCTCTGCACAGTGTTCATCTAAAACTACAAGTTAGTGCGGTGGGTCCTGCTCACAGTGTTCAGCTAAAACTACAAGTTAGTGCGGTGGGTCCTGCTCACAGTGTTCAGCTAAAACTACATGTTAGTGTGGTGCGTCCTGCTCACAGTGTTCAGCTAAAACTACAAGTTAGTGGGGTGAGACCTCTGCACAGTGTTCATCTAAAACTACAAGTTAGTGCAGTGCGTCCTGCTCACAGTGTTCAGCTAAAACTACAAGTTAGTGCGGTGCGTCCTGCTCACAGTGTTCAGCTAAAACTACAAGTTAGTGGGGTGAGACCTCTGCACAGTGTTCATCTAAAACTACAAGCTAGTGCAGTGCATCCTGCTCACAGTGTTCAGCTAAAACTACAAGTTAGTGCGGTGTGTCCTGCTCACAGTGTTCAGCTAAAACTAAAAGTTAGTGCGGTGCGTCCTGCTCACAGTGTTCAGCTAAAAATACAAGTTAGTGCGGTGCGTCCTGCTCACAGTGTTCAGCTAAAACTAAAAGTTAGTGCGGTGCGTCCTGCTCACAGTGTTCAGCTAAAAATACAAGTTAGTGCGGTGCATCCTGCTCACAGTGTTCAGCTAAAACTACAAGTTAGTGGGGTGAGTACTCTGCACAGTGTTCAGCTAAAGCTACAAGTTAGTGCTGTGCGTCCTGCTCACAGTGTTCAGCTAAAACTACAAGTTAGTGGGGTGAGACCTCTGCATAGTGTTCATCTAAAACTACAAGTTAGTGCAGTGCGTCCTGCTCACAGTGTTCAGCTAAAACTACAAGTTAGTGCGGTGCGTCCTGCTCACAGTGTTCAGCTAAAACTACAAGTTAGTGCAGTGCGTCCTGCTCACAGTGTTCAGCTAAAACTACAAGTTAGTGGGGTGAGTACTCTGCACAGTGTTCAGCTAAAGCTACAAGTTAGTGCTGTGCGTCCTGCTCACAGTGTTCAGCTAAAACTACAAGTTAGTGCGGTGCGTCCTGCTCACAGTGTTCAGCTAAAACTACAAGTTAGTGCAGTGTGTCCTGCTCACAGTGTTCAGCTAAAACTACAAGTTAGTGTAATGAGACCTCTGCACAGTGTTCATCTAAAACTACAAGTTAGTGCAGTGCGTCCTGCTCACAGTGTTCAGCTAAAACTACAAGTTAGTGCGGTACGTCCTGCTCACAGTGTTCAGCTAAAACTACAAGTTAGTGTAGTGAGACCTCTGCACAGTGTTCATCTAAAACTACAAGTTAGTGCAGTGCGTCCTGCTCACAGTGTTCAGCTAAAACTACAGGTTAGTGCGGTGCGTCCTGCTCACAGTGTTCCGCTAAAACTACAAGTTAGTGGGGTGAGACCTCTGCACAGTGTTCATCTAAAACTACAAGTTAGTGCGGTGGGTCCTGCTCACAGTGTTCAGCTAAAACTACAAGTTAGTGCGGTGGGTCCTGCTCACAGTGTTCAGCTAAAACTACATGTTAGTGTGGTGCGTCCTGCTCACAGTGTTCAGCTAAAACTACAAGTTAGTGGGGTGAGACCTCTGCACAGTGTTCATCTAAAACTACAAGTTAGTGCAGTGCGTCCTGCTCAGTGTTCAGCTAAAACTACAAGTTAGTGCGGTGCGTCCTGCTCACAGTGTTCAGCTAAAACTACAAGTTAGTGGGGTGAGACCTCTGCACAGTGTTCATCTAAAACTACAAGCTAGTGCAGTGCATCCTGCTCACAGTGTTCAGCTAAAACTACAAGTTAGTGCGGTGCGTCCTGCTCACAGTGTTCAGCTAAAACTAAAAGTTAGTGCGGTGCGTCCTGCTCACAGTGTTCAGCTAAAAATACAAGTTAGTGCGGTGCGTCCTGCTCACAGTGTTCAGCTAAAACTAAAAGTTAGTGCGGTGCGTCCTGCTCACAGTGTTCAGCTAAAAATACAAGTTAGTGCGGTGCGTCCTGCTCACAGTGTTCAGCTAAAACTACAAGTTAGTGGGGTGAGACCTCTGCACAGTGTTCAGCTAAAGCTACAAGTTAGTGCTGTGCGTCCTGCTCACAGTGTTCAGCTAAAACTACAAGCTAGTGCGGTGCGTCCTGCTCACAGTGTTCAGCTAAAAATAAAAGTTAGTGCGGTGCGTCCTGCTCACAGTGTTCAGCTAAAACTGCAAGTTAGTGGGGTGAGACCTCTGCACAGTGTTCAGCTAAAACTACAAGTTAGTGTGGTGCGTCCTGCTCACAGTGTTCAGCTAAAACTACAAGTTAGTGCGGTGCGTCCTGCTCACAGTGTTCAGCTAAAACTGCAAGTTAGTGGGGTGAGACCTCTGCACAGTGTTCATCTAAAACTACAAGTTAGTGCAGTGCATCCTGCTCACAGTGTTCAGCTAAAACTACAAATTAGTGCGGTGCGTCCTGCTCACAGTGTTCAGCTAAAACTACAAGTTAGTGGGGTGAGACCTCTGCACAGTGTTCATCTAAAACTACAAGCTAGTGCAGTGCATCCTGCTCACAGTGTTCAGCTAAAACTACAAGTTAGTGCGGTGCTTCCTGCTCACAGTGTTCAGCTAAAACTACAAGTTAGTGCGGTGCATCCTGCTCACAGTGTTCAGCTAAAACTACAAGTTAGTGGGGTGAGTACTCTGCACAGTGTTCAGCTAAAACTACAAGTTAGTGCGGTGTGTCCTGCTCACAGTGTTCAGCTAAAACTACAAGTTAGTGTAGTGAGACCTCTGCACAGTGTTCATCTAAAACTACAAGTTAGTGCAGTGCGTCCTGCTCACAGTGTTCAGCTAAAACTACAAGTTAGTGCAGTGCGTCCTGCTCACAGTGTTCAGCTAAAACTACAAGTTAGTGGGGTGAGACCTCTGCATAGTGTTCATCTAAAACTACAAGTTAGTGCAGTGCGTACTGCTCACAGTGTTCAGCTAAAACTAAAAGTTAGTGCGGTGCGTCCTGCTCACAGTGTTCAGCTAAAACTACAAGTTAGTGCAGTGTGTCCTGCTCACAGTGTTCAGCTAAAACTACAAGTTAGTGGGGTTAGACCTCTGCACAGTGTTCAGCTAAAGCTACAAGTTAGTGCTGTGCGTCCTGCTCACAGTGTTCAGCTAAAACTACAAGTTAGTGCGGTGCATCCTGCTCACAGTGTTCAGCTAAAAATACAAGTTAGTGCGGTGCGTCCTGCTCACAGTGTTCAGCTAAAACTGCAAGTTAGTTGTGTGAAACCTCTGCACAGTGTTCAGCTAAAACTATAAGTTAATGCGGTGCATCCTGCTCACAGTGTTCAGCTAAAACTACAAGTTAGTGCGGTGCGTCCTGCTCACAGTGTTCAGCTAAAAATACAAGTTAGTGGGGTGAGACCTGCTCACAGTGTTCAGCTAAAACTACAAGTTAGTGTGGTGCGTCCTGCTCACAGTGTTCAGCTAAAACTACAAGTTAGTGGTGTGAGACCTCTGCACAGTGTTCAGCTAAAACTACAAGTTAGTGCGGTGCGTCCTGCTCACAGTGTTCAGCTAAAACTACAAGTTAGTGTAGTGAGACCTCTGCACAGTGTTCATCTAAAACTACAAGTTAGTGCAGTGCATCCTGCTCACAGTGTTCAGCTAAAACTACAAGTTAGTGCGGTGCGTCCTGCTCACAGTGTTCAGCTAAAACTACAAGTTAGTGGGGTGAGACCTCTGCACAGTGTTCATCTAAAACTACAAGCTAGTGCAGTGCATCCTGCTCACAGTGTTCAGCTAAAACTACAAGTTAGTGCGGTGCATCCAGCTCACAGTGTTCAGCTAAAACTACAAGTTAGTGCGGTGCATCCTGCTCACAGTGTTCAGCTAAAACTACAAGTTAGTGGGTCGAGTACTCTGCACAGTGTTCAGCTAAAACTACAAGTTAGTGCGGTGTGTCCTGCTCACAGTGTTCAGCTAAAACTACAAGTTAGTGTAGTGAGACCTCTGCACAGTGTTCATCTAAAACTACAAGTTAGTGCAGTGCGTCCTGCTCACAGTGTTCAGCTAAAACTACAAGTTAGTGCGGTGCGTCCTGCTCACAGTGTTCAGCTAAAACTACAAGTTAGTGGGGTGAGACCTCTGCATAGTGTTCATCTAAAACTACAAGTTAGTGCAGTGCGTCCTGCTCACAGTGTTCAGCTAAAAATACAAGTTAGTGCGGTGCATCCTGCTCACAGTGTTCAGCTAAAACTTCAAGTTAGTGCAGTGCGTCTGCTCACAGTGTTCAGCTAAAACTACAAGTTAGTGGGGTGAGACCTCTGCACAGTGTTCAGCTAAAGCTACAAGTTAGTGCTGTGCGTCCTGCTCACAGTGTTCAGCTAAAACTACAAGTTAGTGCGCTGCGTCCTGCTCACAGTGTTCAGCTAAAACTACAAGTTAGTGGTGTGAGACCTCTGCACAGTGTTCATCTAAAACTACAAGTTAGTGCAGTGCGTCCTGCTCACAGTGTTCAGCTAAAACTACAAGTTAGTGCGGTGCGTCCTGCTCACAGTGTTCAGCTAAAACTACAAGTCAGTGGGGTGAAACCTCTGCACAGTGTTCATCTAAAACTACAAGCTAGTGCAGTGCATCCTGCTCACAGTGTTCAGCTAAAACTACAAGTTAGTGCGGTGCATCCTGCTCACAGTGTTCAGCTAAAACTACAAGTTAGTGCGGTGCATCCTGCTCACAGTGTTCAGCTAAAACTACAAGTTAGTGGGGTGAGTACTCTGCACACTGTTCAGCTAAAACTACAAGTTAGTACGGTGTGTCCTGCTCACAGTGTTCAGCTAAAACTACAAGTTAGTGTAGTGAGACCTCTGCACAGTGTTCATCTAAAACTACAAGTTAGTGCAGTGCGTCCTGCTCACAGTGTTCAGCTACAACTACAAGTTAGTGCAGTGCGTCCTGCTCACAGTGTTCAGCTAAAACTACAAGTTAGTGGGGTGAGACCTCTGCATAGTGTTCATCTAAAACTACAAGTTAGTGCAGTGCGTCCTGCTCACAGTGTTCAGCTAAAACCAAAAGTTAGTGCGGTGCGTCCTGCTCACAGTGTTCAGCTAAAACTACAAGTTAGTGCGGTGCGTCCTGCTCACAGTGTAAAGCTAAAAATACAAGTTAGTGCGGTGCGTCCTGCTCACAGTGTTCAGCTAAAACTGCAAGTTAGTGGGGTGAGACCTCTGCACAGTGTTCAGCTAAAACTACAAGTTAGTGCGGTGCGTCCTGCTCACAGTGTTCAGCTAAAACTACAAGTTAGTGCAGTGCGTCCTGCTCACAGTGTTCAGCTAAAACTACAAGTTAGTGGGGTGAGACCTCTGCACAGTGTTCATCTAAAACTACAAGTTAGTGCAGTGCGTCCTGCTCACAGTGTTCAGCTAAAACTACAAGTTAGTGTGGTGCTGAAGTAGGAACGGGGGTCAGTTTATATGGCCATGGTTATGTGTGCAGTAAGGCTGATTTAGAATTTCAGCTAAGAAGCAATTCCTGTATATACTATGCTAAGAACAGTTTATGAGGTCTGTAAAATATGTTACAGGCTGTGGTTAAAGACGCTGAATTCACCCTTTCACCCCCCTTAACACAGACACCTGTGTTGCACACTTTCCTATAGCTAAGAGAATGTCAAGCTGATCTGCAAAAATGATAAGGAAACCGCAAGCGCAGGAACCTGCAAACTTTGCAAGAGTACAAAAGGAATTTGCTTTGCTAAACTGCTTTGCACCCATAAGAGTAGGTTAACTGCTTAAAAGGGTTAAAAGGTTAGAATGTCTTATAACGGAAATGTATTGTCTGTTCGCTTGTGACGTAATGTGATAGAGTTATATGTACACTGAATTGTCTGTATCGGGCACTTCTTGGCGTGTAGACATTAGTCGGGCCAGGAGTGTCCATTCTTGCTAGCTAGAAGAATGGAATAAAACCTCGCATACCAGAAGTTCATTGTCCAGCAGTCATTACCAATATCCTACCTAACGTTCTGCTAGGGGGGAATATCGGTGTGACCTGTTGAGGCAGGTGGCACTGTTTTCCACCAGACCTACAAGGAATGGTCCGAGAGGCCAGCCCTGTGGGTTATATCGTAGTCTCAAAAGGCGCCTTCTAGAACGGTTATCTAGGAGACTGCGCTGTGTCCCATTTGGTGGCCTGCTGTGGACAACCTTCGTAGCGTCAAAAGGACCTGGGAATCCGAGAAGTAGATAGCTGGAGCTCCAACAGGAACAGGTGAGAGCCTTTTACTTTTGGTTTTTGGATAACAGTCAGACAGCCAGCCAGCCTCTCGACGGATCGAGAGAAGGGAAGCCTGATCACCTTCCGAGAAGAGACCTCCGTTCAGATGATTGTGCATCTTTCGGACAAATTCTCAGTCAGTCAGTAATTTTTGGGTGGGAGTGTCTGGTATGATTGATGTGTGTATGAGACATCACTTTGTGGTGAGGTGACCGTGCTCCTCTTTTAAGTGCGGTTCCTGGCTGGGAGACCGCGCCCAGGCCACTGACCGAGGGAAGCGTTGTCTATTGTCCCTACCTGTGTCGAGGATTCAGACCCCTTACTGAATTCTCATCATCTACCCTACCCTCTGTGTCTGTCTTGGTGTCTGTTAGGTTATAAGAATGGGTGGGAAACATAGTGTTGAATCTCCCCTACAAACCATGATCTCCAACTTTGAGAAGGGATTTGCTAAGAACTGTAATTTAAAACTTAGCCCTGAGAAATTGATAACATTGTGTGAGAAAGATTGGCCCTGCTATGGAGCGCGGTGGCCCCCACAGGGAACCCTTGACTTAGAGACCATTGACTGATTATTTGAGAATATTATGTCAGACTTACAGAAACATGACCAAGACGCACCTCCAGGAGGACTGTTCGTTCGGGTGATTGTGCATCCCTCGAATAAATCCTCAGCCAGTCAGGAGGAATATCCATCCAGATGATTGTGCATCTCTCGGATAAATCCTCAGCCAGCCAGTCAGGAGGAATATCCGTCCAGATGATTGTGCATCTCTCGGATAAATCCTCAGCCAGTCAGGAGGAATATCCGTCCAGATGATTGTGCATCTCTCGGATAAATCCTCAGCCAGTCAGGAGGAATATCCGTCAAGATGATTGTGCATCTCTCGGATAAATCCTCAGCCAGCCAGTCAGGAGGAATATCCGTCCAGATGATTGTGCATCTCTCTGAGAAATCCTCAGCCAGTCAGTCAGTCAGTTAGGAGAAAACGTCCGTCTGGATGATTGTGCATCCTTTGGACAAATGGGAGATAAAGACCTGCAGTGGATAGAAGCCACAAAAAGAGGAACAGTGTAGAATTATGATTATGACAAGAGTAGTGCCACTGACAAAACAAACAAGACACATATATTCTCAACCTGAAGAGACAGATCAGCCTCCCCCGTATGTAGATGAACGGACCTCAGATAGAGACAGGTCAGAGCCATGTCCAAATGCCCCGTCCAGTAAACAAGGGGACTCAAGTTGTTGTCCACCTACATCAGATTCAGCAAGTTTGTCAATGCCAAATCTCAGTAAATATACTCCTGACCGTAACACTTTGGGTATAGGCAGGACAGAAATAGGGAACTCAGTAGTAGTCAATGGGCTCCCCAATCAAGTGTCCACTTCCACTCCGAGAAATCCTGATGCAAATAGCCGGACCCTTGCCCCGTCTTTCAACATACCTCTGCAAATGCCCTTAAGAGAACAGGCGGTGGAGGAACATCGGACTCTAGTTTACGACCCTTTTTAACACAACAGATTTACTGAACTGGAAGATTCATAACCCTGCCTACTCTGAGAAGCCCCAAGCCATCACAGATTTGCTCCGGTCAATAACTCAGACCCATAACCCCACTTGGTCGGACTGCCAGCAACTTTTATTGACCCTTTTTAATACTGAGGAGAGACACAGAATTAACCAAGCAGTGCAGAAGTATAAAAGGCAAAAGACCCTTCCTATTAGAAAGACTTTGTAGTTTTGGGGGGGGGGCATCAAGTCCAACATCAGTTCATGTACATGCCGGATTCCCCTATCTCCTTGCTGGGCAGAGACTTACTTGCTAAATTCAGAGCGTACATATACTTCCAATCTGACGGACAGGCTATCCTAAAATTGCCCCATCCCTTTGAAGCCCGCATACTGCAAGACATCCCGGGACTATGGGCAGAAGACAACCCACCAGGATTAGCCAGACACATTTCCCCAATCCTTATTGAATTAAAATCAGGAGCCACCCCAGTCAGCCTGAAACAGTACCCAGTCCCTCTAAAAGCCCTAGTAGGAATACAAACAAATTCCTACACTATGGAATTCTAAAACCCTGTCAGTCTCCCTGGAATACACCTCTACTCCCAGTGCAGAAACCTGAAACAGCTCACTGTCATCCTGTTCAAGACCTCAGAGTGGCCAATCAGGCTGTAATGATCATGCACCCAGCGGTCACTAATGAACTGTTACAATTACTGTGGGAGGCAGGTTATAAGGTGTCTCGGAGAAAGGTGCAATTTTGACAAGAGACTGTAAAGTACCTGGGATTCAGAGTATCACAAGGGCAGAGACAATTGGGAGAAGGCAGGAAAGAAGCTGTTTGTCAGATTCTCACCCTGACTACCAGACGGCAAGTACGTGAATTCCTGGGGGTGGCAGGATTCTGCTGAATCTGGATACCGGACTTTGCCATAAAAGCCAGACCCGACTATAAATCCACAAAGGGGGGAGAAAAGGAACCCTTCCAATGGGGAGAACAGCAAAACAGAGCATTAAGACATTAAGGTCTCCCTAATGCAGACTCTTGCGCTAGGCTTGCCAGATAGCCAAAAAGTCTTCTATTTGCATGTCAGTGAAAAACAAGGAATAGTAGTAGGAGTCCTGACACAATACTCTGGGTCTTGACAGCGTCCTGTAGCATAACTTTCAAAACAACTGGACACTGTAGCTCAGGGATGGCCATCCTGCAGAGGGCCATCGCAGTAACAGCCCTCCTTGTGGTCGAAGCTGACAAGTCGTCATTGGGTCAGGAGACTTATGTCCGGGTCCCACACCAAGTACAGGCATTAATGGATTACAAGGGAAATCACTGGTTTACTAACATTCGAATGGTTAAATATCAAGCTATGCTGTGTGAAAATCCTTGTATCCACTTAGAGATTGTAAACACTTTAAACCCAGCCACTCTGCTCCCCACCTGACAAGAACCCCTAACTCATGACAGTCTCCGGGTAATGGATATGCAAGCCGACCAGACTTGAAAGACAGCCCCTTGGAAAATCCAAACGTTGCGTACTTTAAAAGATGTTTATCCCCAGATATAGACTCAGTCAATGGCCCTGACTTTGCCCACAAGTGCCTCCAGGAATTAGCAACGGCACCTAAGATTACTTGGAAATTACACACCGCATATAGGCCCCAAAGCTCTGGAAAAGTTGAACGGATGAACCGCACGCTCAAGTCACAACTGACCAAGCTCTGTCAGGAAACCCAAATGAAATGGACCTTGATGTTGCCCATTGCTTTACTGAGAATTCAGAGTACCCCAACAAAGAGGACAAACCTGTCCCCTTTTGAGGTACTGTATGGTAGGCCCCCACCCATCATTAGAGGGATAAGAGGAGACTTGCATCAGATAGGAGGGGTAGTTAACCGTGAACTGATACAGAAACTTGGGGAAAGTATGCAGGACATAGGGAAATGGGTTCAAGAGAAACTTCCCATAAGCTTGTCGAACCCAGTACACCCCTTTAAACCAGGAGATACTGTGTGGGTAAAGGAGTGGAACATAACCCCACTAGGGCCAAAATGGAGAGGTCCTTACACTGTTCTGCTATCTACCCCAACAGCCATTAAGGTAGCTGAGGTGACACCCTGGATACACCACTCCAGGGTAAAGCGAGCTGCTGACCTCACAGACTCCTGGCACAGTACAGTAGACCCCCAAGATCCTTTGAGACTGAGATTGACCAGAGAAATCAGAAGGAAGAACTCCAGCCCTGTGTTCAGCACACCCCTGGAAGCTGCTGAATTTACGCACGGCAGAAGATAGACAGACTGCAGCCCTGCGGCCAACACACTCCTGGAAGCTGCTGGCTCAACGCACGGCGGAAGATAAAGGATATCTACTAAGCTCTGCTCCAACCACACCCCGGACGCTGGTTGGTCTACGCACAAGCTGAAGCCTGAGGATATTCAGGCTATTTACTAAAATCGTTATAATGAGACTGTTGATAGCCATAATAGTGATACTGACCGGGTTAAAAGAGGGGAAGAGTAACTCATGTGACCCGTGTATAAAGACCACCAGAGAAGGATCCGTAACTACCAAGATGTTACTGTGGCACTCCCATTATCAATGCAAGGGCACAGAGACTGGTACCTGCATACATAATGGGACTACCTATTCAATGTGCTCCGTTGAAAATCAGATAACCTGTTATGACCCCACTTATGCACCCTACAAAACCTGGCTAACCGTTCGGAGCTTTAGTTCCACCGGTAAGCTGATAAACCGTACACTGATCACTGACCCCAGCACTGCAGCAAGCCTAATCTTTGATGTGTGTGCTACCATCAACCTCAACCACTTCCCAAGGGGAGGGTGTGGGGGATTGGAATGGGAGAGAGAGTATTTGAGAAATGATAGGTACATCTGTTCAGGGAAACTGGGACCTAGCTGTGCAAATGAGGAATGGAACTACTGCCCCACCTGGAGGTGTGCTGCCTGGGGAACATGGGGAATGAAAAATCAGGATGCCATTCTACAATCTTTAGCTGGTTCATCCAGCTGCACAGTTGGGAGTTGCGCCCCTGTGAATTTCACCATACATAACCCTGTCCGGTTTTTAGCACAATGTGGAAATAAGTTTGGAGTTCATATTTATGGTAAAGGATCAGACCCCGGTACAATTGTGTATGTCTCACTAGAAACTGAACTAACAAAGAGTGTTAATCATCAGCTATTTCATTCCTTATATGAAGAGCTAGCCACTGGTATGGAAGTACCCCCTAGCACAAAGAACCTGTTCATTGAACTGGCAGAAAGTGTGGCTGACAATTTACAAGTAACAGATTGCTATGTGTGTGGAGGAACTAACATGGGAGACCAATGGCCTTGGGAAGCCAGGGAAAAAGATTATGATGTGCCATTCAGTGCCACCTCTGAGCAGCCCCCAATGTATAGTTTTAGACTACTGTTTGCAGAGTAAAGAAGTGGAGAAGATTTTTAAAAAATATTGGAACGTACTTAAACAGGATTGTCATCTGAGAGATTTAATACCTGATAAACCTAAAATTGTTTACAAAAGGGCACCAAGTTTGCGTGATAGACTGGTACACAATGTGGTGGAACCACCCCCACCAAAACCAAAGATGTTTTGGGATTTGAAAGGTTTTTTCGGTTGTGGGAGGTGCTATAGCTGTGTAAGAGTACCATCCAATATTAAGAAGGTTAGAGAATTCTACAACCCCCATAGGAAGCTAATGCACACCATAGAGGATTTTGTCTCATGCGATACCATTGGAGTGGTGTATGCGATTCAATGTCCTTGCAATCTGTTATATATTGGTCGCACCATTAGAGCCCTGAAAGACCGTATGGAGGAGCATGTAAGGAACATACGGAAAGGGTCTGATAGCCACTTCCTATATGTGCATTTTAAGAATGAGCACAACCAGAGCACGCAGGGCATGAGATTTTGGGGCTTGGAGGCGCCGAAACGTAATTGGAGGGGCTCCAATTATGTCAGAGATATCAGTAAGCGCGAATCCTGGTGGATTTACCAGCTCGGCTCTTTGTCACCAGGTGGGTTGAATAAAGAGTTCGATCTCGCATGCTTCTTGAGCAATTTCTAGTCTTATATTGGATACTGTACGTTTAAATTGAATTTTCTATATATACCATCTCAGCTTGGATTAGACGGGAGATTGATATACAGCATCCCACCTTGTATGGAGGAGCATGATATAAATTGATATACAGCATCCCACCTGGTTTTAGCGTTATTGTTTTCAATTTTGAATTTCTCTACATATCGATGAAATTCAAGCTGTTTGGATATAACCTTATGATAAGACTGCTCTGATCCTTGTCATTTGGGAAATTTTTGGGGGGATTTTGGAGGTCCTAATGGACGATGTCCTTTTTTCCTTCCCCCCCCCTCCCCCCCCTCCCCCCCCCCCTCTTCTACTCTATAGATTTCCGCTAGAATAAATTGAATTTTCCCTTCCCCTTTAAGGATTTAATTGGATGCATATGACTGATTTCTTGGGTGTCCACTGGTATATGTATATATTTTTTATGTACAAAAAAGTTTTTTCTACATAAAGGAATTTTTTATATATTAATATTTTTTTATATTTTCTCTATATTTTTTATATTTCTAACATTTTAAAGTATTTCTTAAATAAACATTTTTATTATGGTGTTTAATACAGGGTTTTAAGGGTTGATTTTAATACTGGCAAGTAGTGTTATCATTTATGAATAATTTAGGATGTAAAATATAGGGTTTATGTCAATGGTTTATTCACATGCATAAGAAAGGATTTAAACATAGGCGCCTGCATGCGCCGCTGTTTTTAAAGTCGAATTGTGCACAATACACAGGCATTGTGCATAATTGAACCTTTGTAATCACCATGCATATGATATTCGCTTTTATTTATTTTATTTATATGTGATTGTTTCCATATTTGGTGTGGGAGCGCTGTGGTGTTTTCAGTTCCGTTCCCTCCGTGTCTCCGTCCTGGATATAACTGGGGTTAATCCACGTAATTGATTCCCCTTGCTATTATCCTGATCAGTAGGTAGTAAGGCTGTAACAATAGAAAGCCTGTGATAGGTGCTGCGCTTTGTATAGAGGAGCGGAGCCAAGCACAGAATAGTCTGCGGTCATAGGGAAAATGGCCGCCGTTAGTGTATTTAAACAGTAGAGCGCCCAATCATATCCCCCTGTTGAAGACACGTGACTCCCTGTGTCGAACACGCGTAGGGGAGGGGCCAGGACGGAGCGAGCAGCACTGAGCTGGGCTGGGAATTTCTGAACACCCCGCAGCGCATCGAATAAGCATTACTGGACGTATATCCTGCCTGTACTGTTTGGTGCACATTAAGCACCTATGCAATGTGAGTACCCCGGTGTGGGGATTGTTTACACTAGTTACTATTAAATATTTTGGCGATATCACACTATGCAGTCCCTTCTTTTTCTTTTGGTATGATGCCTATGGAGTCCTAAAGAGCTTGATGGGAGATCATCTGGTGTCCTGATTACTGAGCCCAGGGGTGGCTCCAAAGCGTGTTTGGACACAGCTAAACCCTGTGTCACACGCTCAGAGGTGAGCGCAACTACTTTGGGGGTCACCAGGGCACATTTGGGCACTGTGGTTCCACGATCCGTCTCCCATGTGAAGCACCTCTATGCACTGTAATTCTCCTTTGGATTCTTTTCCGCCACACATCGTTGTGTGATATAGATTTGGAAGATTGTTTTCACATTTAAAGGACTATTATCACCTAATTAATATATATAGTCTTTATATGTTTTTATCACTTATTGCTTGTATGTTTTTTACAGTTTGTACGCAAATTACCATATTTGTAATGCATGGTTTTTCACTTGTCACTATTGTTTATAAGTAGGTTTTTTTTTGCACGCAGCACTTTAGATTGGATACACGCATGGCACTTTGATGTAAATTTCAGGCGCATTTATTGATATTTTTATTAAACTATGTTTTCTATATATAAATAGGTCGCTTACCATTAAGCACAATATACTTGAATTTTCATATTCAATAACACGGTAGATTCAATTATATCACTATCTAATATTTGGCACTTTTGATGTGGCATATAGCAGTATTATTTATATTTATGCTGATTGATTTGAGATTTGAAGCACATACACTGGGCGCCTTTAGATTGATAAGGTGAATATATACCTAAGCGCAACGCATTTTTCCATTCACATTTAAACGCACGGCTATGAATACGTGACCTGCGGTTGCAGCTGGGTATTTGTATTTTTGTATTTCTACAGTAAGGCATAGGGTCATTGTGGCTCGCAAGACCTCTTCTCTCTTTTTTACCTCTGAGCAGCCCCCTGAACGAATAAGGTCAGAATGGCACTTGAAAACATCAATAATTGGGAAATATTGTATAGCCAGGTCGGGTCCCCAGTATAGAACACATGTAGGAGAAATGGCCTGTTTAGGACAACAGTTTTATAACAACACTTCTAAAAGTACATCCTGGTGGAGTGATACAAACATACCCGTGCCTGACCCACACCCCTTTACCAATTTCACTCATCTAAAAGGGCTATGGGAAAATCTCACCACAGAATCTAACTGGAAGGCCCCATAAAACTTGTATTGGATTTGTGGGAATAAAGCCTATTCAGAGCTCCCTCAAGACTGGTCAGGAGCCTGTGTCTTAGGTACCTTAAAACCCTCATTTTTCCTTCTTCCACTGGGGAATAGGGAAGAATTGGGAGTCCTGGTGTACATAGGTTCAAAGAGGAAGCGGAGGTCATCTAGTCTGACGATAGGAAACTGGAAAGATAATGAATGGCCCCCAGAACGTATTGTCCAGTATTATGGTCCAGCCACATGGGCCGAAGATGGCAGTTACGGTTATAGAACACCAATTTATATGCTTAATCAGATTATAAGGTTACAGGCTGTACTAGAAATAATTACTGTCTTAAATTTGCTTGCTAAACAAGGAACTAATTTACATGCTCACGTGTATCAGAATAGACTTGCTTTAGACTATCTGTGAGCTACTGAGGGTGGTGTCTGTGGGAAATTTAATCTGAGTAATTGTTGCTTAGAAGTGGACAACACAGGAAAAGTAGTTGAAGAAATCACTGGTAGAATGAAAAAGTTAGCTCATGTGCCAGTCCAAACATGGGATGGTTTCAACGCTGGTAGCTGGTTCGGGGATTGGGGTTTCCCCAGTGCATATGGGGTGAAGGCTATATTGGGGATCATTGTAGTAATACTCGTAGCATGTCTGCTGCTGCCCTGTCTGATTCCCCTTGGGGCTAGAATGATCCAGAGTTTCATTGAGGCAACCGTAGAAAGAAAGGCTGCGACCCATATTATGGCTATGTGGAAATACCAGCCATTAACCCCCCAAGACTAAATAAAAATCTCAGTAACATTGGGCTCTGATCCATTAGAAAACAGAACTGTATGCTATTTAATGATGCTTAATCTCGCTCATAATAATCGCTATGATTATGATCAAAGGGGGGAATGAAGTAGGAACGGGGGTCAGTTTATATGGCCATGGTTATGTGTGCAGTAAGGCTGATTTAGAATTTCAGCTAAGAAGCAATTCCTGTATATACTATGCTAAGAACAGTTTATGAGGTCTGTAAAATATGTTACAGGCTGTGGTTAAAGACGCTGAATTCACCCTTTCACCCCCCTTAACACAGACACCTGTGTTGCACACTTTCCTATAGCTAAGAGAATGTCAAGCTGATCTGCAAAAATGATAAGGAAACCGCAAGCGCAGGAACCTGCAAACTTTCCAAGAGTACAAAAGGAATTTGCTTTGCTAAACTGCTTTGCACCCATAAGAGTAGGTTAACTGCTTAAAAGGGTTAAAAGGTTAGAATGTCTTATAACGGAAATGTATTGTCTGTTCGCTTGTGACGTAATGTGATAGAGTTATATGTACACTGAATTGTCTGTATCGGGCACTTCTTGGCGTGTAGACATTAGTCGGGCCAGGAGTGTCCATTCTTGCTAGCTAGAAGAATGGAATAAAACCTTGCATACCAGAAGTTCATTGTCCAGCAGTCATTACCAATATCCTACCTAACGTTCTGCTACTTCAGTGCGTCCTGCTCACAGTGTTCATATAAAACTACAAGTTAGTGGGGTGAGACCTCTGCACAGTGTTCATCTAAAACTACAAGCTAGTGCAGTGCATCCTGCTCACAGTTTTCAGCTAAAACTACAAGTTAGTGCGGTGCATCCTGCTCACAGTGTTCAGCTAAAACTACAAGTTAGTGCGGTGCGTCCTGCTCAGAGTGTTCAGCTAAAACTACAAGTTAGTGCAGTGTGTCCTGCTCAGAGTGTTCAGCTAAAACTACAAGTTAGTGTAGTGAGACCTCTGCACAGTGTTCATCTAAAACTACAAGTTAGTGCAGTGCGTCCTGCTCACAGTGTTCAGCTAAAACTACAAGTTAGTGCGGTACGTCCTGCTCACAGTGTTCAGCTAAAACTACAAGTTAGTGTAGTGAGACCTCTGCACAGTGTTCATCTAAAACTACAAGTTAGTGCAGTGCGTCCTGCTCACAGTGTTCAGTTAAAACTACAAGTTAGTGCGGTGCGTCCTGCTCACAGTGTTCAGCTAAAACTACAAGTTAGTGGGGTGAGACCTCTGCACAGTGTTCATCTAAAACTACAAGTTAGTGCAGTGCGTCCTGCTCACAGTGTTCAGCTAAAACTACAAGTTAGTGCGGTGCGTCCTGCTCACAGTGTTCAGCTAAAACTACAAGTTAGTGGGGTGAGACCTCTGCACAGTGTTCATCTAAAACTACAAGCTAGTGCAGTGCATCCTGCTCACAGTGTTCAGCTAAAACTACAAGTTAGTGCGGTGCATCCTGCTCACAGTGTTCAGCTAAAACTACAAGTTAGTGCGGTGCATCCTGCTCACAGTGTTCAGCTAAAACTACAAGTTAGTGGGGTGAGTACTCTGCACAGTGTTCAGCTAAAACTACAAGTTAGTGCAGTGTGTCCTGCTCACAGTGTTCAGCTAAAACTACAAGTTAGTGTAGTGAGACTTCTGCACAGTGTCCATCTAAAACTACAAGTTAGTGCAGTGCGTCCTGCTCACAGTGTTCAGCTAAAACTACAAGTTAGTGCGGTGCGTCCTGCTCACAGTGTTCAGCTAAAACTACAAGTTAGTCAGGTGAGACCTCTGCATAGTGTTCATCTAAAACTACAAGTTAGTGCAGTGCGTCCTGCTCACAGTGTTCAGCTAAAACTAAAAGTTAGTGCGGTGTGTCCTGCTCACAGTGTTCAGCTAAAACTACAAGCTAGTGCGGTGCGTCCTGCTCACAGTGTTCAGCTAAAAATAAAAGTTAGTGTGGTGCGTCCTGCTCACAGTGTTCAGCTAAAACTGCAAGTTAGTGGGGTGAGACCTCTGCACAGTGTTCAGCTAAAACTACAAGTTAGTGCGGTGCGTCCTGCTCACAGTGTTCAGCTAAAACTACAAGTTAGTGCGGTGCGTCCTGCTCACAGTGTTCAGCTAAAACTACAAGTTAGTGGGGTGAGACCTCTGCACAGTGTTCATCTAAAACTACAAGTTAGTGCAGTGCATCCTGCTCACAGTGTTCAGCTAAAACTACAAGTTAGTGCGGTGCGTCCTGCTCACAGTGTTCAGCTAAAACTACAAGTTAGTGGCGTGAGACCTCTGCACAGTGTTCATCTAAAACTACAAGTTAGTGCAGTGCGTCCTGCTCACAGTGCTCAGCTAAAACTACAAGTTAGTGCGGTGCGTCCTGCTCACAGTGTTCAGCTAAAACTACAAGTTTGTGGGGTGAGACCTCTGCACAGTGTTCATCTAAAACTACAAGCTAGTGCAGTGCATCCTGCTCACAGTGTTCAGCTAAAACTACAAGTTAGTGCGGTGCATCCTGCTCACAGTGTTCAGCTAAAACTACAAGTTAGTGGGGTGAGTACTCTGCACAGTGTTCAGCTAAAACTAAAAGTTAGTACGGTGTGTCCTGCTCACAGTGTTCAGCTAAAACTACAAGTTAGTGAAGTGAGACCTCTGCACAGTGTTCATCTAAAACTACAAGTTAGTGCGGTGCGTCCTGCTCACAGTGTTCAGCTAAAACTACAAGTTAGTGGGGTGAGACCTCTGCATAGTGTTAATCTAAAACTACAAGTTAGTGCAGTGCGTCCTGCTCACAGTGTTCAGCTAAAACCAAAAGTTAGTGCGGTGCGTCCTGCTCACAGTGTTCAGCTAAAAATACAAGTTAGTGTGGTGCGTCCTGCTTACAGTGTTCAGCTAAAACTACAAGTTAGTGTAGTGAGACCTCTGCACAGTGTTCATCTAAAACTACAAGTTAGTGCAGTGCGTCCTGCTCACAGTGTTCAGCTAAAACTACAAGTTAGTGCGGTGCGTCCTGCTCACAGTGTTCAGCTAAAACTACAAGTTAGTGGGGTGAGACCTCTGCACAGTGTTCATCTAAAACTACAAGCTAGTGCAGTGCATCCTGCTCACAGTGTTCAGCTAAAACTACAAGTTAGTGCGGTGCATCCTGCTCACAGTGTTCAGCTAAAACTACAAGTTAGTGGGGTGAGTACTCTGCACAGTGTTCAGCTAAAACTACAAGTTAGTGCAGTGTGTCCTGCTCACAGTGTTCAGCTAAAACTACAAGTTAGTGTAGTGAGACCTCTGCACAGTGTTCATCTAAAACTACAAGTTAGTGCAGTGCGTCCTGCTCACAGTGTTCAGCTAAAACTACAAGTTAGTGCGGTGCGTCCTGCTCACAGTGTTCAGCTAAAACTACAAGTTAGTGGGGTGAGACCTCTGCATAGTGTTCATCTAAAACTACAAGTTAGTGCAGTGCGTCCTGCTCACAGTGTTCAGCTAAAACTAAAAGTTAGTGCGGTGCGTCCTGCTCACAGTGTTCAGCTAAAAATACAAGTTAGTGCAGTGCGTCCTGCTCACAGTGTTCAGCTAAAACTACAAGTTAGTGGGGTGAGACCTCTGCACAGTGTTCAGCTAAAGCTACAAGTTAGTGCTGTGCGTCCTGCTCACAGTGTTCAGCTAAAACTACAAGCTAGTGCGGTGCGTCCTGCTCACAGTGTTCAGCTAAAAATACAAGTTAGTGTGGTGCGTCCTGCTTACAGTGTTCAGCTAAAACTGCAAGTTAGTGGGGTGAGACCTCTGCACAGTGTTCAGCTAAAACTACAAGTTAGTGCAGTGCGTCCTGCTCACAGTGTTCAGCTAAAACTACAAGTTAGTGCGGTGCGTCCTGCTCACAGTGTTCAGCTAAAACTACAAGCTAGTGTAGTGAGACCTCTTCACAGTGTTCATCTAAAACTACAAGTTAGTGCGGTGGGTCCTGCTCACAGTGTTCAGCTAAAACTACAAGTTAGTGCGGTGCGTCCTGCTCACAGTGTTCAGCTAAAACTACAAGTTAGTGGGGTGAGACCTCTGCACAGTGTTCATCTAAAACTACAAGTTAGTGCAGTGCGTCCTGCTCACAGTGTTCAGCTAAAACTACAAGTTAGTGGGGTGAGACCTCTGCACAGTGTTCATCTAAAACTACAAGCTAGTGCAGTGCATCCTGCTCACAGTGTTCAACTAAAACTACAAGTTAGTGCGGTGCATCCTGCTCACAGTGTTCAGCTAAAACTACAAGTTAGTGGGGTGAGTACTCTGCACAGTGTTCAGCTAAAACTACAAGTTAGTGCAGTGTGTCCTGCTCACAGTGTTCAGCTAAAACTACAAGTTAGTGTAGTGAGACCTCTGCACAGTGTTCATCTAAAACTACAAGTTAGTGTAGTGCGTCCTGCTCACAGTGTTCAGCTAAAACTACAAGTTAGTGCGGTGCGTCCTGCTCACAGTGTTCAGCTAAAACTACAAGTTAGTGGGGTGAGACCTCTGCACAGTGTTCATCTAAAACTACAAGTTAGTGCAGTGCGTCCTGCTCACAGTGTTCAGCTAAAACTAAAAGTTAGTGCGGTGCGTCCTGCTCACAGTGTTCAGCTAAAAATACAAGTTAGTGCAGTGCGTCCTGCTCACAGTGTTCAGCTAAAACTACAAGTTAGTGGGGTGAGACCTCTGCACAGTGTTCAGCTAAAGCTACAAGTTAGTGCTGTGCGTCCTGCTCACAGTGTTCAGCTAAAACTACAAGATAGTGCGGTGCGTCCTGCTCACAGTGTTCAGCTAAAAATACAAGTTAGTGTGGTGCGTCCTGCTCACAGTGTTCAGCTAAAACTGTGAGTTAGTGGGGTGAGACCTCTGCACAGTGTTCAGCTAAAACTACAGTTAGTGCGGTGCGTCCTGCTCACAGTGTTCAGCTAAAACTACAAGTTAGTGCGGTGCGTCCTGCTCACAGTGTTCAGCTAAAACTACAAGTTAGTGGGGTGAGACCTCTGCACAGTGTTCATCTAAAACTACAAGTTAGTGCAGTGCATCCTGCTCACAGTGTTCAGCTAAAACTACAAGTTAGTGCGGTGCGTCCTGCTCACAGTGTTCAGCTAAAACTACAAGTTAGTGGGGTGAGACCTCTGCACAGTGTTCATCTAAAACTACAAGCTAGTGCAGTGCATCCTGCTCACAGTGTTCAGCTAAAACTACAAGTTAGTGCGGTGCATCCTGCTCACAGTGTTCAGCTAAACCTACAAGTTAGTGCAGTGCATCCTGCTCACAGTGTTCAGCTAAAGCTACAAGTTAGTGGGGTGAGTACTCTGCACAGTGTTCAGCTAAAACTACAAGTTAGTGCAGTGTGTCCTGCTCACAGTGTTCAGCTAAAACTACAAGTTAGTGTAATGAGACCTCTGCACAGTGTTCATCTAAAACTACAAGTTAGTGCGGTGGGTCCTGCTCACAGTGTTCAGCTAAAACTACAAGTTAGTGCGGTGCGTCCTGCTCACAGTGTTCAGCTAAAACTACAAGTTAGTGGGGTGAGACCTCTGCACAGTGTTCATCTAAAACTACAAGCTAGTGCAGTGCATCCTGCTCACAGTGTTCAGCTAAAACTACAAGTTAGTGCGGTGCATCCTGCTCACAGTGTTCAGCTAAAACTACAAGTTAGTGGGGTGAGTACTCTGCACAGTGTTCAGCTAAAACTACAAGTTAGTGCAGTGTGTCCTGCTCACAGTGTTCAGCTAAAACTACAAGTTAGTGTAGTGAGACCTCTGCACAGTGTTCATCTAAAACTACAAGTTAGTGCAGTGCGTCCTGCTCACAGTGTTCAGCTAAAACTACAAGTTAGTGCAGTGCGTCCTGCTCACAGTGTTCAGCTAAAACTACAAGTTAGTGGGGTGAGACCTCTGCATAGTGTTCATCTAAAACTACAAGTTAGTGCAGTGCGTCCTGCTCACAGTGTTCAGCTAAAACTAAAAGTTAGTGCGGTGCGTCCTGCTCACAGTGTTCAGCTAAAAATACAAGTTAGTGCAGTGCGTCCTGCTCACAGTGTTCAGCTAAAACTACAAGTTAGTGGGGTGAGACCTCTGCACAGTGTTCAGCTAAAGCTACAAGTTAGTGCTGTGCGTCCTGATCACAGTGTTCAGCTAAAACTACAAGCTAGTGCGGTGCGTCCTGCTCACAGTGTTCAGCTAAAAATACAAGTTAGTGTGGTGCGTCCTGCTTACAGTGTTCAGCTAAAACTGCAAGTTAGTGGGGTGAGACCTCTGCACAGTGTTCAGCTAAAACTACAAGTTAGTGCAGTGCGTCCTGCTCACAGTGTTCAGCTAAAACTACAAGTTAGTGCAGTGTGTCCTGCTCACAGTGTTCAGCTAAAACTACAAGTTAGTGTAGTGAGACCTCTGCACAGTGTTCATCTAAAACTACAAGTTAGTGCAGTGCGTCCTGCTCACAGTGTTCAGCTAAAACTACAAGTTAGTGCAGTGCGTCCTGCTCACAGTGTTCAGCTAAAACTACAAGTTAGTGGGGTGAGACCTCTGCATAGTGTTCATCTAAAACTACAAGTTAGTGCAGTGCGTCCTGCTCACAGTGTTCAGCTAAAACTAAAAGTTAGTGCGGTGCGTCCTGCTCACAGTGTTCAGCTAAAAATACAAGTTAGTGCAGTGCGTCCTGCTCACAGTGTTCAGCTAAAACTACAAGTTAGTGGGGTGAGACCTCTGCACAGTGTTCAGCTAAAGCTACAAGTTAGTGCTGTGCGTCCTGATCACAGTGTTCAGCTAAAACTACAAGCTAGTGCGGTGCGTCCTGCTCACAGTGTTCAGCTAAAAATACAAGTTAGTGTGGTGCGTCCTGCTTACAGTGTTCAGCTAAAACTGCAAGTTAGTGGGGTGAGACCTCTGCACAGTGTTCAGCTAAAACTACAAGTTAGTGCAGTGCGTCCTGCTCACAGTGTTCAGCTAAAACTACAAGTTAGTGCGGTGCGTCCTGCTCACAGTGTTCAGCTAAAACTACAAGCTAGTGTAGTGAGACCTCTTCACAGTGTTCATCTAAAACTACAAGTTAGTGCGGTGGGTCCTGCTCACAGTGTTCAGCTAAAACTACAAGTTAGTGCGGTGCGTCCTGCTCACAGTGTTCAGCTAAAACTACAAGTTAGTGGGGTGAGACCTCTGCACAGTGTTCATCTAAAACTACAAGTTAGTGCAGTGCGTCCTGCTCACAGTGTTCAGCTAAAACTACAAGTTAGTGGGGTGAGACCTCTGCACAGTGTTCATCTAAAACTACAAGCTAGTGCAGTGCATCCTGCTCACAGTGTTCAACTAAAACTACAAGTTAGTGCGGTGCATCCTGCTCACAGTGTTCAGCTAAAACTACAAGTTAGTGGGGTGAGTACTCTGCACAGTGTTCAGCTAAAACTACAAGTTAGTGCAGTGTGTCCTGCTCACAGTGTTCAGCTAAAACTACAAGTTAGTGTAGTGAGACCTCTGCACAGTGTTCATCTAAAACTACAAGTTAGTGTAGTGCGTCCTGCTCACAGTGTTCAGCTAAAACTACAAGTTAGTGCGGTGCGTCCTGCTCACAGTGTTCAGCTAAAACTACAAGTTAGTGGGGTGAGACCTCTGCACAGTGTTCATCTAAAACTACAAGTTAGTGCAGTGCGTCCTGCTCACAGTGTTCAGCTAAAACTAAAAGTTAGTGCGGTGCGTCCTGCTCACAGTGTTCAGCTAAAAATACAAGTTAGTGCAGTGCGTCCTGCTCACAGTGTTCAGCTAAAACTACAAGTTAGTGGGGTGAGACCTCTGCACAGTGTTCAGCTAAAGCTACAAGTTAGTGCTGTGCGTCCTGCTCACAGTGTTCAGCTAAAACTACAAGATAGTGCGGTGCGTCCTGCTCACAGTGTTCAGCTAAAAATACAAGTTAGTGTGGTGCGTCCTGCTCACAGTGTTCAGCTAAAACTGTGAGTTAGTGGGGTGAGACCTCTGCACAGTGTTCAGCTAAAACTACAGTTAGTGCGGTGCGTCCTGCTCACAGTGTTCAGCTAAAACTACAAGTTAGTGCGGTGCGTCCTGCTCACAGTGTTCAGCTAAAACTACAAGTTAGTGGGGTGAGACCTCTGCACAGTGTTCATCTAAAACTACAAGTTAGTGCAGTGCATCCTGCTCACAGTGTTCAGCTAAAACTACAAGTTAGTGCGGTGCGTCCTGCTCACAGTGTTCAGCTAAAACTACAAGTTAGTGGGGTGAGACCTCTGCACAGTGTTCATCTAAAACTACAAGCTAGTGCAGTGCATCCTGCTCACAGTGTTCAGCTAAAACTACAAGTTAGTGCGGTGCATCCTGCTCACAGTGTTCAGCTAAACCTACAAGTTAGTGCAGTGCATCCTGCTCACAGTGTTCAGCTAAAGCTACAAGTTAGTGCGGTGCGTCCTGCTCACAGTGTTCAGCTAAAAATACAAGTTAGTGCGGTGTGTCCTGCTCACAGTGTTCAGCTAAAACTGCAAGTTAGTTGTGTGTGACCTCTGCACAGTGTTCAGCTAAAACTATAAGTTAGTGCGGTGCGTCCTGCTCACAGTGTTCAGCTAAAACTACAAGTTAGTGGGGTGAGACCTCTGCACAGTGTTCATCTAAAACTACAAGCTAGTGCAGTGCATCCTGCTCACAGTGTTCAGCTAAAACTACAAGTTAGTGCGGTGCATCCTGCTCACAGTGTTCAGCTAAACCTACAAGTTAGTGCAGTGCATCCTGCTCACAGTGTTCAGCTAAAGCTACAAGTTAGTGGGGTGAGTACTCTGCACAGTGTTCAGCTAAAACTACAAGTTAGTGCAGTGTGTCCTGCTCACAGTGTTCAGCTAAAACTGCAAGTTAGTTGTGTGTGACCTCTGCACAGTGTTCAGCTAAAGCTACAAGTTAGTGCTGTGCGTCCTGCTCACAGTGTTCAGCTAAAACTACAAGTTAGTGCGGTGCGTCCTGCTCACAGTGTTCAGCTAAAAATACAAGTTAGTGCGGTGTGTCCTGCTCACAGTGTTCAGCTAAAACTGCAAGTTAGTTGTGTGTGACCTCTGCACAGTGTTCAGCTAAAACTATAAGTTAGTGCGGTGCGTCCTGCTCACAGTGTTCAGCTAAAACTACAAGTTAGTGGGGTGAGACCTCTGCACAGTGTTCATCTAAAACTACAAGCTAGTGCAGTGCATCCTGCTCACAGTGTTCAGCTAAAACTACAAGTTAGTGCGGTGCATCCTGCTCACAGTGTTCAGCTAAACCTACAAGTTAGTGCAGTGCATCCTGCTCACAGTGTTCAGCTAAAGCTACAAGTTAGTGGGGTGAGTACTCTGCACAGTGTTCAGCTAAAACTACAAGTTAGTGCAGTGTGTCCTGCTCACAGTGTTCAGCTAAAACTACAAGTTAGTGTAATGAGACCTCTGCACAGTGTTCATCTAAAACTACAAGTTAGTGCAGTGCGTCCTGCTCACAGTGTTCAGCTAAAACTACAAGTTAGTGCGGTGCGTCCTGCTCACAGTGTTCAGCTAAAAATACAAGTTAGTGCGGTGTGTCCTGCTCACAGTGTTCAGCTAAAACTGCAAGTTAGTGGGGTGAGACCTCTGCACAGTGTTCAGCTAAAACTACAAGTTAGTGCGGTGCGTCCTGCTCACAGTGTTCAGCTAAAACTACAAGTTAGTGCGGTGCGTCCAGCTCACAGTGTTCAGCTAAAACTACAAGTTAGTGGGGTGAGACCTCTGCACAGTGTTCATCTAAAACTACAAGTTAGTGCCGTGCGTCCTGCTCACAGTGTTCAGCTAAAACTACAAGTTAGTGGGGTGAGACCTCTGCACAGTGTTCAGCTAAAGCTACAAGTTAGTGCTGTGCGTCCTGCTCACAGTGTTCAGCTAAAACTACAAGTTAGTGTAGTGAGACCTCTGCATAGTGTTCATCTAAAACTACAAGTTAGTGCAGTGCATCCTGCTCACAGTGTTCAGCTAAAACTAAAAGTTAGTGCGGTGCGTCCTGCTCACAGTGTTCAGCTAAAACTACAAGTTAGTGCAGTGCGTCCTGCTCACAGTGTTCAGCTAAAACTACAAGTTAGTGGGGTTAGACCTCTGCACAGTGTTCAGCTAAAGCTACAAGTTAGTGCTGTGCGTCCTGCTCACAGTGTTCAGCTAAAACTACAAGTTAGTGCGGTGCGTCCTGCTCACAGTGTTCAGCTAAAAATACAAGTTAGTGCGGTGTGTCCTGCTCACAGTGTTCAGCTAAAACTGCAAGTTAGTTGTGTGTGACCTCTGCACAGTGTTCAGCTAAAACTATAAGTTAGTGCGGTGCATCCTGCTCACAGTGTTCAGCTAAAATTACAAGTTAGTGGGGTGAGTACTCTGCACAGTGTTCAGCTTAAACTACAAGTTAGTGCGGTGTGTCCTGCTCACAGTGTTCAGCTAAAACTACAAGTTAGTGTAGTGAGACCTCTGCACAGTGTTCATCTAAAACTACAAGTTAGTGCAGTGCGTCCTGCTCACAGTGTTCAGCTAAAACTACAAGTTAGTGCGGTGCGTCCTGCTCACAGTGTTCAGCTAAAACTACACGTTAGTGGGGTGAGACCTCTGCATAGTGTTCATCTAAAACTACAAGTTAGTGCAGTGCGTCCTGCTCACAGTGTTCAGCTAAAACTAAAAGTTAGTGCGGTGCGTCCTGCTCACAGTGTTCAGCTAAAACTACAAGTTAGTGCAGTGCGTCCTGCTCACAGTGTTCAGCTAAAACTACAAGTTAGTGGGGTGAGACCTCTGCACAGTGTTCAGCTAAAGCTACAAGTTAGTGCTGTGCGTCCTGCTCACAGTGTTCAGCTAAAAAAACAAGTTAGTGCGGTGTGTCCTGCTCACAGTGTTCAGCTAAAACTGCAAGTTAGTGGGGTGAGACCTCTGCACAGTGTTCAGCTAAAACTACAAGTTAGTGCGGTGCGTCCTGCTCACAGTGTTCAGCTAAAACTACAAGTTAGTGCGGTGCGTCCAGCTCACAGTGTTCAGCTAAAACTACAAGTTAGTGGGGTGAGACCTCTGCACAGTGTTCATCTAAAACTACAATTTAGTGCCGTGTGTCCTGCTCACAGTGTTCAGCTAAAACTACAAGTTAGTGGGGTGAGTACTCTGCACAGTGTTCAGCTAAAACTACAAGTTAGTGCGGTGTGTCCTGCTCACAGTGTTCAGCTAAAACTACAAGTTAGTGTAGTGAGACCTCTGCATAGTGTTCATCTAAAACTACAAGTTAGTGCAGTGCATCCTGCTCACAGTGTTCAGCTAAAACTACAAGTTAGTGCGGTGCATCCTGCTCACAGTGTTCAGCTAAACCTACAAGTTAGTGCAGTGCATCCTGCTCACAGTGTTCAGCTAAAGCTACAAGTTAGTGGGGTGAGTACTCTGCACAGTGTTCAGCTAAAACTACAAGTTAGTGCAGTGTGTCCTGCTCACAGTGTTCAGCTAAAACTACAAGTTAGTGTAATGAGACCTCTGCACAGTGTTCATCTAAAACTACAAGTTAGTGCAGTGCGTCCTGCTCACAGTGTTCAGCTAAAACTACAAGTTAGTGCGGTGCGTCCTGCTCACAGTGTTCAGCTAAAACTACAAGTTAGTGGGGTGAGACCTCTGCATAGTGTTCATCTAAAACTACAAGTTAGTGCAGTGCATCCTGCTCACAGTGTTCAGCTAAAACTAAAAGTTAGTGCTGTGCGTCCTGCTCACGGTGTTCAGCTAAAACTACAAGTTAGTGCAGTGCGTCCTGCTCACAGTGTTCAGCTAAAACTACAAGTTAGTGGGGTTAGACCTCTGCACAGTGTTCAGCTAAAGCTACAAGTTAGTGCTGTGCGTCCTGCTCACAGTGTTCAGCTAAAACTACAAGTTAGTGCGGTGCGTCCTGCTCACAGTGTTCAGTTAAAAATACAAGTTAGTGCGGTGTGTCCTGCTCACAGTGTTCAGCTAAAACTGCAAGTTAGTTGTGTGTGACCTCTGCACAGTGTTCAGCTAAAACTATTAGTTAGTGCGGTGCATCCTGCTCACAGTGTTCAGCTAAAATTACAAGTTAGTGGGGTGAGTACTCTGCACAGTGTTCAGCTTAAACTACAAGTTAGTGCGGTGTGTCCTGCTCACAGTGTTCAGCTAAAACTACAAGTTAGTGTAGTGAGACCTCTGCACAGTGTTCATCTAAAACTACAAGTTAGTGCAGTGCGTCCTGCTCACAGTGTTCAGCTAAAACTACAAGTTAGTGCGGTGCGTCCTGCTCACAGTGTTCAGCTAAAACTACACGTTAGTGGGGTGAGACCTCTGCATAGTGTTCAGCTAAAGCTACAAGTTAGTGCTGTGCGTCCTGCTCACAGTGTTCAGCTAAAACTACAAGTTAGTGCGGTGCGTCCTGCTCACAGTGTTCAGCTAAAAATACAAGTTAGTGCGGTGTGTCCTGCTCACAGTGTTCAGCTAAAACTGCAAGTTAGTGGGGTGAGACCTCTGCACAATGTTCAGCTAAAACTACAAGTTAGTGCGGTGCGTCCTGCTCACAGTGTTCAGCTAAAACTACAAGTTAGTGCGGTGCGTCCAGCTCACAGTGTTCAGCTAAAACTACAAGTTAGTGGGGTGAGACCTCTGCACAGTGTTCATCTAAAACTACAAGTTAGTGCCGTGCGTCCTGCTCACAGTGTTCAGCTAAAACTACAAGTTAGTGGGGTGAGACCTCTGCACAGTGTTCAGCTAAAGCTACAAGTTAGTGCTGTGCGTCCTGCTCACAGTGTTCAGCTAAAACTACAAGTTAGTGTAGTGAGACCTCTGCATAGTGTTCATCTAAAACTACAAGTTAGTGCAGTGCATCCTGCTCACAGTGTTCAGCTAAAACTAAAAGTTAGTGCGGTGCGTCCTGCTCACAGTGTTCAGCTAAAACTACAAGTTAGTGCAGTGCGTCCTGCTCACAGTGTTCAGCTAAAACTACAAGTTAGTGGGGTTAGACCTCTGCACAGTGTTCAGCTAAAGCTACAAGTTAGTGCTGTGCGTCCTGCTCACAGTGTTCAGCTAAAACTACAAGTTAGTGCGGTGCGTCCTGCTCACAGTGTTCAGCTAAAAATACAAGTTAGTGCGGTGTGTCCTGCTCACAGTGTTCAGCTAAAACTGCAAGTTAGTTGTGTGTGACCTCTGCACAGTGTTCAGCTAAAACTATAAGTTAGTGCGGTGCATCCTGCTCACAGTGTTCAGCTAAAATTACAAGTTAGTGGGGTGAGTACTCTGCACAGTGTTCAGCTTAAACTACAAGTTAGTGCGGTGTGTCCTGCTCAGTGTTCAGCTAAAACTACAAGTTAGTGTAGTGAGACCTCTGCACAGTGTTCATCTAAAACTACAAGTTAGTGCAGTGCGTCCTGCTCACAGTGTTCAGCTAAAACTACAAGTTAGTGCGGTGCGTCCTGCTCACAGTGTTCAGATAAAACTACAAGTTAGTGCGGTGCGTCCTGCTCACAGTGTTCAGCTAAAACTACAAGTTAGTGGGGTGAGACCTCTGCACAGTGTTCATCTAAAACTACAAGTTAGTGCGGTGGGTCCTGCTCACAGTGTTCAGCTAAAACTACAAGTTAGTGCGGTGCGTCCTGCTCACAGTGTTCAGCTAAAACTACAAGTTAGTGGGGTGAGACCTCTGCACAGTGTTCATCTAAAACTACACGCTAGTGCAGTGCATCCTGCTCACAGTGTTCAGCTAAAACTACAAGTTAGTGCGGTGCATCCTGCTCACAGTGTTCAGCTAAAATTACAAGTTAGTGGGGTGAGTACTCTGCACAGTGTTCAGCTTAAACTTCAAGTTAGTGCGGTGTGTCCTGCTCAGTGTTCAGCTAAAACTACAAGTTAGTGTAGTGAGACCTCTGCACAGTGTTCATCTAAAACTACAAGTTAGTGCAGTGCGTCCTGCTCACAGTGTTCATCTAAAACTACAAGTTAGTGCAGTGCGTCCTGCTCACAGTGTTCAGATAAAACTACAAGTTAGTGCGGTGCGTCCTGCTCACAGTGTTCAGCTAAAACTACAAGTTAGTGGGGTGAGACCTCTGCACAGTGTTCAGCTAAAACTACAAGTTAGTGCGGTGGGTCCTGCTCACAGTGTTCAGCTAAAACTACAAGTTAGTGCGGTGCGTCCTGCTCACAGTGTTCAGCTAAAACTACAAGTTAGTGGGGTGAGACCTCTGCACAGTGTTCATCTAAAACTACAAGCTAGTGCAGTGCATCCTGCTCACAGTGTTCAGCTAAAACTACAAGTTAGTGCGGTGCATCCTGCTCACAGTGTTCAGCTAAAACTACAAGTTAGTGGGGTGAGTACTCTGCACAGTGTTCAGCTAAAACTACAAGTTAGTGCAGTGTGTCCTGCTCACAGTGTTCAGCTAAAACTACAAGTTAGTGTAGTGAGACCTCTGCACAGTGTTCATCTAAAACTACAAGTTAGTGCAGTGCGTCCTGCTCACAGTGTTCAGCTAAAACTACAAGTTAGTGCGGTGCGTCCTGCTCACAGTGTTCAGCTAAAACTACAAGTTAGTGGGGTGAGACCTCTGCATAGTGTTCATCTAAAACTACAAGTTAGTGCAGTGCGTCCTGCTCACAGTGTTCAGCTAAAACTAAAAGTTAGTGCGGTGCGTCCTGCTCACAGTGTTCAGCTAAAAATACAAGTTAGTGCAGTGCGTCCTGCTCACAGTGTTCAGCTAAAACTACAAGTTAGTGGGGTGAGACCTCTGCACAGTGTTCAGCTCAAGCTACAAGTTAGTGCTGTGCGTCCTGCTCACAGTGTTCAGCTAAAACTACAAGCTAGTGCGGTGCGTCCTGCTCACAGTGTTCAGCTAAAAATACAAGTTAGTGTGGTGCGTCCTGCTTACAGTGTTCAGCTAAAACTGCATGTTAGTGGGGTGAGACCTCTGCACAGTGTTCAGCTAAAACTACAAGTTAGTGCAGTGCGTCCTGCTCACAGTGTTCAGCTAAAACTACAAGTTAGTGCGGTGCGTCCTGCTCACAGTGTTCAGCTAAAACTACAAGCTAGTGTAGTGAGACCTCTTCACAGTGTTCATCTAAAACTACAAGTTAGTGCGGTGGGTCCTGCTCACAGTGTTCAGCTAAAACTACAAGTTAGTGCGGTGCGTCCTGCTCACAGTGTTCAGCTAAAACTACAAGTTAGTGGGGTGAGACCTCTGCACAGTGTTCATCTAAAACTACAAGTTAGTGCAGTGCGTCCTGCTCACAGTGTTCAGCTAAAACTACAAGTTAGTGGGGTGAGACCTCTGCACAGTGTTCATCTAAAACTACAAGCTAGTGCAGTGCATCCTGCTCACAGTGTTCAACTAAAACTACAAGTTAGTGCGGTGCATCCTGCTCACAGTGTTCAGCTAAAACTACAAGTTAGTGGGGTGAGTACTCTGCACAGTGTTCAGCTAAAACTACAAGTTAGTGCAGTGTGTCCTGCTCACAGTGTTCAGCTAAAACTACAAGTTAGTGTAGTGAGACCTCTGCACAGTGTTCATCTAAAACTACAAGTTAGTGTAGTGCGTCCTGCTCACAGTGTTCAGCTAAAACTACAAGTTAGTGCGGTGCGTCCTGCTCACAGTGTTCAGCTAAAACTACAAGTTAGTGGGGTGAGACCTCTGCACAGTGTTCATCTAAAACTACAAGTTAGTGCAGTGCGTCCTGCTCACAGTGTTCAGCTAAAACTAAAAGTTAGTGCGGTGCGTCCTGCTCACAGTGTTCAGCTAAAAATACAAGTTAGTGCAGTGCGTCCTGCTCACAGTGTTCAGCTAAAACTACAAGTTAGTGGGGTGAGACCTCTGCACAGTGTTCAGCTAAAGCTACAAGTTAGTGCTGTGCGTCCTGCTCACAGTGTTCAGCTAAAACTACAAGATAGTGCGGTGCGTCCTGCTCACAGTGTTCAGCTAAAAATACAAGTTAGTGTGGTGCGTCCTGCTCACAGTGTTCAGCTAAAACTGTGAGTTAGTGGGGTGAGACCTCTGCACAGTGTTCAGCTAAAACTACAGTTAGTGCGGTGCGTCCTGCTCACAGTGTTCAGCTAAAACTACAAGTTAGTGCGGTGCGTCCTGCTCACAGTGTTCAGCTAAAACTACAAGTTAGTGGGGTGAGACCTCTGCACAGTGTTCATCTAAAACTACAAGTTAGTGCAGTGCATCCTGCTCACAGTGTTCAGCTAAAACTACAAGTTAGTGCGGTGCGTCCTGCTCACAGTGTTCAGCTAAAACTACAAGTTAGTGGGGTGAGACCTCTGCACAGTGTTCATCTAAAACTACAAGCTAGTGCAGTGCATCCTGCTCACAGTGTTCAGCTAAAACTACAAGTTAGTGCGGTGCATCCTGCTCACAGTGTTCAGCTAAACCTACAAGTTAGTGCAGTGCATCCTGCTCACAGTGTTCAGCTAAAGCTACAAGTTAGTGGGGTGAGTACTCTGCACAGTGTTCAGCTAAAACTACAAGTTAGTGCAGTGTGTCCTGCTCACAGTGTTCAGCTAAAACTACAAGTTAGTGTAATGAGACCTCTGCACAGTGTTCATCTAAAACTACAAGTTAGTGCGGTGGGTCCTGCTCACAGTGTTCAGCTAAAACTACAAGTTAGTGCGGTGCGTCCTGCTCACAGTGTTCAGCTAAAACTACAAGTTAGTGGGGTGAGACCTCTGCACAGTGTTCATCTAAAACTACAAGCTAGTGCAGTGCATCCTGCTCACAGTGTTCAGCTAAAACTACAAGTTAGTGCGGTGCATCCTGCTCACAGTGTTCAGCTAAAACTACAAGTTAGTGGGGTGAGTACTCTGCACAGTGTTCAGCTAAAACTACAAGTTAGTGCAGTGTGTCCTGCTCACAGTGTTCAGCTAAAACTACAAGTTAGTGTAGTGAGACCTCTGCACAGTGTTCATCTAAAACTACAAGTTAGTGCAGTGCGTCCTGCTCACAGTGTTCAGCTAAAACTACAAGTTAGTGCGGTGCGTCCTGCTCACAGTGTTCAGCTAAAACTACAAGTTAGTGGGGTGAGACCTCTGCATAGTGTTCATCTAAAACTACAAGTTAGTGCAGTGCGTCCTGCTCACAGTGTTCAGCTAAAACTAAAAGTTAGTGCGGTGCGTCCTGCTCACAGTGTTCAGCTAAAAATACAAGTTAGTGCAGTGCGTCCTGCTCACAGTGTTCAGCTAAAACTACAAGTTAGTGGGGTGAGACCTCTGCACAGTGTTCAGCTAAAGCTACAAGTTAGTGCTGTGCGTCCTGATCACAGTGTTCAGCTAAAACTACAAGCTAGTGCGGTGCGTCCTGCTCACAGTGTTCAGCTAAAAATACAAGTTAGTGTGGTGCGTCCTGCTTACAGTGTTCAGCTAAAACTGCAAGTTAGTGGGGTGAGACCTCTGCACAGTGTTCAGCTAAAACTACAAGTTAGTGCAGTGCGTCCTGCTCACAGTGTTCAGCTAAAACTACAAGTTAGTGCGGTGCGTCCTGCTCACAGTGTTCAGCTAAAACTACAAGCTAGTGTAGTGAGACCTCTTCACAGTGTTCATCTAAAACTACAAGTTAGTGCGGTGGGTCCTGCTCACAGTGTTCAGCTAAAACTACAAGTTAGTGCGGTGCGTCCTGCTCACAGTGTTCAGCTAAAACTACAAGTTAGTGGGGTGAGACCTCTGCACGGTGTTCATCTAAAACTACAAGTTAGTGCAGTGCGTCCTGCTCACAGTGTTCAGCTAAAACTACAAGTTAGTGGGGTGAGACCTCTGCACAGTGTTCATCTAAAACTACAAGCTAGTGCAGTGCATCCTGCTCACAGTGTTCAACTAAAACTACAAGTTAGTGCGGTGCATCCTGCTCACAGTGTTCAGCTAAAACTACAAGTTAGTGGGGTGAGTACTCTGCACAGTGTTCAGCTAAAACTACAAGTTAGTGCAGTGTGTCCTGCTCACAGTGTTCAGCTAAAACTACAAGTTAGTGTAGTGAGACCTCTGCACAGTGTTCATCTAAAACTACAAGTTAGTGTAGTGCGTCCTGCTCACAGTGTTCAGCTAAAACTACAAGTTAGTGCGGTGCGTCCTGCTCACAGTGTTCAGCTAAAACTACAAGTTAGTGGGGTGAGACCTCTGCACAGTGTTCATCTAAAACTACAAGTTAGTGCAGTGCGTCCTGCTCACAGTGTTCAGCTAAAACTAAAAGTTAGTGCGGTGCGTCCTGCTCACAGTGTTCAGCTAAAAATACAAGTTAGTGCAGTGCGTCCTGCTCACAGTGTTCAGCTAAAACTACAAGTTAGTGGGGTGAGACCTCTGCACAGTGTTCAGCTAAAGCTACAAGTTAGTGCTGTGCGTCCTGCTCACAGTGTTCAGCTAAAACTACAAGATAGTGCGGTGCGTCCTGCTCACAGTGTTCAGCTAAAAATACAAGTTAGTGTGGTGCGTCCTGCTCACAGTGTTCAGCTAAAACTGTGAGTTAGTGGGGTGAGACCTCTGCACAGTGTTCAGCTAAAACTACAGTTAGTGCGGTGCGTCCTGCTCACAGTGTTCAGCTAAAACTACAAGTTAGTGCGGTGCGTCCTGCTCACAGTGTTCAGCTAAAACTACAAGTTAGTGGGGTGAGACCTCTGCACAGTGTTCATCTAAAACTACAAGTTAGTGCAGTGCATCCTGCTCACAGTGTTCAGCTAAAACTACAAGTTAGTGCGGTGCGTCCTGCTCACAGTGTTCAGCTAAAACTACAAGTTAGTGGGGTGAGACCTCTGCACAGTGTTCATCTAAAACTACAAGCTAGTGCAGTGCATCCTGCTCACAGTGTTCAGCTAAAACTACAAGTTAGTGCGGTGCATCCTGCTCACAGTGTTCAGCTAAACCTACAAGTTAGTGTAATGAGACCTCTGCACAGTGTTCATCTAAAACTACAAGTTAGTGCAGTGCGTCCTGCTCACAGTGTTCAGCTAAAACTACAAGTTAGTGCGGTGCGTCCTGCTCACAGTGTTCAGCTAAAGCTACAAGTTAGTGGGGTGAGTACTCTGCACAGTGTTCAGCTAAAACTACAAGTTAGTGCAGTGTGTCCTGCTCACAGTGTTCAGCTAAAACTACAAGTTAGTGTAATGAGACCTCTGCACAGTGTTCATCTAAAACTACAAGTTAGTGCAGTGCGTCCTGCTCACAGTGTTCAGCTAAAACTACAAGTTAGTGCGGTGCGTCCTGCTCACAGTGTTCAGCTAAAACTACAAGTTAGTGGGGTGAGACCTCTGCATAGTGTTCATCTAAAGCTACAAGTTAGTGCTGTGCGTCCTGCTCACAGTGTTCAGCTAAAACTACAAGTTAGTGCGGTGCGTCCTGCTCACAGTGTTCAGCTAAAAATACAAGTTAGTGCGGTGTGTCCTGCTCACAGTGTTCAGCTAAAACTGCAAGTTAGTGGGGTGAGACCTCTGCACAGTGTTCAGCTAAAACTACAAGTTAGTGCGGTGCGTCCTGCTCACAGTGTTCAGCTAAAACTACAAGTTAGTGCGGTGCGTCCAGCTCACAGTGTTCAGCTAAAACTACAAGTTAGTGGGGTGAGACCTCTGCACAGTGTTCATCTAAAACTACAAGTTAGTGCCGTGCGTCCTGCTCACAGTGTTCAGCTAAAACTACAAGTTAGTGGGGTGAGACCTCTGCACAGTGTTCAGCTAAAGCTACAAGTTAGTGCTGTGCGTCCTGCTCACAGTGTTCAGCTAAAACTACAAGTTAGTGTAGTGAGACCTCTGCATAGTGTTCATCTAAAACTACAAGTTAGTGCAGTGCATCCTGCTCACAGTGTTCAGCTAAAACTAAAAGTTAGTGCGGTGCGTCCTGCTCACAGTGTTCAGCTAAAACTACAAGTTAGTGCAGTGCGTCCTGCTCACAGTGTTCAGCTAAAACTACAAGTTAGTGGGGTTAGACCTCTGCACAGTGTTCAGCTAAAGCTACAAGTTAGTGCTGTGCGTCCTGCTCACAGTGTTCAGCTAAAACTACAAGTTAGTGCGGTGCGTCCTGCTCACAGTGTTCAGCTAAAAATACAAGTTAGTGCGGTGTGTCCTGCTCACAGTGTTCAGCTAAAACTGCAAGTTAGTTGTGTGTGACCTCTGCACAGTGTTCAGCTAAAACTATAAGTTAGTGCGGTGCATCCTGCTCACAGTGTTCAGCTAAAATTACAAGTTAGTGGGGTGAGTACTCTGCACAGTGTTCAGCTTAAACTACAAGTTAGTGCGGTGTGTCCTGCTCACAGTGTTCAGCTAAAACTACAAGTTAGTGTAGTGAGACCTCTGCACAGTGTTCATCTAAAACTACAAGTTAGTGCAGTGCGTCCTGCTCACAGTGTTCAGCTAAAACTACAAGTTAGTGCGGTGCGTCCTGCTCACAGTGTTCAGCTAAAACTACACGTTAGTGGGGTGAGACCTCTGCATAGTGTTCATCTAAAACTACAAGTTAGTGCAGTGCGTCCTGCTCACAGTGTTCAGCTAAAACTAAAAGTTAGTGCGGTGCGTCCTGCTCACAGTGTTCAGCTAAAACTACAAGTTAGTGCAGTGCGTCCTGCTCACAGTGTTCAGCTAAAACTACAAGTTAGTGGGGTGAGACCTCTGCACAGTGTTCAGCTAAAGCTACAAGTTAGTGCTGTGCGTCCTGCTCACAGTGTTCAGCTAAAACTACAAGTTAGTGCGGTGCGTCCTGCTCACAGTGTTCAGCTAAAAAAACAAGTTAGTGCGGTGTGTCCTGCTCACAGTGTTCAGCTAAAACTGCAAGTTAGTGGGGTGAGACCTCTGCACAGTGTTCAGCTAAAACTACAAGTTAGTGCGGTGCGTCCTGCTCACAGTGTTCAGCTAAAACTACAAGTTAGTGCGGTGCGTCCAGCTCACAGTGTTCAGCTAAAACTACAAGTTAGTGGGGTGAGACCTCTGCACAGTGTTCATCTAAAACTACAATTTAGTGCCGTGCGTCCTGCTCACAGTGTTCAGCTAAAACTACAAGTTAGTGGGGTGAGTACTCTGCACAGTGTTCAGCTAAAACTACAAGTTAGTGCGGTGTGTCCTGCTCACAGTGTTCAGCTAAAACTACAAGTTAGTGTAGTGAGACCTCTGCATAGTGTTCATCTAAAACTACAAGTTAGTGCAGTGCATCCTGCTCACAGTGTTCAGCTAAAACTACAAGTTAGTGTGGTGCATCCTGCTCACAGTGTTCAGCTAAACCTACAAGTTAGTGCAGTGCATCCTGCTCACAGTGTTCAGCTAAAGCTACAAGTTAGTGGGGTGAGTACTCTGCACAGTGTTCAGCTAAAACTACAAGTTAGTGCAGTGTGTCCTGCTCACAGTGTTCAGCTAAAACTACAAGTTAGTGTAATGAGACCTCTGCACAGTGTTCATCTAAAACTACAAGTTAGTGCAGTGCGTCCTGCTCACAGTGTTCAGCTAAAACTACAAGTTAGTGCGGTGCGTCCTGCTCACAGTGTTCAGCTAAAACTACAAGTTAGTGGGGTGAGACCTCTGCATAGTGTTCATCTAAAACTACAAGTTAGTGCAGTGCATCCTGCTCACAGTGTTCAGCTAAAACTAAAAGTTAGTGCGGTGCGTCCTGCTCACAGTGTTCAGCTAAAACTACAAGTTAGTGCAGTGCGTCCTGCTCACAGTGTTCAGCTAAAACTACAAGTTAGTGGGGTTAGACCTCTGCACAGTGTTCAGCTAAAGCTACAAGTTAGTGCTGTGCGTCCTGCTCACAGTGTTCAGCTAAAACTACAAGTTAGTGCGGTGCGTCCTGCTCACAGTGTTCAGTTAAAAATACAAGTTAGTGCGGTGTGTCCTGCTCACAGTGTTCAGCTAAAACTGCAAGTTAGTTGTGTGTGACCTCTGCACAGTGTTCAGCTAAAACTATTAGTTAGTGCGGTGCATCCTGCTCACAGTGTTCAGCTAAAATTACAAGTTAGTGGGGTGAGTACTCTGCACAGTGTTCAGCTTAAACTACAAGTTAGTGCGGTGTGTCCTGCTCACAGTGTTCAGCTAAAACTACAAGTTAGTGTAGTGAGACCTCTGCACAGTGTTCATCTAAAACTACAAGTTAGTGCAGTGCGTCCTGCTCACAGTGTTCAGCTAAAACTACAAGTTAGTGCGGTGCGTCCTGCTCACAGTGTTCAGCTAAAACTACACGTTAGTGGGGTGAGACCTCTGCATAGTGTTCAGCTAAAGCTACAAGTTAGTGCTGTGCGTCCTGCTCACAGTGTTCAGCTAAAACTACAAGTTAGTGCGGTGCGTCCTGCTCACAGTGTTCAGCTAAAAATACAAGTTAGTGCGGTGTGTCCTGCTCACAGTGTTCAGCTAAAACTGCAAGTTAGTGGGGTGAGACCTCTGCACAGTGTTCAGCTAAAACTACAAGTTAGTGCGGTGTGTCCTGCTCACAGTGTTCAGCTAAAACTACAAGTTAGTGCGGTGCGTCCAGCTCACAGTGTTCAGCTAAAACTACAAGTTAGTGGGGTGAGACCTCTGCACAGTGTTCATCTAAAACTACAAGTTAGTGCCGTGCGTCCTGCTCACAGTGTTCAGCTAAAACTACAAGTTAGTGGGGTGAGACCTCTGCACAGTGTTCAGCTAAAGCTACAAGTTAGTGCTGTGCGTCCTGCTCACAGTGTTCAGCTAAAACTACAAGTTAGTGTAGTGAGACCTCTGCATAGTGTTCATCTAAAACTACAAGTTAGTGCAGTGCATCCTGCTCACAGTGTTCAGCTAAAACTAAAAGTTAGTGCGGTGCGTCCTGCTCACAGTGTTCAGCTAAAACTACAAGTTAGTGCAGTGCGTCCTGCTCACAGTGTTCAGCTAAAACTACAAGTTAGTGGGGTTAGACCTCTGCACAGTGTTCAGCTAAAGCTACAAGTTAGTGCTGTGCGTCCTGCTCACAGTGTTCAGCTAAAACTACAAGTTAGTGCGGTGCGTCCTGCTCACAGTGTTCAGCTAAAACTGCAAGTTAGTTGTGTGTGACCTCTGCACAGTGTTCAGCTAAAACTATAAGTTAGTGCGGTGCATCCTGCTCACAGTGTTCAGCTAAAATTACAAGTTAGTGGGGTGAGTACTCTGCACAGTGTTCAGCTTAAACTACAAGTTAGTGCGGTGTGTCCTGCTCAGTGTTCAGCTAAAACTACAAGTTAGTGTAGTGAGACCTCTGCACAGTGTTCATCTAAAACTACAAGTTAGTGCAGTGCGTCCTGCTCACAGTGTTCAGCTAAAACTACAAGTTAGTGCGGTGCGTCCTGCTCACAGTGTTCAGCTAAAACTACACGTTAGTGGGGTGAGACCTCTGCATAGTGTTCATCTAAAACTACAAGTTAGTGCAGTGCGTCCTGCTCACAGTGTTCAGCTAAAACTAAAAGTTAGTGCGGTGCGTCCTGCTCACAGTGTTCAGCTAAAACTACAAGTTAGTGCAGTGCGTCCTGCTCACAGTGTTCAGCTAAAACTACAAGTTAGTGGGGTGAGACCTCTGCACAGTGTTCAGCTAAAGCTACAAGTTAGTGCTGTGCGTCCTGCTCACAGTGTTCAGCTAAAACTACAAGTTAGTGCGGTGCGTCCTGCTCACAGTGTTCAGCTAAAAATACAAGTTAGTGCGGTGTGTCCTGCTCACAGTGTTCAGCTAAAACTGCAAGTTAGTGGGGTGAGACCTCTGCACAGTGTTCAGCTAAAACTACAAGTTAGTGCGGTGCGTCCTGCTCACAGTGTTCAGCTAAAACTACAAGTTAGTGCGGTGCGTCCAGCTCACAGTGTTCAGCTAAAACTACAAGTTAGTGGGGTGAGACCTCTGCACAGTGTTCATCTAAAAGTACAATTTAGTGCCGTGCGTCCTGCTCACAGTGTTCAGCTAAAACTACAAGTTAGTGGGGTGAGTACTCTGCACAGTGTTCAGCTAAAACTACAAGTTAGTGCAGTGTGTCCTGCTCACAGTGTTCAGCTAAAACTACAAGTTAGTGTAGTGAGACCTCTGCATAGTGTTCATCTAAAACTACAAGTTAGTGCAGTGCGTCCTGCTCACAGTGTTCAGCTAAAACTAAAAGTTAGTGCGGTGCGTCCTGCTCACAGTGTTCAGCTAAAACTACAAGTTAGTGCGGTGCGTCCTGCTCACAGTGTTCAGCTAAAAATACAAGTTAGTGGGGTGAGACCTCTGCACAGTGTTCAGCTAAAGCTACAAGTTAGTGCTTTGCGTCCTGCTCACAGTGTTCAGCTAAAACTACAAGTTAGTGCGGTGCGTCCTGCTCACAGTGTTCAGCTAAAAATACAAGTTAGTGTGTTGCGTCCTGCTCACAGTGTTCAGCTAAAACTGCAAGTTAGTGGGGTGAGACCTCTGCACAGTGTTCAGCTAAAACTACAAGTTAGTGCGGTGCGTCCTGCTCACAGTGTTCAGCTAAAACTACAAGTTAGTGCGGTACGTCCTGCTCACAGTGTTCAGCTAAAACTACAAGTTAGTGCGGTGCGTCCTGCTCACAGTGTTCAGCTAAAACTACAAGTTAGTGCAGTGCGTCCTGCTCACAGTGTTCAGCTAAAACTACAAGTTAGTGCGGTGTGTCCTGCTCACAGTGTTCAGCTAAAACTGCAAGTTAGTGGGGGGAGACCTCTGCACAGTGTTCAGCTAAAACTACAAGTTAGTGCGGTGCGTCCTGCTCACAGTGTTCAGCTAAAACTACAAGTTAGTGCGGTGCGTCCAGCTCACAGTGTTCAGCTAAAACTACAAGTTAGTGGGGTGAGACCTCTGCACAGTGTTCATCTAAAACTACAAGTTAGTGCAGTGCGTCCTGCTCACAGTGTTCAGCTAAAACTACAAGTTAGTGGGGTGAGTACTTTGCACAGTGTTCAGCTAAAACTACATGTTAGTGCGGTGTGTCCTGCTCACAGTGTTCAGCTAAAACTACAAGTTAGTGTAGTGAGACCTCTGCATAGTGTTCATCTAAAACTACAAGTTAGTGCAGTGCGTCCTGCTCACAGTGTTCAGCTAAAACTAAAAGTTAGTGCGGTGTGTCCTGCTCACAGTGTTCAGCTAAAACTACAAGTTAGTGCGGTGCGTCCTGCTCACAGTGTTCAGCTAAAAATACAAGTTAGTGGGGTGAGACCTCTGCACAGTGTTCAGCTAAAGCTACAAGTTAGTGCTTTGCGTCCTGCTCAAAGTGTTCAGCTAAAACTACAAGTTAGTGCGGTGCGTCCTGCTCACAGTGTTCAGCTAAAAATACAAGTTAGTGTGGTGCGTCCTGCTCACAGTGTTCAGCTAAAACTGCAAGTTAGTGGGGTGAGACCTCTGCACAGTGTTCAGCTAAAACTACAAGTTAGTGCGGTGCGTCCTGCTCACAGTGTTCAGCTAAAACTACAAGTTAGTGCGGTACGTCCTGCTCACAGTGTTCAGCTAAAACTACAAGTTAGTGCGGTGCGTCCTGCTCACAGTGTTCAGCTAAAACTACAAGTTAGTGCAGTGCGTCCTGCTCACAGTGTTCAGCTAAAACTACAAGTTAGTGGGGTGAGACCTCTGCACAGTGTTCAGCTAAAGCTACAAGTTAGTGCTGTGCGTCCTGCTCACAGTGTTCAGCTAAAACTACAAGTTAGTGCGGTGCGTCCAGCTCACAGTGTTCAGCTAAAACTACAAGTTAGTGGGGTGAGACCTCTGCACAGTGCTCAGATAAAACTACAAGTTAGTGCAGTGCGTCCTGCTCACAGTGTTCAGCTAAAACTACAAGTTAGTGGGGTGAGTACTCTGCACAGTGTTCAGCTAAAACTACAAGTTAGTGCTGTGCGTCCTGCTCACAGTGTTCAGCTAAAACTACAAGTTAGTGCAGTGCGTCCTGCTCACAGTGTTCAGCTAAAAATACAAGTTAGTGCGGTGTGTCCTGCTCACAGTGTTCAGCTAAAACTGCAAGTTAGTGGGGTGAGACCTCTGCACAGTGTTCAGCTAAAACTACATGTTAGTGCGGTGTGTCCTGCTCACAGTGTTCAGCTAAAACTACAAGTTAGTGTAGTGAGACCTCTGCATAGTGTTCATCTAAAACTACAAGTTAGTGCAGTGCGTCCTGCTCACAGTGTTCAGCTAAAACTAAAAGTTAGTGCGGTGTGTCCTGCTCACAGTGTTCAGCTAAAACTACAAGTTAGTGCGGTGCGTCCTGCTCACAGTGTTCAGCTAAAAATACAAGTTAGTGGGGTGAGACCTCTGCACAGTGTTCAGCTAAAGCTACAAGTTAGTGCTGTGCGTCCTGCTCACAGTGTTCAGCTAAAACTACAAGTTAGTGCGGTGCGTCCTGCTCACAGTGTTCAGCTAAAAATACAAGTTAGTGTGGTGCGTCCTGCTCACAGTGTTCAGCTAAAACTGCAAGTTAGTGGGGTGAGACCTCTGCACAGTGTTCAGCTAAAACTACAAGTTAGTGCGGTGCGTCCTGCTCACAGTGTTCAGCTAAAACTACAAGTTAGTGCGGTGCGTCCTGCTCAGTGTTCAGCTAAAAATACAAGTTAGTGGGGTGAGACCTCTGCACAGTGTTCAGCTAAAACTACAAGTTAGTGCGGTGCGTCCTGCTCACAGTGTTCAGCTAAAAATACAAGTTAGTGTGGTGCGTCCTGCTCACAGTGTTCAGCTAAAACTGCAAGTTAGTGCGGTGCGTTCTGCTCACAGTGTTCAGCTAAAACTACAAGTTAATGCGGTGCGTCCTGCTCACAGTGTTCAGCTAAAACTACAAGTTAGTGCAGTGCGTCCTGCTCACAGTGTTCAGCTAAAACTACAAGTTAGTGGGGTGAGACCTCTGCACAGTGTTCAGCTAAAGCTACAAGTTAGTGCTGTGCGTCCTGCTCACAGTGTTCAGCTAAAACTACAAGTTAGTGCGGTGCGTCCAGCTCACAGTGTTCAGCTAAAACTACAAGTTAGTGGGGTGAGACCTCTGCACAGTGTTCATCTAAAACTACAAGTTAGTGCAGTGTGTCCTGCTCACAGTGTTCAGCTAAAACTACAAGTTAGTGGGGTGAGTACTCTGCACAGTGTTCAGCTAAAACTACAAGTTAGTGCGGTGTGTCCTGCTCACAGTGTTCAGCTAAAACTACAAGTTAGTGTAGTGAGACCTCTGCATAGTGTTCATCTAAAACTACAAGTTAATGCAGTGCGTCCTGCTCACAGTGTTCAGCTAAAACTAAAAGTTAGTGCGGTGCGTCCTGCTCACAGTGTTCAGCTAAAACTACAAGTTAGTGCGGTGCGTCCTGCTCACAGTGTTCAGCTAAAACTACAAGTTAGTGGGGTGAGACCTCTGCACAGTGTTCAGCTAAAGCTACAAGTTAGTGCTGTGCGTCCTTCTCACAGTGTTCAGCTAAAACTACAAGTTAGTGCGGTGCGTCCTGCTCACAGTGTTCAGCTAAAACTACAAGTTAGTGCAGTGCGTCCTGCTCACAGTGTTCAGCTAAAACTACAAGTTAGTGGGGTGAGACCTCTGCACAGTGTTCAGCTAAAGCTACAAGTTAGTGCTGTGCGTCCTGCTCACAGTGTTCAGCTAAAACTACAAGTTAGTGCGGTGCGTCCTGCTCACAGTGTTCAGCTAAAACTACACGTTAGTGGGGTGAGACCTCTGCATAGTGTTCATCTAAAACTACAAGTTAGTGCAGTGCGTCCTGCTCACAGTGTTCAGCTAAAACTAAAAGTTAGTGCGGTGCGTCCTGCTCACAGTGTTCAGCTAAAACTACAAGTTAGTGCGGTGCGTCCTGCTCACAGTGTTCAGCTAAAAATACAAGTTAGTGGGGTGAGACCTCTGCACAGTGTTCAGCTAAAGCTACAAGTTAGTGCTTTGCGTCCTGCTCAAAGTGTTCAGCTAAACTACAAGTTAGTGCGGTGCGTCCTGCTCACAGTGTTCAGCTAAAAATACAAGTTAGTGTGGTGCGTCCTGCTCACAGTGTTCAGCTAAAACTGCAAGTTAGTGGGGTGAGACCTCTGCACAGTGTTCAGCTAAAACTACAAGTTAGTGCGGTGCGTCCTGCTCACAGTGTTCAGCTAAAACTACAAGTTAGTGCGGTACGTCCTGCTCACAGTGTTCAGCTAAAACTACAAGTTAGTGCGGTGCGTCCTGCTCACAGTGTTCAGCTAAAACTACAAGTTAGTGCAGTGCGTCCTGCTCACAGTGTTCAGCTAAAACTACAAGTTAGTGGGGTGAGACCTCTGCACAGTGTTCAGCTAAAGCTACAAGTTAGTGCTGTGCGTCCTGCTCACAGTGTTCAGCTAAAACTACAAGTTAGTGCGGTGCGTCCAGCTCACAGTGTTCAGCTAAAACTACAAGTTAGTGGGGTGAGACCTCTGCACAGTGCTCAGATAAAACTACAAGTTAGTGCAGTGCGTCCTGCTCACAGTGTTCAGCTAAAACTACAAGTTAGTGGGGTGAGTACTCTGCACAGTGTTCAGCTAAAACTACAAGTTAGTGCTGTGCGTCCTGCTCACAGTGTTCAGCTAAAACTACAAGTTAGTGCAGTGCGTCCTGCTCACAGTGTTCAGCTAAAAATACAAGTTAGTGCGGTGTGTCCTGCTCACAGTGTTCAGCTAAAACTGCAAGTTAGTGGGGTGAGACCTCTGCACAGTGCTCAGCTAAAACTACAAGTTAGTGTGGTGCGTCCTGCTCACAGTGTTCAGCTAAAACTACAAGTTAGTGCGGTGCGTCCAGCTCACAGTGTTCAGCTAAAACTACAAGTTAGTGGGGTGAGACCTCTGCACAGTGTTCATCTAAAACTACAAGTTAGTGCAGTGCGTCCTGCTCACAGTGTTCAGCTAAAACTACAAGTTAGTGGGGTGAGTACTTTGCACAGTGTTCAGCTAAAACTACATGTTAGTGCGGTGTGTCCTGCTCACAGTGTTCAGCTAAAACTACAAGTTAGTGTAGTGAGACCTCTGCATAGTGTTCATCTAAAACTACAAGTTAGTGCAGTGCGTCCTGCTCACAGTGTTCAGCTAAAACTAAAAGTTAGTGCGGTGTGTCCTGCTCACAGTGTTCAGCTAAAACTACAAGTTAGTGCGGTGCGTCCTGCTCACAGTGTTCAGCTAAAAATACAAGTTAGTGGGGTGAGACCTCTGCACAGTGTTCAGCTAAAGCTACAAGTTAGTGCTTTGCGTCCTGCTCAAAGTGTTCAGCTAAAACTACAAGTTAGTGCGGTGCGTCCTGCTCACAGTGTTCAGCTAAAAATACAAGTTAGTGTGGTGCGTCCTGCTCACAGTGTTCAGCTAAAACTGCAAGTTAGTGGGGTGAGACCTCTGCACAGTGTTCAGCTAAAACTACAAGTTAGTGCGGTGCGTCCTGCTCACAGTGTTCAGCTAAAACTACAAGTTAGTGCGGTACGTCCTGCTCACAGTGTTCAGCTAAAACTACAAGTTAGTGCGGTGCGTCCTGCTCACAGTGTTCAGCTAAAACTACAAGTTAGTGCAGTGCGTCCTGCTCACAGTGTTCAGCTAAAACTACAAGTTAGTGGGGTGAGACCTCTGCACAGTGTTCAGCTAAAGCTACAAGTTAGTGCTGTGCGTCCTGCTCACAGTGTTCAGCTAAAACTACAAGTTAGTGCGGTGCGTCCAGCTCACAGTGTTCAGCTAAAACTACAAGTTAGTGGGGTGAGACCTCTGCACAGTGCTCAGATAAAACTACAAGTTAGTGCAGTGCGTCCTGCTCACAGTGTTCAGCTAAAACTACAAGTTAGTGGGGTGAGTACTCTGCACAGTGTTCAGCTAAAACTACAAGTTAGTGCTGTGCGTCCTGCTCACAGTGTTCAGCTAAAACTACAAGTTAGTGCAGTGCGTCCTGCTCACAGTGTTCAGCTAAAAATACAAGTTAGTGCGGTGTGTCCTGCTCACAGTGTTCAGCTAAAACTGCAAGTTAGTGGGGTGAGACCTCTGCACAGTGTTCAGCTAAAACTACAAGTTAGTGCGGTGCGTCCTGCTCACAGTGTTCAGCTAAAACTACAAGTTAGTGCGGTGCGTCCAGCTCACAGTGTTCAGCTAAAACTACAAGTTAGTGGGGTGAGACCTCTGCACAGTGTTCATCTAAAACTACAAGTTAGTGCAGTGCGTCCTGCTCACAGTGTTCAGCTAAAACTACAAGTTAGTGGGGTGAGTACTTTGCACAGTGTTCAGCTAAAACTACATGTTAGTGCGGTGTGTCCTGCTCACAGTGTTCAGCTAAAACTACAAGTTAGTGTAGTGAGACCTCTGCATAGTGTTCATCTAAAACTACAAGTTAGTGCAGTGCGTCCTGCTCACAGTGTTCAGCTAAAACTAAAAGTTAGTGCGGTGTGTCCTGCTCACAGTGTTCAGCTAAAACTACAAGTTAGTGCGGTGCGTCCTGCTCACAGTGTTCAGCTAAAAATACAAGTTAGTGGGGTGAGACCTCTGCACAGTGTTCAGCTAAAGCTACAAGTTAGTGCTGTGCGTCCTGCTCACAGTGTTCAGCTAAAACTACAAGTTAGTGCGGTGCGTCCTGCTCACAGTGTTCAGCTAAAAATACAAGTTAGTGTGGTGCGTCCTGCTCACAGTGTTCAGCTAAAACTGCAAGTTAGTGGGGTGAGACCTCTGCACAGTGTTCAGCTAAAACTACAAGTTAGTGCGGTGCGTCCTGCTCACAGTGTTCAGCTAAAACTACAAGTTAGTGCGGTGCGTCCTGCTCAGTGTTCAGCTAAAAATACAAGTTAGTGGGGTGAGACCTCTGCACAGTGTTCAGCTAAAGCTACAAGTTAGTGCTGTGCGTCCTGCTCACAGTGTTCAGCTAAAACTACAAGTTAGTGCGGTGCGTCCTGCTCACAGTGTTCAGCTAAAAATACAAGTTAGTGTGGTGCGTCCTGCTCACAGTGTTCAGCTAAAACTGCAAGTTAGTGCGGTGCGTTCTGCTCACAGTGTTCAGCTAAAACTACAAGTTAATGCGGTGCGTCCTGCTCACAGTGTTCAGCTAAAACTACAAGTTAGTGCAGTGCGTCCTGCTCACAGTGTTCAGCTAAAACTACAAGTTAGTGGGGTGAGACCTCTGCACAGTGTTCAGCTAAAGCTACAAGTTAGTGCTGTGCGTCCTGCTCACAGTGTTCAGCTAAAACTACAAGTTAGTGCGGTGCGTCCAGCTCACAGTGTTCAGCTAAAACTACAAGTTAGTGGGGTGAGACCTCTGCACAGTGTTCATCTAAAACTACAAGTTAGTGCAGTGCGTCCTGCTCACAGTGTTCAGCTAAAACTACAAGTTAGTGGGGTGAGTACTCTGCACAGTGTTCAGCTAAAACTACAAGTTAGTGCGGTGTGTCCTGCTCACAGTGTTCAGCTAAAACTACAAGTTAGTGTAGTGAGACCTCTGCATAGTGTTCATCTAAAACTACAAGTTAATGCAGTGCGTCCTGCTCACAGTGTTCAGCTAAAACTAAAAGTTAGTGCGGTGCGTCCTGCTCACAGTGTTCAGCTAAAACTACAAGTTAGTGCGGTGCGTCCTGCTCACAGTGTTCAGCTAAAACTACAAGTTAGTGGGGTGAGACCTCTGCACAGTGTTCAGCTAAAGCTACAAGTTAGTGCTGTGCGTCCTTCTCACAGTGTTCAGCTAAAACTACAAGTTAGTGCGGTGCGTCCTGCTCACAGTGTTCAGCTAAAAATACAAGTTAGTGTGGTGCGTCCTGCTCACAGTGTTCAGCTAAAACTGCAAGTTAGTGGGGTGAGACCTCTGCACAGTGTTCAGCTAAAACTACAAGTTTGTGCAGTGCGTCCTGCTCACAGTGTTCAGCTAAAACTACAAGTTAGTGTTGTGCGTCCTCCTCACGGTGTTCAGCTAAACCTACAAGTTATTTTTTTGCGAGATATGCACAGTGTTCAGCTAAAGCTACATGTAGAAGGTTGGTGGTGTTTTCCTGATCCTATCACTACCGCAGGCAGCTAAAAAAGCTACAAGTTAGTTTTTTGCGAGCTCTGCACAGTGTTCAGCTAAAGCTACATGTAGAAGGTTGGTGATGTTCTCATACTACAGGCAGGCAGTTGATTTTGCTATCTGCAGTATCAGTACATATATATATATATATATATATATATATATATATATATATATATATATATATTGTAACCTGGGGGACAGGTAGCAGGTACAAAGCTCCCTGGGATGAGCAGTCTTTCAGGCACAGATACCAAATCCAGTGGAATAGTGACAAACAGTGCGGTGTTTATTTGTGATATATACAAGTCTATTTACAGGTGCTGTACAGTGTTCCAAAAGAAACAAATAGGAACAAAAATAGCCAAAACAAAACCTAGCCGTGTCTCGGCACTAACTAAACAATATTTACAGATCCTAACTACTAAGCTGAGCAAGCCTACAGCTTGTCAGTTTCCACATACCTTTTTGCACTCTTACACAGAAGTTCTCTGAGTATCCCAGGCCAAGAGCAAGGGCTGTCTTGCTCAGGTGAGCTTAAATTAGCCTGGGGGAGAGGACCAAGACCTGAACCGGACCATGGATCAGAGATCCCTGAACCTGTATGAGAGGAGCCTGGGAGATGTATAAACCCCGAACAGGACTTTTCCTGGCTCTCTCTGGGACGCTCTGCTACATATCCTCCCCCCTTGTTTCAAACCCAGGGTTGGAACACCTGTAGCCCAACAGGAGTGAACATGGGACAGGGCATCTACATTCCCCATCTCAACACCTGGCCTGTGTTTTACAGTGAATGAGTAATCCTGTAGAGCCAAAAACCACCGGTTCACCCGTCTATTAGTCTCCTTCTTTTGGGCCATCCATTTCAGAGGAGCATGGTCAGTTATTAACTCAAACTGGCGTCCTAACAAATAGTACCTGAGTGCGTCCACGGCCCACTTTATGGCTAAACACTCCTTTTCAATGACTGCATACCTTTGCTCATGGTCATTGAATTTTCTGCTTAGGTACACCACAGGGTGTTCTTCCCCATTGTGTACCTGTGATAGTACTGCCCCGATACCAACATCAGACGCATCCGTCTGAACCAAAAAATCTTTGGAGAAATCGGGGGAGTACAGTATTGGTTGTGCACAAAGAGCCTTCTTCAGGACTTGGAAAGATTCCTCTGCTACTGAGGACCATTTCACCATTACCGAGTCTTTCCCTTTCGTAAGGTCTGTCAGTGGGGCAGCTATAGTTGCAAAATTTGGGATAAATCTTCTATAATACCCCGCAATGCCAAGAAAGGCCCTGACCTGCTTCTTGTTTGCAGGACGTGGCCATTCCTGGATGGCTTCTATTTTATTCACTTGAGGTTTTATGACACCACGCCCAATAGTGTAGCCCAAATACTTGGCTTCGTCTAGACCAATGGCACATTTTTTTGGATTTGCTGTAAAACCTTCTTTGAAGAGGGAATTGAGGACAGCCTGGACACGGGGCAAATGAGACTCCCAGTCAGTGCTATGTACCACTATGTCATCTAGATATGCTGCTGCATATTGTCGGTGGGGTCTTAGAGTCCTGTCCATGGCCCTCTGAAATGTGGCGGGGGCATTTTGCAACCCAAAAGGCATTTTTTTATATTGAAAGGAACCCTCCGGGGTCACAAATGCAGTCTTCTCTTTGGCGCTACCAGTCAGGGGTATTTGCCAATAACCTTTTGTCAAGTCCAAAGTGGTCAGATAGCGAGCCTTGCCAAGTCGGTCTATAAGTTCGTCCACTCTGGGCATTGGGTACGTGTCAAACTTTGTCACTGCATTAAGCTTCCTGAAGTCATTACAGAACCTCCAAGTGCCATCCGGTTTTGGGACTAACACGATGGGGCTAGACCAGTCACTATTGGATTCCTCAATGACATCTAGCTCCAACATTCTTTTAACTTCCTCGCTGATGTCCTTTCTCCTCGCTTCAGGAATTTGGTATGGTTTGAGCTTGACATGGACCCCAGGTTCAGTAACAATATCATGCTGAACTGCTGAAGTCGTGCCAGGTAACTCTGAAAATTTCTCTCTATTTCTTATCAGGAATTCTCTAGTTTCCTGCTTTTGAGAATATGACAGGGTGTCTGGAATCGTGACCTCAGGGATCAGAGGGGACTCAGTACCCTTAGGCGTTACCGGGAGGGACCTCGCAGTTAACGCCAGTCTATCCTTCCAGGGCTTTAACAGGTTTATGTGGTAAATCTGTTCGGGCTTCCTTTTTCCTGGTTGATATATTTTGTAATTGACCTCCCCAACTCTTTCAATTACTTCAAAGGGACCCTGCCACTTAGCCAGGAACTTGCTCTCAACAGTGGGAACTAACACCAGGACCCTATCACCAGGTGAGAAAACACGGAGTTGGGCCCCCCTATTGTATATCCTCTGTTGAGCTGTTTGGGCCTGCAGTAAGTGTTCTTTTACCATCGGCATGATTGCTGCAATCCTGTCCTGCATTTGAGCGATATGCTCAATGACACTTTTATGGGGTGTCTGCTCCCCCTCCCAAGTTTCTTTGGCTATGTCCAAGAGTCCCCGAGGGTGTCTCCCATAAAGCAACTCAAAGGGAGAGTACCCTGTGGAGGACTGGGGAACCTCCCTGATGGCAAACATCAAGTATGGTATCAGGAAGTCCCAGTTTTTCCCATCCTTGTCAACAACCTTTTTTAACATGCTCTTTAATGTTTTATTGAAGCGTTCCACCAAGCCATCCGTTTGAGGATGGTACACTGAGGTTCGCAATTGCGTCACCTTAAATAACTTGCACAGCTCTCTAGTTATTCGTGACATAAATGGGGTGCCCTGGTCTGTAAGGACTTCTTTAGGGATTCCAACACGACTGAACACCATAAACAGCTCTTTGGCAATGTTTTTAGCAGACGCGGTGCGTAAGGGAATGGCCTCTGGGTAACGGGTAGCATAATCCATGATTACGAGGATATGCTGATGACCTCAGGCAGACTTGGGGAGTGGACCCACAAGGTCCATGGCAATCCTCTCAAAGGGCACTTCAATAATGGGCAAGGGCACTAAAGGACTTCGGAAGTGTTGTAGTGGGGCTGACATCTGACACACAGGACAGGATTGACAATAATTCTCAATATCCTTCTGTATTCCGGGCCAATAAAACCTGCGCAACACCCTTTCCGTAGTTTTCTCAACCCCTAAATGACCTCCTAGCAAGTGCCCATGGGCAAATTCCAACACCACCCGTCTGTATGGCTTAGGGACCACCAACTGTTCAACCACTTCATCATTTTTTTTACATACACGATACAATAAATCCTCATTGCTGCTAAAATAAGGAAAACAGGGCCTGTCCCCTGATTCGACAGGTACATCATTAATCACCATTACATTTTCCCAGGCCCTGGCAAGGGTTGGGTCTTTTCTCTGCTCGGTACCAAAATTTTCCTTGTGTACATTAAGGTCAGCAAACTCCAACGTAGGCTCAGATTCAGCAGATGGCTGTCCAGCTCCACTGGTTGTGGGGACCTCCTCAGGCTCCTCCAGCTCTCCTGCCATAACTGAGAAAGGAAAACCTGGGGAGCCCTGAGAAGAGTCCCCTGAACCCATATTGTCAGTAGCGGCCAGGAGTTCTGGCTCTGTCACTGAGTCAGCTACTGCGACCGGGTCGGGACGATCCCACAGTTCCCAAAACTTAGGGAAGTCCCTACCAATGATGGCCTCGTGCACCAAGTGGGGCACAAGTCCGACCGGATGGGTCACCGTACCTAAGCCAGTTTTAAACTGAACAGTGGCTATAGGATACTCGCGGGTATCCCCATGTACACAGATCACAGCAACTTTTTTAGCATGCAAATTCACAGTGTCAACCATCTCAGCTGTAACCAAAGTCACTAGACTTCCAGAGTCTAGCAAGGCCGTAATAGGCTTATTATTAACAGTCATTTGGCACATGTGTTTTCCCATACTTGGTGCTGCAGCGCATGAAACAGCAGCAAACATAGACTGCCTTCTAATAGACAGATCGCACTGCATTGGTTCATCTGTCAATGGACAGTTTGCTGCAACATGTCCCAGTTCTTGGCAACGAAAACACCTGATGTTTCCCCAGTTTGGTTTGCTGACAGGCAGTAGCTTCCCTTGTTTGGGACGCCAAACTTCAGTCCTGGCACCAAAAATCCTCCCCCCTATTTCCTTGCCATGCTTACCACCCACTTCCCCTGGAACAGTCTTACCGGTTGCCTGGGGAGACCGTGGCTTTGGGCGGAAAGTCCGTGCGGCTGTAGGGGTGGTGACCAGGTTCTCTGCAGCAAAGTACCTTTCAACAAGTTCCACGAGGTTGTCCGCCGAGTTGGGGTCTCCTTGACTCACCCACTTCTGCAGGGGAACTGGTAGTGACCTCAGGAACTGGTCCATGACCACACGCTCCACTATTTGTGGCCCAGACAGGGACTCCGGCTGTAGCCATTTTCTCACCAAGTGAATTAGGTCGAACATCTGCGATCTTGGGGGCCTCTCGTCTTGGAAGAACCAGCTGTGGACCCGCTGTGCTCGAACTGCCAGGGTGACACCAAGTCGCGCCAGGATTTCCCGCTTGACCTTTTCATAGTCTCCTGCTTCTGCTGACTCCAAATCATAGTAGGCCTTCTGCGATTCTCCAGACAGCAAGGGGGCGACCAGTCCTGCCCACTGGGTTTTGGGCCAACCTTCCCTCTCAGCGGTCCGTTCAAAGGTTAAGATAAAGGCCTCTGGATCATCATCTGCAGTCATCTTGGAAAGAAAGCGACCCACATGGATAGCTGAGGGCTTGTCTCCAACAACATTAACTTTAGCAGGTGACCACTGTGCTAGCGTCTCCACAACCGCAGCCAAGGTTTTCCTATCCTCTTTTGCATCAGTGGCTAGCTGTTCAAACAGCCTCTGCGATAGCTCCTGTACAGCACCAATCTGTTGGCACAGCGCCTTGGTTTGCTCCTGTGCGATAGCGTTTGTTTGTTGCTGTGCAGCATTGGATTGTTGCTGTGCAGCATTGGATATCACCAATTGTTTTAGGATTTCCTCCATGTTTAGTCACTCTAGGTACTGGCCTTTTAAGTAGTAACTTACTACAGCTGGCCGCAGTCTCCACCATATGTAACCTGGGGGACAGGTAGCAGGTACAAAGCTCCCTGGGATGAGCAGTCTTTCAGGCACAGATACCAAATCCAGTGGAATAGTGACAAACAGTGCGGTGTTTATTTGTGATATATACAAGTCTATTTACAGGTGCTGTACAGTGTTCCAAAAGAAACAAATAGGAACAAAAATAGCCAAAACAAAACCTAGCCGTGTCTCGGCACTAACTAAACAATATTTACAGATCCTAACTACTAAGCTGAGCAAGCCTACAGCTTGTCAGTTTCCACATACCTTTTTGCACTCTTACACAGAAGTTCTCTGAGTATCCCAGGCCAAGAGCAAGGGCTGTCTTGCTCAGGTGAGCTTAAATTAGCCTGGGGGAGAGGACCAAGACCTGAACCGGACCATGGATCAGAGATCCCTGAACCTGTATGAGAGGAGCCTGGGAGATGTATAAACCCCGAACAGGACTTTTCCTGGCTCTCTCTGGGACGCTCTGCTACAATATATATATATATATATATATATATATATATATATATCCCAGCTTAGTACAGCTACAGGCCATTAGTATGTCTGGAAGGCCAAGAAGGAGAGGCAGACAGTCACAAGCCAATAAGAGAGGGCAAGCAGGCTCTGTGTCTAGTGCTGGTCGTGGAGACGGTGCATCCTCATCAGCACGTGGCCGTGGGACACGCTTGGCCTTTTTTTCGGCAGCTGGCCGTGTTGAGCCGCAACATGCGGAAGACTTGGTCGAGTGGATGACCAAGCCATCCTCATCCTCCTCATCCTCTCTCACGCATGCCCAGGGTACTTTGTCTGGCAAAGCAGTGGCCTCTTCCCTCGGCTCAATGTCATCAGTGACTCCTTCCCTAGCCCAACCATGTCCTCCTGAGGAGTCCCTCGAACTGTTTGACCACAGTGTTGGGTACATGCTCCAGGAGCATGCCCAGCATTTGGAAGGCTCTGATGATGATACTGAGCTCGATGAAGGCAGTAATATGAGCACGGACAGAGGGGGTGCCCAAGAAGGACAGCAATCTGGCAGCCATGCTCCCCCTGCTGCAGCATACTGCCAGGTTTGCTCCAGTGATGAGGAGGGAGGGGATGATGAGGTGCCTGATAGGAGAGAGGAGGAGGAGGAGGAGGCGGCACATCACCAACGAGGCAGGATGCCCTCCAGGGGCCAGCCTAAGGGCAGCACATTGACTGCATCACACCCCAAAGCTCCACATGTGCAGGGCGCTGCAGTCTCGCGTTTTTCAAAAAGTTCTTTGGTGTGGGCCTTTTTTGAGACGAGTGCATCAGATTGCACCGCTGCTATTTGCAACATATGTCTCAAGTGTATCTCGCGTGGCCAAAACATCTCCCGCTTGGGTACCACATGCTTGACCAGACATATGTTGACCTGCCATGCAGTTCGTTGGCAAGCATATCTAAAAGACCCACACCAAAGAACAAAGAGGACCTCTCCCTGCTCCTCATCAGCTGAGATCTCCAACCCCACTATACCTTCAGTCCTCTCTGAGACCTGCACTGAGAGGAATGAAGGTGTAGAATTAGGTGTGTCACAGCCAAGTACTTGTGGGCAATCTGCTTTTGGTACACCGATGTCAGATTGTACCAGGCAAATTTCCCTGCCCCAGCTGCTGCACCGCCGAAAGAAATTTGCTCCCAGCCATCCACATGCCCAGCGGTTGAATGCTAGCTTGGCAAAATTGCTAGCACTTCAACTGCTGCCTTTTCAGTTGGTAGACTCTGCCCCCTTCCGTGAGTTTGTGGAATGTGCGGTTCCTCAGTGGCAGGTGCCCAAACGCCACTTTTTCTCACGGAAGGCGATTCCGGCTCTCTACCGGCATGTGGAAGGCAATGTCCATGCCTCGCTGGACAGGGCGGTCAGCGGTAAGGTGCATGTTACTGCTGACTCATGGTCCAGCAGGCATGGACAGGGACGTTACCTAAGTTTCACGGCGCATTGGGTGACTCTGCTGGCAACTGGGAAGGATGCAGTAGTGTTGGAGGTTGTTTCGCCACCACGCCTCCAAAATGCTAATGATTGTGACACACCTCTCTCCTCAACCGCCTCCTCTTCTTCTTCCTCCATGGCCTCTTCCTCTGCTTTGTCCTCGGAACCAGGGGTGCTCCGTATCCGTTCAAGGGGCTACGCAAGTACGCAGGCCAAAAGATGCCATGCGGTGCTTGAGCTGGTGTGCTTGGGGGACAGGAGCCACACTGGGGCAGAGGTTCTGTCAGCTCTGCAGGGGCAGGTTCAGAGGTGGTTGACGCCACGCCAACTTAAGGCAGGAATGGTGGTTTGCGACAATGGCACCAACCTCCTCTCTGCCCTCCGACAGGGACAAATGACCCATGTGCCCTGTTTGGCTCACGTCCTTAACTTGGTGGTGCTGTAGTTCTTGGGCAGGTACCCGGGCTTACAGGATGTCCGGAGGCAGGCCAGGAAAGTCTGTGTGCATTTCCGCCGGTCATATAATGCCAGTGCTCGGCTGACGGACTTCCAAAAGGAGTTTAACCTGCCCAAGAACCGCCTAATCTGTGACATGCCCACCAGGTGGAACTCAACATTGGCCATGCTGCAGCGGCTGCACACGCAGCAGAGGGCCATCAATGAGTACCTGTGCGACTATGGCACCAGGACAGGGTCAGGGGAGCTTGTTTTTTTTTCCCCACGCCAGTGGGCCATGATCAGGGATGCATGCACTGTCCTGTCACCATTTGAGGAGGCCACGAGGATGGTGAGCAGTGACAGTGCATGCATCAGTGATACTGTCCCCCTTGTCCACCTGTTGGAGCACATGCTGCGTGGAATAATGGACAGGGCACTTGAGGCAGAACAGAGGCAGGAAGAGGAGGACTTCCTTAGCTCTCAAGGCCCCCTTTATCCAGACAGTGTTCCTGCGTGCCCTCCAATCACACAGGAAGAGGACGAGGAGGAGGAGAAGGAGGAGGAAGATTGTGTCAGTATGGAGGTGGAGCCTGGCACTCAGCATCAGCAGCAGTCTTTAAGGGATCAGTCCCAAGAAACACATGGACTTGTACGTGGTTGGGAGGAGGTGGCTGCGGACCATGTCGTCCTTAGGGACCCAGAGGACTCCGGACCGAATGCCTCAGCAAACCTACGCTGCATGGCCTCCCTGATCCTGCAAAGCCTGCGTAAGGATCCTCGTATTCGTGGTATCAAGGAGAAGGACCAATACTGGCTGGCAACCCTCCTTGATCCACGTTACAAGGGTAAGGTTGCGGACCTTATCTTGTCATCGCAGAGGGAGCAGAGGATGAAACATCTTCGGGAGGCCTTGCAGAAAGGTCTGTGCAACGCATTCCCAGAGACTGGGAGGTTACAAACTCCTGTTTCTGGACAACGTGTTGCTGAGGCTTCGGTCAGTCAAAGAAGGAGCGGCGGAGAAGGTGGCCGTCTGACCGATGCGTTCAGACAATTTTTTGGTCCGCAGCCCCAAGGTATGATCGGTTCCAGCAACCATCGCCAGCGTCTGTTTTACATGGTGCAGGAATACCTAGGGGCAAGATCTGACTTGGACACCTTTCCCACCGAAAATCCTCTGGGTTACTGGGTCTTGAGGATGGATCACTGGCCAGAGCTTGCACAGTATGCAATTGAGCTACTGGCCTGTCCTGCATCCAGCGTTCTTTCGGAATGCACATTCCGTGCTGCTGGAGGCTTTGTAATCGATCACAGGGTGCGTCTGTCCACTGACTCGGTCGATCGACTGACCTTCATAAAAATGAATCAGTCTTGGATCACCACCAGCTACCAAGCACCTGATGCTGATGTAACCGAATATTTTTTTTGAAATCTCAGATCCCTTCAAAGACTGCCTATGCTGATGCTGAGTGACTATCCCTGAGTAATTATCCTCTTCCTCCTCAATCATCACACTGATAGCTTGTAAGAACATTTTTGGTTCTGGGCGCCACTACCAGTGCCTAAGGCCCAATTTTTAAGCCCCTTTTCAATAGGGGCATGTAATTACAATTTTTGATGCAATACTTTGCAGCAGGGCTCGTTTCTGCGTTACAACTAGAGTATCTGTGAGGGGTTGCAGTGTTGTGGCACCAGCACCAGTGCCTAAGGCCCAATTTTTCAGCCCTTGTTTAACAGGGGCGTGTAATTACAATTTTTGATGCAATACTTTGCAGCAGGGCTCATTTCTGCGTTCCAACTAGAGTATCTGTGAGGGGTTGCAGTGTTGTGGCACCAGCACCAGTGCCTAAGGCCCAATTTTTCAGCCCCTGTTTAACAGGGGCGTGTAATTACAATTTTTGATGCAATACTTTGCAGCAGGGCTCATTTCTGTGTTCCAACTAGAGTATCTGTGAGGGATTGCAGTGCTGTGGCACCAGCACCAGTGCCTAAGGCCTGTTCAACAGGGGCATGTAATTACAATTCTTGATTTAATATTTCACAGCAGGGCCCATTTCTGCACCCACCAAGAGCGAGTGAGGACTTACAGTGTTGTGGCACCAGAACATTTCTCCTTTCCACTGATGCTTTCCAATCCTTGTTCCACAAAAAACCCCAAATTCTCAAAAAACATTTGTCATTGGGACAAAAAGTGAGGTGAAATCTTCTGAAGAGGAGGACAGACAGCAAAACAAATGTCACAGGGGTGATAACCCTTCCCTATGTTTTCCAAAAAGCTTAAAAAAGATTTTTTTGGCTGGAGCTAAACACGTTAAAAATGTACCCGTTCAAAATTACAAACAGATTCTACTTAACAAAAAAATCTACAGTCCCTGTCTTGTTTGCACCGCCTGTAGACTGCTGTTCAGAGTATTTAGGGCCTGGTGGCCCCACACCTTTCTATATTTTAATTTGGGTGCGGGGTTCCCCTTAATATCCATACAAGACCCAAAGGGCCTGGTAATGGTCTGGGGGGTACCCATGCCGTTTGTCTCACTGATTTTCATCCATATTGCCAGGACCCGACATTACATTAAACCCGCAAGCAGTTTTAAATGAGATTTTTTCCTTTAAAAATGACATTTTGTGCAGGGACTGTTCTAAACATGGGAAACACGCGCCACTTTACAGGCATACTATAGACACACCCCAGGTACGATATTTAAAGGAATATTTTACTTTTTTTTTACTTTAAGCATCATTAAAATCACTGCTCCCGAAAAAACGGCCGTTTTTAAAAGTTCTTTTTGCATTGATACATGTCCCCTGGGGCAGGACCCGGGTCCCCAAACCCTTTTTAGGACAATACCATGCAAATTAGCCTTTAAAATGAGCACTTTTGATTTCGAACGTTCGAGTCCCATAGACGTCAATAGGGTTCTAATGTTCGTGCGAATTTTCGGTCCGTTCGCAGGTTCTGGTGCGAACCGAACCGGGGGGGTGTTCGGCTCATCCCTACACTCCACAAGGGTGCTAGTGGCTCTGGTCCTTTTCGGTATCTGTGTATCATGGCTGCAAGGCGGCTATCTGGTAATCTGTGCATTCTCTTACTGATTTTTCACAGCTGATGTGTTTGCATCTTTGGATGCTTTTTATCGGCCACAAGGCTTTGCAGGCTGCTGTTTCAGGATCGCTTTTTGCCCCTTTAGGGGTTGTTTGGGTGGTTGGCATGTTTGCCTGGTTCCTCCAGTTGCTTTTTTTGTTTGCCCACCCCTTGTTGAGGCACTGCTTTGGGACATCCCTATGGTCAGGTCAAGATTCAACAGAGCTGTGTCCGTCAGTGAACATAAGAGAATACAGAATTTTTTGTTACTCATCATAAAGCCCCTCTCTTTAAGTTCATTGACGGACACAGCAGACAGTACCCACCCCTCTATTGGAATTTTTATTTCTGACACTGTTTTGTTGCAAACTAGATGCCTATAGCAGAGAGGGGGTTTTATGTCAGTAGGTACTGCCTATATGTGGTGCTAAATTCTATTCTGCCTAGCGTCCTACTCCTGTAGGTGGTGATATAACCCTATTGTCAAAATTCAACAGAGCTGTGTCTGTCTGTGAGTAGCAAAAAAAATCAGTTTTTTTTTTTACACTTGTCAGTCTTTATTCGTTTATGGCGCAAAAAAACAAACAAACAGTGATGATTAAATACCACCTAAAGAAAGCTCTATTTGTGGGGAAAAAATTATGTAAATTTCATTTATGTACAGTGTTGCATGACTGTGCATATGTCAGTTAAGGTAACGCAGTGGCAAAAAGCAAAATATGGCCTAGTCATGAAGGGGGGTAAATCTTCCGGAGGTCAAGTTAACTAAGCAGTGTGTACCATGTTCCTGTTTGATTTACATGCTATTCAGTGTGGTGTAATTTAAGCCTATTCATTTTGAATGTGCTCAAATGGCACTGTATCACACCAAGAATAGTGCATGCACTACTTTTGGAAATGCACTGCCACTGGATCACATGGGACATTTCTTTTAAAGCTCCTATTGTATTGTGGCTTATTAATTAATGGGGTATGCTTCGATATGTGTTGTTTCCTTTTATCCCTATCCCTGAGAGGCACTTATTGTTTACAAGCTAACATGGAAGTCCTGGATTCCCAGTGTTATATAGAGTGGTGGATTCTCGCATCTATAAAGCGATTATTGACCCATTATTTATATAACAGGTCAAATATTTCTGGTGAGTTTATACCTATAAAGGGCATGGAGCACTGTTTGCAGCGTCATGCATTGGTACACATATTTGAAGTTGAGCACATGGCACAGAGCTTTTTTTTTTTGTGGCATGGACACCTTTTTTTGAGCACAGCAATACTTTGGAAAAATTAAACTAAAAAGTTGCGCTGTCCCTTTAAGTGTATACATTTGTGAATAAGTGCAATAAAGCAAATTATGACTTAAAAACTATTAATATATGAAATCACAAATAGGTGCAAATGAGCAAACAAAGTGCAAAAAAGCAATAAACAAAATCCAAAATATATACAAAACAGTAAAAAAACAGTGACTCTTAATGATATAAAAGCCACCGCAAATGTCTTCTAATATGATACAAAGTCCATGCTCAATTAATGGCACTCTGTGCTGCAAAAGTTCAATTTAACAGTGCTTCAGTGCTCAAATGTGCTCCTTTGAGAAAAAAGGAGGGGCCACTTACCAAAAAGAATTGATCTCAAATTACAGAGATCAAGATTGCACAAACTCCATCTTCAAACAAGCTCCCAATGGCAACAGATTCATGATGGTGTATTTAATCAGTAGACTGCAATGGATTATAAGAACCAGCCCTTTTGGCATGAGAGAGCCAATCTCCACAACGGCATTTATGAAATATAAGCGGGGAAAAGCCTCATAGTGCATTATAACCAAAGTATCTTTATTAAAAAGAAAAAAATAGAGCTACATACACTTACATTTAGGCAGCGTTTAAAGGGCAGCAATATAAAAAACACGCCGGAGCCACTGGCACGTGATGATGTCACACACACACTTTGCCTGACACGTTTCCCCAAAACTGGCATCCTCTGAAAAACAAAGGTAGCCACGGCACAAACATCAATACAAGCATGTAGAATTTATTAAAAGCATAAAAGCTAAATGTGGGTAAATGAAGTAAATGTGGGTAAATGAAGGGCTGCTTAACTGTGAAGATGTTGAAGAGCAGCAAAAACAGCTGTCATACACAGACTCCAGGACCGTCAGAGGTGGTAGGCAGTGTCTGTGGGCTTACTGGACCAAAGCAGCACTGTCGAGGGTAAAAAGGGGGCGTGTACAACATGCTTTAGAGGCCCGCCTCCTTTTTAAAGTATGCCCAATCATGGATCAGGGATGTCTTTTATACCGGTGGTTAGAAGCTGGTAATGCAGGCAGGAGAGTGAATTAATTCTGATTTAAAAGGGTCAATCAGCTGGCAGGGGAGAAAGATCAGTGCATCACAGTTAAAAAACACAAGACAGAGAGGATACAAATACCCCTGAGCAATTGTTTTATAGTAAAGAAAATACCGATGTTTGGATAACAGACTAAATAAATATAAATATTAATAAAAGGGAGAGAAATAAAAAATTAAAAATGTAACAAGCACAATGACAAAAAGTATATAAATGTGATGGTGTAAAGAAACAAAGTATCAGTATATATATCTAAGACAACCTGAAGCAATATAAACAGGGGAAGATAATTGTAAACAGTAGGGAAGATATTTGTGAATATTGTTACACCTGATTAGATCATAAATAAGCCCATGGGAGATCAAAAAGCAAATGTCAGGAGGAAACACAGTGAAATATTCCCATGGTTCTCAGATCTACACGCATCATGTGAAGGATGCTAAGAAAGGAAGCATAGGGGCAGAGGATAATGGGGACAAACCAACACTGCCAGTGCAAATTGCAATGAATCCAAACTGAGAGTCAGTGGACAGACCAAAAAAGATAAAAGATAATGAAAAAGGAAAACGAAAAATTTAAAGTAAACCTTTAAAAGATTGAAACGTTTTAGAAATCTGAATTGTATATGGAGGGACTCAGATAAATGTATATAAAAGGAAGAAAAGAAGGAAGAAAAACTGACTACTGGAACCCTACATATAAAATCAGATACCCCCATATAGTCTGATATGTATACATAAAGTATATGCACACGTATGTGTACACACATACGTGTGCTGATGTTGACCCATTGGATAAAGGACGTAAAACTGCTTGCGGCTTTAATGTAATGTTGGGTTCCGGCAATATGGATGAAAATCAGTGAGACAAACGGCATGGGTACCCCCCAGTCCATTACCAGGCCCTGTATACCCTGAACAGCAGTATACAGACGGTGCAAACAAGACAGGGACTGTAGGTTTGTTGTTAAGTAGAATCTGTTTGTAATTTTGAACTGGTACATTTTTAAAGTTTAGCTCCAGACAAAAAATCTATTTTTAAGCTTTTTGGAAAACATAGGGAAGGGTTATCACCCCTGTAACATTTGTTTTGCTGTCTGTGCACCTCTTCAGAAGATTTCACCTCACTTTCTGTCCCAATGACAAATGTTTTTTGAAAATTTGGGGTTTTTAGTGAAACAAGGATTGGTGATAAAGCATCAGTGAAGAGGAGACACATTTTTCCCATATTAACTCTTACAGGAGAGAATTTCATTCCTAGGGGTAGATTTCATCTCACTTCCTGTTGTCTCCTTCCGTGCTGGTGCCACAACACTGTAAGTCCTCACAGTTACTCTTGGTGGGTGCTGGAATGGGCCCTGTTGTGAAATATTATATCAAGAATTGTAATTACATGCACCTGTTGAACAGGGGTAGAAAAATTGGGCCTTTGGCAGTGGTGGTGGTGGTGTTGCCACAACACTGCAAGCCCTCACAGTTACTCTTGGTGGGTGCAGGAATGGGCCCTGCTGTGAAATATTAGATCAAGAATTGTAATTAAATGCACCTGTTGAACAGGGGCAGAAGAATTGGGCCTTTGGTGGTGGTGGTGTTGATGTTGCCACAACACTGTAAGCCCTCACAGTTGTTCTTGGTGGGCGCAGGAATGGGCCCTGCTGTGAAATATTATATCAAGAATTGTAATTACATGTCCCTGTTGAACAGGGGCAGAAAAATTGGGCCTTAGACACTGGTGCCACAACACTGCAACCCCTCACAGATGCTATAGTTGGAGCGCAGGAATTAGCCCTGCTGCAAAGTATTGCATCAAAAATTGTAATTACATGCCCCTGTTAAACAGGGGCTGAAAATTTGGGCCTTGGGCACTGGTGCTGATGCCACAATACTGCAACCCCTCGCAGATACTCTAGTTGGAGCGCAGGAATGAGCCCTGCTGCAAAGTATTGCATCAAAAATTGTAATTACACACCCCTGTTAAACAGGGGCTGAAAAATTGGGCCTTGGGCACTGGTGCTGGTGCCACAACACTGCAACCCCTCACAGATACTCTAATTGGAGCGCAACAATGAGCCCTGCTGCAAAGTATTGCATCAAAAATTGTAATTACACGCCCCTACTAAACAGGGGCAGAAAAATTGGGCCTTGGCCACTGGTGGCGGTGCCCAGAACCAAAAATGTTCTTACAAGCTATCAGCATGAAAATTGAGGAGGAAGAGGATTGTCACTCAGCATAACAGGATAGTCACTCAACATCAGCATAGGCAGTCTTGAAGGGATCTCACATTAAAAAAAAATCGGTTACATCAGCATCAGGTGCTTGGTAGCTGGTGATCCAAGACCGATTAATTTTTATGAAGGTCAGCCGATCGACCACTTCGATGGGCAGGCACACCCTGTGATCGGTTACAAAGCCTCCAGCAGCACGGAATGTGCATTCCAAAAGAATGCTGGATGCAGGACAGGCCAGTAGCTCAATTGCATACTGTGCAAACTCTGGCAAGTGATCCATCCTCAAGACCCAGTAACCCAGAGGATTTTCGGTGGGAAAGGAGTCCAAGTCTGATCTTGCCCCTAGGTAATCCTGCACCATATGAATCAGACGCTGGTGATGGTTGCTGGAACTGATCAGACCTTGGGGCTGCGGACTAAAAAATTGTCTGAATGCATCGGTCAGATGGCCACCTTCTCCACCGCTCCTTCTGAGACTGACCGAAGCCTCAGCAACACGTTGTCCAGGAGGACCAGGAAATTGTAACGTCCCAGGCTCTGGAAACGCGTTGCACAAACCTTTCTGCAAGGCCTCCCGAAGATGTTTCATCCTCTGCTCCCTCTGTGACGGCAAGATAAGGTCCGCAACCTTACCCTTGTAATGTGGATCAAGGAGGGTTGCCAGCCAGTAATCATCCCTCCCCTTGATACCACAAATTAGAACCAATTCTTCCATATGTTGCGGCTCAACATGGCCAGCTGCCGAAAAAAAGGACAAGCGTTTCCCACAGCCACATGCTGATGAGGATGCACCGTCTCCACGACCAGCACTATTGCCTCTAGACACAGAGCCTGCTTGCCCTCTTTTATTGGCTTGTGACTGTCTGCCTCTTCTTGTTGACCTTCCAGACATACTAATGGCCTGCAGTGAGAACATGAGAACACCAGTAATTGTCTTCAGGTAGCTTTAGGTGCACACTATGCAGAGGACACAGTACACTAACTGTAAATACCGCAGCTGCCTGTGGTATTAATAGGATCAGAACAACAGCAGTTGTCTTCAGGTAGCTTTAGGTGCACACTGTGCAGAGGACACAGTACACTAACTGTAAATACTGCAGCTGCCTGCCTGTGGTATTAATAGGATCAGAACAACAGCAATTGTCTTCAGGTAGCTTTAGGTGCACACTATGCAGAGGACACAGTACACTAACTGTAAATACTGTAGCTGCCTGCCTGTGGTATTAATAGGATCAGAACAACAGAAATTGTCTTCAGGTAGCTTTAGATGCACACTGTGCAGAGAACGCACTATACTAACTGTAAATACTGCAGCTGCCTGCCTGTGGTACTAATAGGATCAGAAGAACACCACCAATTTTCTTTAGGTAGCTTTAGGTGCACACTGTGCAGAAGACACAGTACACTAACTGTAAATACTGTAGCTGCCTGCCTGTGGTATTAATAGGAACAGGACAACAGCAATTGTCTTCAAGTAGCTTTAAGTGCACACTATGCAGAGGACGCACTACACTAACTGTAAATACTGCACCTACCTGCCTGTGGTACTAATAGGATAAGAAGAACAACACCAATTTTCTTCAGGTAGCTTTAGGTGCACACTGTGCAGAGGACACAGTACACTAACTGTAAATACTGTAGCTGCCTGCCTGTGGTATTAATAGGATCAGAACAACAGCAATTGTCTTCAGGTAGCTTTAGGTGCACACTGTGCAGAGGACACAGTACACTAACTGTAAATACTGTAGCTGCCTGCCTATAGTATTAATAGGATCAGAACAACAGCAATTGTCTTCAGGTAGCTTTAGGTGCACACTATGCAGAGGACGCACTACACTAACTGTAAATTCTGCAGCTGCCTGCCTGTGGTACTAATAGGATCAGAAGAGCACCACCAATTTTCTTCAGGTAGCTTTAGGTGCACACTATGCAGAGGACACAGTACACTAACTGTAAATAATGTAGCTGTCAGCCTGTGGTATTAAAAGGATCAGAACAACAGTAATTGTCTTCAGGTAGCTTTAGGTGCACACTGTGCAGAGGACGCACTACACTAACTATAAATACTGCAGCTGCCTGCCTGTGGTACTAATAGGATCAATAGAACACTATCCAATTTTCTTCACGTAGCTTTAGGTGCACACTGTGCAGAGGACACAGTACACTAACTGTACATACTGTAGCTGCCTGCCTGTGGTATTAATAGGATCAGAAAAACAGCAATTGTCTTCAGGTAGCTTTAGGTGCACACTGTGTAGAGGACGCAGTACACTAACAGTAAATACTGTAGCTGCCTGCCTGTGGTACTAATAGGATCAATAGAACACCACCAATTTTCTTCAGGTAGCTTTAGATGCACACTGTGCAGAGAACGCACTATACTAACTGTAAATACTGCAGCTGCCTGCCTGTGGTACTAATAGGATCAGAAGAACACCACCAATTTTCTTTAGGTAGCTTTAGGTGCACACTGTGCAGAAGACACAGTACACTAACTGTAAATACTGTAGCTGCCTGCCTGTGGTATTAATAGGAACAGGACAACAGCAATTGTCTTCAAGTAGCTTTAAGTGCACACTATGCAGAGGACGCACTGCACTAACTGTAAATACTGCACCTACCTGCCTGTGGTACTAATAGGATAAGAAGAACAACACCAATTTTCTTCAGGTAGCTTTAGGTGCACACTGTGCAGAGGACACAGTACACTAACTGTAAATACTGTAGCTGCCTGCCTGTGGTATTAATAGGATCAGAACAACAGCAATTGTCTTCAGGTAGCTTTAGGTGCACACTGTGCAGAGGACACAGTACACTAACTGTAAATACTGTAGCTGCCTGCCTATAGTATTAATAGGATCAGAACAACAGCAATTGTCTTCAGGTAGCTTTAGGTGCACACTATGCAGAGGACGCACTACACTAACTGTAAATTCTGCAGCTGCCTGCCTGTGGTACTAATAGGATCAGAAGAGCACCACCAATTTTCTTCAGGTAGCTTTAGGTGCACACTATGCAGAGGACACAGTACACTAACTGTAAATAATGTAGCTGTCAGCCTGTGGTATTAAAAGGATCAGAACAACAGTAATTGTCTTCAGGTAGCTTTAGGTGCACACTGTGCAGAGGACGCACTACACTAACTATAAATACTGCAGCTGCCTGCCTGTGGTACTAATAGGATCAATAGAACACTATCCAATTTTCTTCAGGTAGCTTTAGGTGCACACTGTGCAGAGGACACAGTACACTAACTGTACATACTGTAGCTGCCTGCCTGTGGTATTAATAGGATCAGAAAAACAGCAATTGTCTTCAGGTAGCTTTAGGTGCACACTGTGTAGAGGACGCAGTACACTAACAGTAAATACTGTAGCTGCCTGCCTGTGGTACTAATAGGATCAATAGAACACCACCAATTTTCTTCAGGTAGCTTTAGGTACACACTGTGCAGAGGACACAGTACACTAACTGTACATACTGTAGCTGCCTGTCTGTGGTATTAATAGGATCAGAACAACAGCAATTGTCTTCAGGTAGCTTTAGGTGCACACTTTGTAGGGGACACAGTATATTAACTGTAAATACTGTAGCTGCCTGCCTGTGGTATTAATAGGATCAGAACAACAGCAATTGTCTTCAGGTAGCCTTAGGTGCACACTTTGCAGAGGACACAGTACACTAACTGTAAATACTGTAGCTGCCTGCCTGTGGTATCAATAGGATCAGAACAACAGTAATTGTCTTCAGGTAGCTTTAGGTGCACACTGTGCAGAGGATGCACTACACTAACTGTAAATACTGCAGCTGCCTGCCTGTGGTATTAATAGGATCAGAACAACAGCAATTGTCTTCAGGTAGCATTAGGTGCACACTGTGCAGAGGACGCACTACACTAACTGTAAATACTGTAGCTGCCTGCCTGTGGTATTAATAGGATCAGAACAACAGCAATTGTCTTCAGGTAGCTTTAGGTGCACACTGTGCAGAGGAGGCACTACTCTAATTGTAAATACTGCAGCTTCCTGCCTGTGGTACTAATAGGATCAGAAGAACACCACCAATTTTCTTCAGGTAGCTTTAGGTGCACACTGTGCAGAGGACACAGTACACTAACTGTAAATACTGTAGCTGCCTGCCTGTGGTATTAATAGGATCAGGACAACAGCAATTGTCTTCAAGTAGCTTTAAGTGCACACTATGCAGAGGACGCACTACACTAACTGTAAATACTGCACCTACCTGCCTGTGGTACTAATAGGATCAGAAGAACAACACCAATTTTCTTCAGGTAGCTTTAGGTGCACACTGTGCAGAGGACACAGTACACTAACTGTAAATACTGTAGCTGCCTGCCTGTGGTATTAATAGGATCAGAACAACAGCAATTGTCTTCAGGTAGCTTTAGGTGCACACTATGCAGAGGACACAGTATACTAACTGTAAATACTGTAGCTGCCTGCCTATGGTATTAATAGGATCAGAACAACAGCAATTGTCTTCAGGTAGCTTTAGGTGCACACTATGCAAAGGACGCACTACACTAACTGTAAATTCTGCAGCTGCCTGCCTGTGGTACTAATAGGATCAGAAGAGCACCACCAATTTTCTTCAGGTAGCTTTAGGTGCACACTATGCAGAGGACACAGTACACTAACTGTAAATAATGTAGCTGTCAGCCTGTGGTATTAAAAGGATCAGAACAACAGTAATTGTCTTCAGGTAGCTTTAGGTGCACACTGTGCAGAGGACGCACTACACTAACTGTAAATACTGCAGCTGCCTGCCTGTGGTACTAATAGGATCAATAGAACACTATCCAATTTTCTTCAGGTAGCTTTAGGTGCACACTGTGCAGAGGACACAGTACACTAACTGTACATACTGTAGCTGCCTGCCTGTGGTATTAATAGGATCAGAAAAACAGCAATTGTCTTCAGGTAGCTTTAGGTGCACACTGTGTAGAGGACGCAGTACACTAACAGTAAATACTGTAGCTGCCTGCCTGTGGTACTAATAGGATCAATAGAACACCACCAATTTTCTTCAGGTAGCTTTAGGTGCACACTGTGCAGAGGACACAGTACACTAACTGTACATACTGTAGCTGCCTGTCTGTGGTATTAATAGGATCAGAACAACAGCAATTGTCTTCAGGTAGCTTTAGGTGCACACTTTGCAGAGGACACAGTACACTAACTGTAAATACTGTAGCTGCCTGCCTGTGGTATTAATAGGATCAGAACAACAGTAATTGTCTTCAGGTAGCTTTAGGTGCACACTGTGCAGAGGATGCACTACACTAACTGTAAATACTGCAGCTGCCTGCCTGTGGTATTAATAGGATCAGAACAACAGCAATTGTCTTCAGGTAGCATTAGGTGCAAACTGTGCAGAGGACACACTACACTAACTGTAAATACTGTAGCTGCCTGCCTGTGGTATTAATAGGATCAGAACAACAGCAATTGTCTTCAGGTAGCTTTAGGTGTACACTGTGCAGAGGACGCACTACACTAACTGTAAATACTGCAGCTGCCTGCCTGTGGTACTAATAGGATCAGAAGAACAACGCCAATTTTCTTCAGGTAGCTTTAGGTGCACACTGTGCAGAGGACACAGTACACTAACTGTAAATACTGTAGCTGCCTGCCTGTGGTATTAATAGGATCAGAACAACAGCAATTGTCTTCAGGTAGCTTTAGGTGCACACTGTGCAGAGGAGGCACTACACTAATTGTAAATACTGCAGCTGCCTGCCTGTGGTACTAATAGGATCAATAGAACACTATCCAATTTTCTTCAGGTAGCTTTAGGTGCACACTGTGCAGAGGACACAGTACACTAACTGTACATACTGTAGCTGCCTGCCTGTGGTATTAATAGGATCAGAAAAATAGCAATTGTCTTCAGGTAGCTTTAGGTGCACACTGTGTAGAGGACGCAGTACACTAACAGTAAATACTGTAGCTGCCTGCCTGTGGTACTAATAGGATCAATAGAACACCACCAATTTTCTTCAGGTAGCTTTAGGTGCACACTGTGCAGAGGACACAGTACACTAACTGTACATACTGTAGCTGCCTGTCTGTGGTATTAATATGATCAGAACAACAGCAATTGTCTTCAGGTAGCTTTAGGTGCACACTTTGTAGAGGACACAGTATATTAACTGTAAATACTGTAGCTGCCTGCCTGTGGTATTAATAGGATCAGAACAACAGCAATTGTCTTCAGGTAGCATTAGGTGCACACTGTGCAGAGGACACACTACACTAACTGTAAATACTGTAGCTGCCTGCCTGTGGTACTAATAGGATCAGAAGAACAACGTCAATTTTCTTCAGGTAGCTTTAGGTGCACACTGTGCAGAGGACACAGTACACTAACTGTAAATACTGTAGCTGCCTGCCTGTGGTATTAATAGGATCAGAACAACAGCAATTGTCTTCAGGTAGCTTTAGGTGCACACTGTGCAGAGGAGGCACTACACTAATTGTAAATACTGCAGCTGCCTGCCTGTGGTACTAATAGGATCAGAAGAACACCACCAATTTTCTTCAGGTAGCTTTAGGTGCACACTGTGCAGAGGACACAGTACACTAACTGTAAATACTGCAGGTGCCTGCCTGTGGTACTAATAGGATCAGAACAACAGCAATTGTCTTCAGGTAGCTTTAGGTGCACACTGTGCAGAGGATGCACTACACTAACTGTAAATACTGCAACTGCTTGCCTGTGGTACTAATAGGATCAGAATAACAGCAATTGTCTTCAGGTATCTTTAGGTGCACACTGTGCAGTGGACAAACTACACTAACTGTAAATACTGCAGCTGCCTGCCTGTCAGGAAAGGATCCATCCGCTGGTAAGATATATCGTTTGGCATGCAGTACTGGGGTCCACCAGCAGGTGTCTCCTGGCAGTGTTGAACTGTCAGGAGAATATTTCCCTGCTGGTGTCATTTCATCTTTTGGCCGCAGTACTGATGTCCACCAGCGGATGGATCCTGGCAGTATGGAGCAGACAACACTCCCTGCGCTCAGGTGTGACTTGAAGCTAATTATAGTCAGCCCTATAAATACCCGGCAAGCCCTCACATGTTCGCCTTGGTATCTTTCTTCCTTGCGCCCAGAACCTGTATCCTGAACCTGTTATCCTGTAAACCTGTATCGGACCCTGAACCCCTTCCTGAGCCTGTATCCTATCCCATTCATTATCTCCCTTTCCCAACCTGCCCTTGTTCAGTTGCTGATCTCCTGTGTATGACCCTGGCTTGGCTAACGTTTGTTTTTGGTATATCCCTTGTTCCTGCTTACCTGCTGTGTATGACCCTGGCCTGGCTGACATCTGTGATTCCGGTATTCCCCCTTGCTGTATATATTATTGTTTGCTGTGGGTTTGTTGTGTTGGTTTTGCACTATCTGTATTTTCTGAGTTATCACTTATTTTAATAAATATTATTTATTCATTTACATGCGTTTGGGTTATCTCTGTGCAGTCCACACAGTCTGGTCTACTAGTCTCTTGACAGTATACCAAGGCCATCCCTGACCAGACGTGGCTGCACTGAGAAACCGTCCTGTTACGGTGGGCGCGCAAAAAATGGACTTTGATGAAATTGTCTATTATTCTCTGCTGGCGGCAGAGGATAATGAATATTGCCGTCAGACTCTTAAAGATTGGACCCGTGACCAACTGCTGGAAACGATCCAAACAGCCCATTTACTAGTAGATCAGGGTCATGCGTTATTTGAGGATGTTCAGCCTTTGATCCAATTATGTACAAAGTCAGCCTTGTCATGCATTCCCGAAGGTAGTGACGATTTCTCCCCTCCTTTCAGTTGTGACCAGGTTGAATCACTGGTATGGTTGTTAGAGGATGATCCGGCTTTCTTTGATGAACATTATTCCGCTTGTTCCCAGCAGGTGTTATCCGATTGCATTTATTCAGTACAATCTCTGGTTAGTCAGGCTGCGTGTGAATCAGCGTTTGTTCAACCTGTGCTGCAGGCATGGTCAGATCTCCTGTCCTTAGCTAAGCCACAATATTCCAGCCCTGCCATTAATCATCTGCCTTCCAAAAGATCTATCTCCCCGTCACCTATGGCAACCTCAGCTACAACCCAGTTTAATCAGCTCCCTACCAAATACTACCACCCAGTCTCCAAGTGTCGCACCTATCCTGCCTTCAATCCACCTGTCTCTTCTCCTCCACCTGTAACAGTCCCACAAAACCCTTCTCTAGCTACAGTTCCTTGGTCTTCCTTCTGCCCAGCTACTTTCTTTTCCTACAGCCCTGCACCTACATACAAAACTGCACGGGCTAAACCAAAAAAGAAACAAAAATTCTTCCCGACCCACACCATCTTGCCAGTAACCCAACCTGCTCCCACTTTCCAGTCTGATGTGCCTGCCTCCCAGTCTGTTGTCCCGATGCCTGCCTTCCAGCTTGATGTCCCTGCCTTCCAGCTTGATGTCCCTGCCTTCCAGTCTGGTGTGCCCACCTTCCAGTCTGATGTGCCCACCTTCCAGTCTGATGCACCCGCTCTCCAGTCTAATGCACCTGCTATCCAGTCTGATATGCCTGCCTTCCAGCCGGATGTCTTGAAGCTTGCCTTCCAGCCTGAAGTCCCGGTGCCCGCTTTTCAGTCTGTGCCCGCTCCCCAGTCTGATGTCTTCATGCCTGCCTCCCAGCCTGATGTCTTGAAGCTTGCCTTCCAGCCTAATGTCTCGATGCCTGCCTACCAGCCTGATGTGCCAGCTTCCCAGTCTGATGTGCCAGCTTCCCAGTCTGATGTGCCAGCTTCCCAGTCTGATGTGCCAGCTTCCCAGCCTGATGTCTTGCAGCTTGCCTTCCAGCCTGATGTCTCAAAGATTGCTTCCCAGTTTGATGTGCCAGCTTCCCAGTTTGATGTGCCAGCTTCCCAGCCTGATGTCTTGAAGCTTGCCTTCCAGCCTGATGTCTCGGTGCCAGCTTCCCAGTCTGATGTGCCAGCTTCCCAGTCTGATGTGCCAGCTTCCCAGTCTGATGTGCCAGCTTCCCAGCCTGATGTCTTGCAGCTTGCCTTCCAGCCTGATGTCTCAAAGATTGCTTCCCAGTTTGATGTGCCAGCTTCCCAGTTTGATGTGCCAGCTTCCCAGTTTGATGTGCCAGCTTCCCAGTTTGATGTGCTGGCCTCCCAGCCTGATGTCTTGAAGCTTGCCTTCCAGCCTGATGTGCCAGCTTCCCAGTCTGATGTGCCAGCTTCCCGGTCTGATGTGCCAGCTTCCCGGTCTGATGTGCCAGCTTCCCGGTCTGATGTGCCGGCTTCCCGGTCTGGGGTGCCGGCTTCCCGGTCTGGGGTGCCGGCTTCCCGGTCTGGGGTGCCGGCTTCCCAGCCTGATGTGCCAGCTTCCCAGTTTGATGTGTCAGCTTCCCAGTTTGATGTGCCGGCCTCCCAGCCTGATGTCTTGAAGCTTGCCTTCCAGCCTGATGTCTCGATGCCTGCCTACCAGCCTGATGTGCCAGCTTCCCAGCCTGATGTGCCAGCTTCCCAGCCTGATGTGCCAGCTTCCCAGCCTGATGTGCCAGCCTCCCAGCCTGATGTCTTGAAGCTTGCCTTCCAGCCTGATGTCTCGATGCCTGCCTACCAGCCTGATGTGCCAGCTTCCCAGTCTGATGTGCCAGCTTCCCAGTCTGATGTGCCAGCTTCCCAGTCTGATGTGCCAGCTTCCCAGCCTGATGTGCCAGCTTCCCAGCCTGATGTCTTGCAGCTTGCCTTCCAGCCTGATGTCTTGCAGCTTGCCTTCCAGCCTGATGTCTCGAAGATTGCTTCCCAGTCTGATGTGCCAGCTTCCCAGTCTGATGTGCCAGCTTCCCAGTCTGATGTGCCAGCTTCCCAGTCTGATGTGCCGGCTTCCCAGCCTGATGTCCCGATGCCTGCCTACCAGTCTGATGTGCAAGCTTCCCAGTCTGATGTGCCAGCTTCCCAGCCTGATGTCCCGATGCCTGCCTATCAGTCTGATGTGCCCGCTGCCCAGCTCGACGACCCGGAGCCCGCTGCCCAGCTCGACGACCCGGAGCCCGCTGCCCAGCTCGACGACCCAGAGCCCGCTGCCAAGCTCGACGACCCGGAGCCCGCTGCCCAGCTCGACGACCCGGAGCCCGCTGCCCAGCTCGGCTTGTTCCTGTCTGCTGCCCAGCTTGGCTTGTTCCTGTCTGCTGCCCAGCTCGGCTTGTTCCTGTCTGCTGCCCAGCTCGGCTTGTTCCTGTCTGCTGCCCAGCTCAATGACTCTGACATGCCAGCCATCTGCCTGGATGTGCCTGATGACCAGCCTGAAATGCCTTCTTCCACCATTCTGCCTGATGCCATAGACCATGGACAATTAAGACCAGTTGGAGCGTCCGGAGGCCGCTCCTTTAGGGAGGGGTACTGTCAGGAAAGGATCCATCCGCTGGTAAGGTATATCGTTTGGCATGCAGTACTGGGGTCCACCAGCAGGTGTCTCCTGGCAGTGTTGAACTGTTAGGAGAATATTTCCCTGCTGGTGTCATTTCATCTTTTGGCCGCATTACTGATGTCCACCAGCGGATGGATCCTGGCAGTATGGAGCAGACAACACTCCCTGCGCTCAGGTGTGACTTGAAGCTAATTATAGTCAGCCCTATAAATACCCGGCAAGCCCTCACATGCTCGCCTTGGTATCTTTCTTCCTTGCACCCAGAACCTGTATCCTGAACCTGTTATCCTGTAAACCTGTATCGGACCCTGAACCCCTTCCTGAGCCTGTATCCTATCCCATCCATTATCTCCCTTTCCCAACCTGCCCTTGTTCAGTTGCTGATCTCCTGTGTATGACCCTGGCTTGGCTAACGTTTGTTTTTGGTATATCCCTTGTTCCTGCTTACCTGCTGTGTATGACCCTGGCCTGGCTGACATCTGTGATTCCGGTATTGCCCCTTGGTGTATATATTATTGTTTGCTGTGGGTTTGTTGTGTTGGTTTTGCACTATCTGTATTTTCTGAGTTATCACTCATTTTAATAAATATTATTTATTCATTTACATGCGTTTGGGTTATCTCTGTGCAGTCCACACAGTCTGGTCTACTAGTCTCTTGACACTGCCTGTGGTATTAATAGGATCAGAACAACAGCAATTGTCTTCAGGTAGCTTTAGGTGCACTGTCAGACTTGTGCGTAGCAGACAGGTGAGCCCGATGTAGCAGGGGGAGGCCTCCCTTACGTATCTGGTTACCGGCCCCTGGTAGTATGGACAGGAGGCACGGGAGCACAGAGTGGTATGAGAGCCTGGCGGGTAGCTGCAGGAAGATCCCGGTTAAGATGGTTATGGAGATCACCAGTCAACTGGAGCACAGGCAGTGGGTGCAGAGCAGGAGTGGAGCGGGTTGGTCGGTCACAGGCAGAGGTCGGCAGCAGGCGGGCAACGCAGTACAGAGGAGCAGGCAGATTCGTAGTCAGGACGGTCCGGGATCAGTGGCAGGCAGCAAACAAGGAGGAACAGAGACAGGCCGGTGGTCAGGAGATTGGAATCAAACAGGAAACAGGAAACAGGAAGCAGGAACACAGGAAGCTGAAGATCGGACAGCACCGAGCCCCCTGTGCAGATGGCTTAAATAGGCAGGTTGGCGCCAAACACCGGGCGCGCGCGCCTGCCGACGCGCGCCGACGCGCCGCGATGCCCACCAACAGCGCGCATGCCCAAGGGGACTCTCTGACAGTGCCCCCCCCTCAAGGGCAGCCTCCGGATGTCCAACTGTGCCAATTTGGAAGCGTGGGTATTCCTAAAAGACCTCAGAAGCTCTTCGGCATGTAAGTTGCCCTCTGGCTCCCAGGAGTTATCCTCTGGTCCGTACCCCTTCCATTTGATCAAATACTGCAACTGGTTGCGTCTTTTCCTGCAATCCAGAATAGCTTCCACCTCGAATTCTTCCTTGCTATCGACCATTATGGGTTCTGGTGGGTCAGTACTTCGACCAGCAAAAGTGTTGGGTACAACAGGTCTCAACAATGAAACGTGAAAGACCGGATGAATCTTCAGGGTACTAGGTAGATTGAGTTCGTAGGCCACATTGTTAATCCTCTTCTTGACTGTAAATGGACCCAAGAATTTGGGGCCCAATTTCCTTGAAGGACAGGCCATTCTTATATTGGTCGTGGATAACCAAACCTGGTTGCCAGGTTCCAGGATGAGCTCTCCCCGCCTCTTCCTGTCAAACATCTTTTTATTATACTCTTGGGTCTTAGCCATGGTGTCCTGCAAGAGTTTGTTGTTACAAAGAAAGAAGTCCATGGTCTCAGAGACCGCAGGGATCGCACATTCAGGTAAGGACCTGGGCAGAAAGGACGGGTGGAATCCGTAATTGGCAAAAAACGGTGTTTGCTTAATGGCCGAATGTAGAGAGTTGTTATAGGAGAACTCAGCGATTGGCAGCAGAGAGACCCAGCTGTCCTGAGAGAAAGATGAGAAACAGCGGAGGTATTGCTCCAAAGTTTGATTAGTTCTCTCCGTCTGCCCATTAGTCTGGGGATGATAAGCGGAGGAGAGTGCCAGCTCGATTTCCAGGGAATTACAGAGAGCCTTCCAGAACCGTGAGGTGAACTGAACACCACGATCAGATATGATGTTCGATGGGACTCCGTGCAACCTGACAATCTCTCTAATGAAGACCTTTGCTGTCTCCATGGCCGAGGGTGTGCCCTTCATCGGCAGGAAGTGAGCCATCTTGGTTAACCTGTCTACGACGACAAAGATGGTAGAGAAACCCTCTGACTGGGGAAGCTCTACAATGAAATCCATTGATATCATCTTCCACGGTCTTTCCGGGACAGGTAATGGCTTTAACAGACCCCAGGCTCTAGTCCGGCTATTCTTGTTCCGGGCACAGGTGGTACAAGATTCTACATAGCTCTTGCAGTCGTTCACTAACAAAGGCCACCAAAATGTGCGCTGCACTAACTCCGTTGTCTTCAGCACACCGAAATGTCCAGCCATCTTATGATCATGGCAGAGCTCCAGCACTGCCACCCTCAAATCTTCAGGGACTACGATTTTACCCTTGTGCCAAAAAAGACCATCCTGGGCCCTCACCAGCTCTCCGGAACTTGGAGTCCAATTTAAAGAAGCTTGTTTTATGCGGGATAATAGATCCACTTGAAGCAAAAGAAAATTTCCGGATGAAAGAATGGTGTCCGGATGCTCAGGTTTACCAGAATCAGGGAACATACGAGAAAGAGCATCCGGCTTGGTATTCTTGGAACCAGGTCTATACGTTATATGAAACTGAAATCTGGAGAAGAATAGAGCCCATCTTGCTTGTCGGGGTTTCAGTCTTTTGGCCGTTCGGAGATACTCCAGATTTTTGTGGTCCGTATAGACCAGGATAGGGTGTGCTGCACCCTCCAGTAGATAACGCCACTCCTCCAAAGCGGATTTAATGGCCAGAAGCTCCCGATCGCCAACATCATAATTTCTCTCCGCTGAAGAGAGTTTGCGGGAGAAAAAGGCCACTGGGTAGAGAAGGGCCTTTGGGCCTTGCCGTTGGGACAGAACAGCTCCGACTGCGACCTCCGAAGCGTCCACTTCAAGGACGAATGGTAGAGCAGGATCCGGGTGTTTTAAAATTGAGGCGGAGGTGAACAGCTCCTTGAGTTTTTCGAAGGCAGATTGTGCCTCAAGGGACCACTGGAATCGATTCCCTTGTCTGGTTATTTCGGTGATGGGGGCAATTATTGTAGAGAAGCCCCTAATGAACTTCCTGTAGAAGTTCGAGAAGCCGATGAACCTTTGAACCCCTTTTTTATCGGAGGGAGCGGGCCACTCCAGAATGGCAGATACTTTCTGCGGATCCATTTTTATACCATCAACAGAAATGATTAGGCCTAAAAACTGAATGCTTTGAAGTTCGAATTGGCATTTTTCTGGTTTAGCATAAAGTCCATGCTGCCTGAGACGGGCTAACACATTTCCGACATGCCTGCGATGATCTGAGACTGAGGAGGAAAAGATCAGGATATCATCTAGGTAGACAATAACATAAAGATCCAGGAAGTCACGGAAGATGTCGTTGACAAAATGTTGGAACGTAGCAGGTGCGTTGCACAGACCGAAGGGCATGACAAGGTATTCGTAATGTCCAAATCTGGTGCGAAAGGCTGTCTTCCACTCATCTCCTTCTCGAATGCGGATCAGGTTGTAGGCACCACGGAGATCTAGCTTGGTAAAGATTACTGCGGATCCTAATCTCTGGAAGAGTTCGGGCACTAAGGGTAGCGGGTAACGGTTCTTGATTGTTACTTTGTTCAATTCCCGATAGTCGATACAAGGACGCAAGGAATGGTCCTTTTTCTCCACAAAGAATATGCCAGCCCCGGCCGGAGAGGTAGATGGGCGGATAAACCCTTTCTTCAGGTTCTCGTCGATATATATTTTTAGAGTATCCAGCTCCTGCTCTGTCAGTGGGAAAATCCTTCCAAAGGGAACTTCTGCTCCAGGTAATAGCTCGATTGGGCAATCGTAAGGCCTATGAGGCGGTAAGGCCTCTGCTCCTTTTTTGCTAAAGACGTCCAGAAAGTCCCAATAGGGTGCAGGGACCACCTGTTGAAGCTCGGATTCGGTGTCTAAACAGAGTAATTGGGTAGACTCATCAGAATTTGTATGTAAGCAGTGTTGTTGGCAGTAATGAGACAAGAACTTGACTTCTCCACTGGACCAGTCAATGCTGGGGTTATGGGCCTGTAACCATGGCATCCCCAATATGATGGGAAAAAGGGGAGAGGAGATGGCATCCAGGCGCAGAAGTTCTTGATGGTTAGGGCCCATGGTGGCCAACAAAGGAATGGTTTCCTGCGTGACAGGGCCGGAGCGAAGAGAGGAGCCATCTGCGAGATGTACCGAGAGTCCCCGGACTTTGGGCTGAAGAGGAATGTGATGGTTGGCAACGAAGGTCAGGTCAATAAAGCAGCTGCAGGCTCCTGAATCAATGATGACTGTAGCTGGAATAATCTTTCCTGGAAGCTGTAGGGTGATAGACAGAGCAAGATGATTAACAGGTTTAGAGAGAGCAGGTGCACAAATTGAAGAGATGGACAGCGACTTAAGCGACTTACGTGTCTTATTTGGGCAAGACCTCACGAAGTGTCCCGGCTCCCCACAGTACATGCAGAGATTGTTAACTCTTCGGCGTTGGCGTTCTTCTGGATCGAGAGAAGGGCGGAATAGCCCGAGTTGCATTGGTTCAGAGGTGTCAGGAACTGATGTGGCCGGTGCCGGGAAGGACTGGCTGGGAGAGCTTGGAACCTTGGGTAGCATCCAGGTAGGGCGGAATTGGCTGGTAGACCTCTCGGAGCGACGCTCTCTGAGGCGTCGGTCGATCTGAATAGCCAGATTGATGAGTTCATCCAAGGTTTGGGGTACACCGACCCGTGCTAACTCATCCTTCAAGGGATCAGACAACCCCATGCGGAATTGATAACGTAAAGCCGCATCATTCCAACTAGTGTCGGAACTCCATCGCCTAAATTCCACCACATAGTCCTCTGCGGCTCTACGCCCCTGTTGAAGGGCGTGTAGGGCGGCTTCGGCAGTCGCTGTTACCTGAGGATCCTCATACAACTGGGACATGACGGTGAAAAAGGCATCAAGGTTGTCCAGTGCTCCAGACTTCCGTTCCAGGAGGCGGTGAGCCCAGGTCTGTGGTTCACCAGACAAGAGGGAGATCACAAAGCCCACCTTGGTCGCCTCCAAGGAAAAAGTGCGAGGTTGCAGGGCGAAGTAAAGCTCGCAGGCATTGCGGAAGGCACGAAATTTACTGCGGTCCCCCGCAAATCTTTCTGGTACGGGTACCTTAGGCTCTGGAGGTAGCATAACTACTGAGGGTGCTCCGGCCGATGAAGCAGCTTGTGGATGGGTTGGAACTGACAGGACCTGGACTTGTTCTTCCAGCCTTGTGTAGCCTTCCTGGAGGCTCTTCACAGCTTGCGTGAGACCCGCCAGGTGTCTACACAGTTCCTCCATGGGGGAGGTTCCCTGCTCGGGCTCGGACATGGCTGTCCGATACTGTCAGACTTGTGCGTAGCAGACAGGTGAGCCCGATGTAGCAGGGGGAGGCCTCCCTTACGTATCTGGTTACCGGCCCCTGGTAGTATGGACAGGAGGCACGGGAGCACAGAGTGGTATGAGAGCCTGGCGGGTAGCTGCAGGAAGATCCCGGTTAAGATGGTTATGGAGATCACCAGTCAACTGGAGCACAGGCAGTGGGTGCAGAGCAGGAGTGGAGCGGGTTGGTCGGTCACAGGCAGAGGTCGGCAGCAGGCGGGCAACGCAGTACAGAGGAGCAGGCAGATTCGTAGTCAGGACGGTCCGGGATCAGTGGCAGGCAGCAAACAAGGAGGAACAGAGACAGGCCGGTGGTCAGGAGATTGGAATCAAACAGGAAACAGGAAACAGGAAGCAGGAACACAGGAAGCTGAAGATCGGACAGCACCGAGCCCCCTGTGCAGATGGCTTAAATAGGCAGGTTGGCGCCAAACACCGGGCGCGCGCGCCTGCCGACGCGCGCCGACGCGCCGCGATGCCCACCAACAGCGCGCATGCCCAAGGGGACTCTCTGACATGCACACTGTGCAGAGGATGCACTACACTAGCTGTAAATTCTGCAGCTGCCTGCCTGTGGTACTAATAGGATCAGAAGAACACCACCAATTTTCTTCAGGTAGCTTTAGGTGCACACTATGCAGAGGACACAGCACACTAACTGTAAATAATGTATCTGTCAGCCTGTGGTATTAAAAGGATCAGAACAACAGTAATTGTCTTCATGTAGCTTTAGGTGCACACTGTGCAGAGGACGCACTACACTAACTGTAAATACTGCAGCTGCCTGCCTGTGGTACTAATAGGATCAATAGAACACCACCAATTTTCTTCAGGTAGCTTTAGGTGCACACTGTGCAGAGGACACAGTACACTAACTGTACATACTGTAGCTGCCTGTCTGTGGTATTAATAGGATCAGAACAACAGCAATTGTCTTCAGGTAGCTTTAGGTGCACACTTTGTAGAGGATGCAGTACATTAACTGTAAATACTGTAACTGCCAGCCTGTGGTATTAATAGGATCAGAAGAACAACACCAATTTTCTTCAGGTAGCTTTAGGTGCACACTGTGCAGAGGACACGGTACACTAACTGTACATACTGTAGCTGCCTGCCTGTGGTATTAATAGGATCAGAAAAAGAGCAATTGTCCTCAGGTAGCTTTAGGTGCACACTGTGTAGAGGACGCAGAACACTAACAGTAAATACTGTAGCTGACTGCCTGTGGTATTAATAGGATCAGAACAACAGCAATTGTCTTCAGGTAGCATTAGGTGCAAACTGTGCAGAGGACACACTACACTAACTGTAAATACTGTAGCTGCCTGCCTGTGGTATTAATAGGATCAGAACAACAGCAATTGTCTTCAGGTAGCTTTAGGTGTACACTGTGCAGAGGACGCACTACACTAACTGTAAATACTGCAGCTGCCTGCCTGTGGTACTAATAGGATCAGAAGAACAACGCCAATTTTCTTCAGGTAGCTTTAGGTGCACACTGTGCAGAGGACACAGTACACTAACTGTAAATACTGTAGCTGCCTGCCTGTGGTATTAATAGGATCAGAACAACAGCAATTGTCTTCAGGTAGCTTTAGGTGCACACTTTGCAGAGGAGGCACTACACTAATTGTAAATACTGCAGCTGCCTGCCTGTGGTACTAATAGGATCAGAAGAACACCACCAATTTTCTTCAGGTAGCTTTAGGTGCACACTGTGCAGAGGACACAGTACACTAACTGTAAATACTGCAGGTGCCTGCCTGTGGTACTAATAGGATCAGAACAACAGCAATTGTCTTCAGGTAGCTTTAGGTGCACACTGTGCAGAGGATGCACTACACTAACTGTAAATACTGCAACTGCTTGCCTGTGGTACTAATAGGATCAGAATAACAGCAATTGTCTTCAGGTATCTTTAGGTGCACACTGTGCAGAGGACGAACTACACTAACTGTAAATACTGCAGCTGCCTGCCTGTGGTATTAATAGGATCAGAACAACAGCAATTGTCTTCAGGTAGCTTTAGGTGCACACTGTGCAGAGGACGCACTACACTAGCTGTAAATTCTGCAGCTGCCTGCCTGTGGTACTAATAGGATCAGAAGAAAACCACCAATTTTCTTCAGGTAGCTTTAGGTGCACACTATGCAGAGGACACAGCACACTAACTGTAAATAATGTAGCTGTCAGCCTGTGGTATTAAAAGGATCAGAACAACAGTAATTGTCTTCATGTAGCTTTAGGTGCACACTGTGCAGAGGACGCACTACACTAACTGTAAATACTGCAGCTGCCTGCCTGTGGTACTAATAGGATCAATAGAACACCACCAATTTTCTTCAGGTAGCTTTAGGTGCACACTGTGCAGAGGACACAGTACACTAACTGTACATACTGTAGCTGCCTGTCTGTGGTATTAATAGGATCAGAACAACAGCAATTGTCTTCAGGTAGCTTTAGGTGCACACTTTGTAGAGGACGCAGTACATTAACTGTAAATACTGTAACTGCCTGCCTGTGGTATTAATAGGATCAGAACAACAGAAATTGTCTTCAGGTAGCTTTAGGTGCACACTGTGCAGAGGACACAGTACACTAACTGTAAATACTGTAGCTGCCAGCCTGTGGTATTAATAGGATCAGAAGAACAACACCAATTTTCTTCAGGTAGCTTTAGGTGCACACTGTGCAGAGGACACAGTACACTAACTGTACATACTGTAGCTGCCTGCCTGTGGTATTAATAGGATCAGAAAAACAGCAATTGTCCTCAGGTAACTTTAGGTGCACACTGTGTAGAGGACGCAGTATACTAACAGTAAATTCTGTAGCTGACTGCCTGTGGTATTAATAGGATCAGAACAACAGCAATTGTCTTCAGGTAGCATTAGGTGCAAACTGTGCAGAGGACACACTACACTAACTGTAAATACTGCAGCTGCCTGCCTGTGGTACTAATAGGATCTGAAGAACAACGCCAATTTTCTTCAGGTAGCTTTAGGTGCACACTGTGCAGAGGACACAGTACACTAACTGTAAATACTGTAGCTGCCTGCCTGTGGTATTAATAGGATCAGAACAACAGCAATTGTCTTAAGGTAGCTTTAGGTGCACACTGTGCAGAGGAGGCACTACACTAATTGTAAATACTTCAGCTGCCTGCCTGTGGTACTAATAGGATCAGAAGAACACCACCAATTTTCTTCAGGTAGCTTTAGGTGCACACTGTGCAGAGGACACAGTACACTAACTGTAAATACTGCAGGTGCCTGCCTGTGGTACTAATAGGATCAGAGCAACAGCAATTGTCTTCAGGTAGCTTTAGGTGCACACTGTGCAGAGGATGCACTACACTAACTGTAAATACTGCAACTGCTTGCCTGTGGTACTAATAGGATCAGAATAACAGCAATTGTCTTCAGGTATCTTTAGGTGCACACTGTGCAGAGGACGAACTACACTAACTGTAAATACTGCAGCTGCCTGCCTGTGGTATTAATAGGATCAGAACAACAGCAATTGTCTTCAGGTAGCTTTAGGTGCACACTGTGCAGAGGATGCACTACACTAGCTGTAAATTCTGCAGCTGCCTGCCTGTGGTACTAACAGGATCAGAAGAACACCACCAATTTTCTTCAGGTAGCTTTAGGTGCACACTATGCAGAGGACACAGCACACTAACTGTAAATAATGTAGCTGTCAGCCTGTGGTATTAAAAGGATCAGAACAACAGTAATTGTCTTCAGGTAGCTTTAGGTGCACACTGTGCAGAGGACGCACTACACTAACTGTAAATACTGCAGCTGCCTGCCTGTGGTACTAATAGGATCAATAGAACACCACCAATTTTCTTCAGGTAGCTTTAGGTGCACACTGTGCAGAGGACACAGTACACTAACTGTACATACTGTAGCTGCCTGTCTGTGGTATTAATAGGATCAGAACAACAGCAATTGTCTTCAGGTAGCTTTAGGTGCACACTTTGTAGAGGACGCAGTACATTAACTGTAAATACTGTAACTGCCTGCCTGTGGTATTAATAGGATCAGAACAACAGCAATTGTCTTCAGGTAGCTTTAGGTGCACACTGTGCAGAGGACACAGTACACTAACTGTAAATACTGTAGCTGCCAGCCTGTGGTATTAATAGGATCAGAAGAACAACACCAATTTTCTTCAGGTAGCTTTAGGTGCACACTATGCAGAGGACACAGCACACTAACTGTAAATAATGTAGCTGTCAGCCTGTGGTATTAAAAGGATCAGAACAACAGTAATTGTCTTCAGGTAGCTTTAGGTGCACACTGTGCAGAGGATGCACTACACTAACTGTAAATACTGCAGCTGCCTGCCTGTGGTACTAATAGGATCAATAGAACACCACCAATTTTCTTCAGGTAGCTTTAGGTGCACACTGTGCAGAGGACACAGTACACTAACTGTACATACTGTAGCTGCTTGTCTGTGGTATTAATAGGATCAGAACAACAGCAATTGTTTTCAGGTAGCTTTAGGTGCACACTTTGTAGAGGACGCAGTACATTAACTGTAAATACTGTAACTGCCTGCCTGTGGTATTAATAGGATCAGAACAACAGCAATTGTCTTCAGGTAGCTTTAGGTGCACACTGTGCAGAGGACACAGTACACTAACTGTAAATACTGTAGCTGCCAGCCTGTGGTATTAATAGGATCAGAAGAACAACACCAATTTTCTTCAGGTAGCTTTAGGTGCACACTGTGCAGAGGACACAGTACACTAACTGTACATACTGTAGCTGCCTGCCTGTGGTATTAATAGGATCAGAAAAACAGCAATTGTCCTCAGGTAGCTTTAGGTGCACACTGTGTAGAGGACGCAGTACACTAACAGTAAATACTGTAGCTGACTGCCTGTGTTATTAATAGGATCAGAACAACAGCAATTGTCTTCAGGTAGCTTTAGGTGCACACTGTACAGAGGACACAGTACACTAACTGTAAATACTGTAGCTGCCTGCCTGTGGTATTAAGAGGATCAGAACAACAGCAATTGTCTTCAGGTAGCTATAGGTGCACACTGTGCAGAGGACGCACTACACTAGATGTAAATTCTGCAGCTGCCTACCTGTGGTACTAATAGGATCAGAAGAACACCACCAATTTTCTTCAGGTAGCTTTAGGTTCACACTATGCAGAGGACACAGTACACTAACTGTAAATAATGTAGCTGTCAGCCTGTGGTATTAAAAGGATCAGAACAACAGCAATTGTCTTCAGGTAGCTTTAGGTGCACACTGTGCAGAGGATGCACTACACTAGCTGTAAATTCTGCAGCTGCCTGCCTGTGGTACTAACAGGATCAGAAGAACACCACCAATTTTCTTCAGGTAGCTTTAGGTGCACACTATGCAGAGGACACAGCACACTAACTGTAAATAATGTAGCTGTCAGCCTGTGGTATTAAAAGGATCAGAACAACAGTAATTGTCTTCAGGTAGCTTTAGGTGCACACTGTGCAGAGGACGCACTACACTAACTGTAAATACTGCAGCTGCCTGCCTGTGGTACTAATAGGATCAATAGAACACCACCAATTTTCTTCAGGTAGCTTTAGGTGCACACTGTGCAGAGGACACAGTACACTAACTGTACATACTGTAGCTGCCTGTCTGTGGTATTAATAGGATCAGAACAACAGCAATTGTCTTCAGGTAGCTTTAGGTGCACACTTTGTAGAGGACGCAGTACATTAACTGTAAATACTGTAACTGCCTGCCTGTGGTATTAATAGGATCAGAACAACAGCAATTGTCTTCAGGTAGCTTTAGGTGCACACTGTGCAGAGGACACAGTACACTAACTGTAAATACTGTAGCTGCCAGCCTGTGGTATTAATAGGATCAGAAGAACAACACCAATTTTCTTCAGGTAGCTTTAGGTGCACACTATGCAGAGGACACAGCACACTAACTGTAAATAATGTAGCTGTCAGCCTGTGGTATTAAAAGGATCAGAACAACAGTAATTGTCTTCAGGTAGCTTTAGGTGCACACTGTACAGAGGACACAGTACACTAACTGTAAATACTGTAGCTGCCTGCCTGTGGTATTAAGAGGATCAGAACAACAGCAATTGTCTTCAGGTAGCTATAGGTGCACACTGTGCAGAGGACGCACTACACTAGATGTAAATTCTGCAGCTGCCTACCTGTGGTACTAATAGGATCAGAAGAACACCACCAATTTTCTTCAGGTAGCTTTAGGTTCACACTATGCAGAGGACACAGTACACTAACTGTAAATAATGTAGCTGTCAGCCTGTGGTATTAAAAGGATCAGAACAACAGCAATTGTCTTCAGGTAGCTTTAGGTGCACACTGTGCAGAGGATGCACTACACTAGCTGTAAATTCTGCAGCTGCCTGCCTGTGGTACTAACAGGATCAGAAGAACACCACCAATTTTCTTCAGGTAGCTTTAGGTGCACACTATGCAGAGGACACAGCACACTAACTGTAAATAATGTAGCTGTCAGCCTGTGGTATTAAAAGGATCAGAACAACAGTAATTGTCTTCAGGTAGCTTTAGGTGCACACTGTGCAGAGGACGCACTACACTAACTGTAAATACTGCAGCTGCCTGCCTGTGGTACTAATAGGATCAATAGAACACCACCAATTTTCTTCAGGTAGCTTTAGGTGCACACTGTGCAGAGGACACAGTACACTAACTGTACATACTGTAGCTGCCTGTCTGTGGTATTAATAGGATCAGAACAACAGCAATTGTCTTCAGGTAGCTTTAGGTGCACACTTTGTAGAGGACGCAGTACATTAACTGTAAATACTGTAACTGCCTGCCTGTGGTATTAATAGGATCAGAACAACAGCAATTGTCTTCAGGTAGCTTTAGGTGCACACTGTGCAGAGGACACAGTACACTAACTGTAAATACTGTAGCTGCCAGCCTGTGGTATTAATAGGATCAGAAGAACAACACCAATTTTCTTCAGGTAGCTTTAGGTGCACACTATGCAGAGGACACAGCACACTAACTGTAAATAATGTAGCTGTCAGCCTGTGGTATTAAAAGGATCAGAACAACAGTAATTGTCTTCAGGTAGCTTTAGGTGCACACTGTGCAGAGGATGCACTACACTAACTGTAAATACTGCAGCTGCCTGCCTGTGGTACTAATAGGATCAATAGAACACCACCAATTTTCTTCAGGTAGCTTTAGGTGCACACTGTGCAGAGGACACAGTACACTAACTGTACATACTGTAGCTGCTTGTCTGTGGTATTAATAGGATCAGAACAACAGCAATTGTTTTCAGGTAGCTTTAGGTGCACACTTTGTAGAGGACGCAGTACATTAACTGTAAATACTGTAACTGCCTGCCTGTGGTATTAATAGGATCAGAACAACAGCAATTGTCTTCAGGTAGCTTTAGGTGCACACTGTGCAGAGGACACAGTACACTAACTGTAAATACTGTAGCTGCCAGCCTGTGGTATTAATAGGATCAGAAGAACAACACCAATTTTCTTCAGGTAGCTTTAGGTGCACACTGTGCAGAGGACACAGTACACTAACTGTACATACTGTAGCTGCCTGCCTGTGGTATTAATAGGATCAGAAAAACAGCAATTGTCCTCAGGTAGCTTTAGGTGCACACTGTGTAGAGGACGCAGTACACTAACAGTAAATACTGTAGCTGACTGCCTGTGTTATTAATAGGATCAGAACAACAGCAATTGTCTTCAGGTAGCTTTAGGTGCACACTGTACAGAGGACACAGTACACTAACTGTAAATACTGTAGCTGCCTGCCTGTGGTATTAAGAGGATCAGAACAACAGCAATTGTCTTCAGGTAGCTATAGGTGCACACTGTGCAGAGGACGCACTACACTAGATGTAAATTCTGCAGCTGCCTACCTGTGGTACTAATAGGATCAGAAGAACACCACCAATTTTCTTCAGGTAGCTTTAGGTTCACACTATGCAGAGGACACAGTACACTAACTGTAAATAATGTAGCTGTCAGCCTGTGGTATTAAAAGGATCAGAACAACAGTAATTGTCTTCAGGTAGCTTTAGGTGCACACTGTGCAGAGGACGCACTACACTAACTGTAAATACTGCAGCTGCCTGCCTGTGGTACTAATAGGATCAATAGAACACTATCCAATTTTCTTCAGGTAGCTTTAGGTGCACACTGTGCAGAAGACACAGTACATTAACTGTACATACTGTAGCTGCCTGCCTGTGGTATTAATAGGATCAGAAAAACAGCAATTGTCTTCAGGTAGCTTTAGGTGCACACTGTGTAGAGGACGCAGTACACTAACAGTAAATACTGTAGCTGCCTGCCTGTGGTACTAATAGGATCAATAGAACACCACCAATTTTCTTCAGGTAGCTTTAGGTGCACACTGTGCAGAGGACACAGTACACTAACTGTAAATAATGTAGCTGCCTGCCTGTGGTATTAATAGGATCAGAACAACAGTAATTGTCTTCAGGTAGCTTTAGGTGCACACTGTGCAGAGGATGCACTACACTAACTGTAAATACTGCAGCTGCCTGCCTGTGGTATTAATAGGATCAGAACAACAGCAATTGTCTTCAGGTAGCATTAGGTGCACACTGTGCAGAGGACGCACTACACTAACTGTAAATACTGTAGCTGCCTGCCTGTGGTATTAATAGGATCAGAACAACAGCAATTGTCTTCAGGTAGCTTTAGGTGCACACTGTGCAGAGGAGGCACTACACTAATTGTAAATACTGCAGCTGCCTGCCTATGGTACTAATAGGATCAGAAGAACACCACCAATTTTCTTCAGGTAGCTTTAGGTGCACACTGTGCAGAGGACACAGTACACTAACTGTAAATACTGTAGCTGCCTGCCTGTGGTATTAATAGGATCAGGACAACAGCAATTGTCTTCAAGTAGCTTTAAGTGCACACTATGCAGAGGACGCACTACACTAACTGTAAATACTGCACCTACCTGCCTGTGGTACTAATAGGATCAGAAGAACAACACCAATTTTCTTCAGGTAGCTTTAGGTGCACACTGTGCAGAGGACACAGTACACTAACTGTAAATACTGTAGCTGCCTGCCTGTGGTATTAATAGGATCAGAACAACAGCAATTGTCTTCAGGTAGCTTTAGGTGCACACTGTGCAGAGGATGCACTACACTAACTGTAAATACTGCAGCTGCCTGCCTGTGGTATTAATAGGATCAGAACAACAGCAATTGTCTTCAGGTAGCATTAGGTGCACACTGTGCAGAGGACGCACTACACTAACTGTAAATACTGTAGCTGCCTGCCTGTGGTATTAATAGGATCAGGACAACAGCAATTGTCTTCAAGTAGCTTTAAGTGCACACTATGCAGAGGATGCACTACACTAACTGTAAATACTGCACCTACCTGCCTGTGGTACTAATAGGATCAGAAGAACAACACCAATTTTCTTCAGGTAGCTTTAGGTGCACACTGTGCAGAGGACACAGTACACTAACTGTAAATACTGTAGCTGCCTGCCTGTGGTATTAATAGGATCAGAACAACAGCAATTGTCTTCAGGTAGCTTTAGGTGCACACTGTGCAGAGGATGCACTACACTAACTGTAAATACTGCAGCTGCCTGCCTGTGGTATTAATAGGATCAGAACAACAGCAATTGTCTTCAGGTAGCATTAGGTGCACACTGTGCAGAGGACGCACTACACTAACCGTAAATACTGTAGCTGCCTGCCTGTGGTATTAATAGGATCAGAACAACAGCAATTGTCTTCAGGTAGCTTTAGGTGCACACTGTGCAGAGGAGGCACTACACTAATTGTAAATACTGCAACTGCCTGCCTGTGGTACTAATAGGATCAGAAGAACACCACCAATTTTCTTCAGGTAGCTTTAGGTGCACACTGTGCAGAGGACACAGTACACTAACTGTAAATACTGTAGCTGCCTGCCTGTGGTATTAATAGGATCAGAACAACAGCAATTGTCTTCAGGTAGCTTTAGGTGCACACTGTGCAGAGGAGGCACTACACTAATTGTAAATACTGCAGCTGCCTGCCTGTGGTACTAATAGGATCAGAAGAACACCACCAATTTTCTTCAGGTAGCTTTAGGTGCACACTGTGCAGAGGACACAGTACACTAACTGTAAATACTGTAGCTGCCTGCCTGTGGTATTAATAGGATCAGAACAACAGCAATTGTCTTCAGGTAGCTTTAGGTGCACACTGTGCAGAGGACACAGTACACTAACTGTAAATACTGTAGCTGCCTGCCTATGGTATTAATAGGATCAGAACAACAGCAATTGTCTTCAGGTAGCTTTAGGTGCACACTATGCAGAGGACGCACTACACTAACTGTAAATTCTGCAGCTGCCTGCCTGTGGTACTAATAGGATCAGAAGAGCACCACCAATTTTCTTCAGGTAGCTTTAGGTGCACACTATGCAGAGGACAAAGTACACTAACTGTAAATAATGTAGCTGTCAGCCTGTGGTATTAAAAGGATCAGAACAACAGTAATTGTCTTCAGGTAGCTTTAGGTGCACACTGTGCAGAGGACGCACTACACTAACTGTAAATACTGCAGCTGCCTGCCTGTGGTACTAATAGGATCAATAGAACACTATCCAATTTTCTTCAGGTAGCTTTAGGTGCACACTGTGCAGAGGACACAGTACACTAACTGTACATACTGTAGCTGCCTGCCTGTGGTATTAATAGGATCAGAAAAACAGCAATTGTCTTCAGGTAGCTTTAGGTGCACACTGTGTAGAGGACGCAGTACACTAACAGTAAATACTGTAACTGCCTGCCTGTGGTACTAATAGGATCAATAGAACACCACCAATTTTCTTCAGGTAGCTTTAGGTGCACACTGTGCAGAGGACACAGTACACTAACTGTACATACTGTAGCTGCCTGTCTGTGGTATTAATATGATCAGAACAGCAGCAATTGTCTTCAGGTAGCTTTAGGTGCACACTTTGTAGAGGACACAGTATATTAACTGTAAATACTGTAGCTGCCTGCTGCCTGTGGTATTAATAGGATCAGAACAACAGCAATTGTCTTCAGGTAGCTTTAGGTGCACACTTTGCAGAGGACACAGTGAACTAACTGTAAATACTGCAGCTGCCTGCCTGTGGTACTAATAGGATCAATAGAACACTATCCAATTTTCTTCAGGTAGCTTTAGGTGCACACTGTGCAGAGGACACAGTACACTAACTGTACATACTGTAGCTGCCTGCCTGTGGTATTAATAGGATCAGAAAAACAGCAATTGTCTTCAGGTAGCTTTAGGTGCACACTGTGTAGAGGACGCAGTACACTAACAGTAAATACTGTAACTGCCTGCCTGTGGTACTAATAGGATCAATAGAACACCACCAATTTTCTTCAGGTAGCTTTAGGTGCACACTGTGCAGAGGACACAGTACACTAACTGTACATACTGTAGCTGCCTGTCTGTGGTATTAATATGATCAGAACAGCAGCAATTGTCTTCAGGTAGCTTTAGGTGCACACTTTGTAGAGGACACAGTATATTAACTGTAAATACTGTAGCTGCCTGCTGCCTGTGGTATTAATAGGATCAGAACAACAGCAATTGTCTTCAGGTAGCTTTAGGTGCACACTTTGCAGAGGACACAGTGAACTAACTGTAAATACTGTAGCTGCCTGCCTGTGGTATTAATAGGATCAGAACAACAGTAATTGTCTTCAGGTAGCTTTAGGTGCACACTGTGCAGAGGATGCACTACACTAACTGTAAATACTGCAGCTGCCTGCCTGTGGTATTTATAGGATCAGAACAACAGCAATTGTCTTCAGGTAGCATTAGGTGCACACTGTGCAGAGGACACACTACACTAACTGTAAATACTGTAGCTGCCTGCCTGTGGTATTAATAGGATCAGAACAACAGCAATTGTCTTCAGGTAGCTTTAGGTGTACACTGTGCAGAGGACGCACTACACTAACTGTAAATACTTCAGCTGCCTGCCTGTGGTACTAATAGGATCAGAAGAACAACGCCAATTTTCTTCAGGTAGCTTTAGGTGCACACTGTGCAGAGGACACAGTACACTAACTGTAAATACTGTAGCTGCCTGCCTGTGGTATTAATAGGATCAGAATAACAGCAATTGTCTTCAGGTATCTTTAGGTGCACACTGTGCAGAGGACGAACTACACTAACTGTAAATACTGCAGCTGCCTGCCTGTGGTATTAATAGGATCAGAACAACAGCAATTGTCTTCAGGTAGCTTTAGGTGCACACTGTGCAGAGGACGCACTACACTAGCTGTAAATTCTGCAGCTGCCTGCCTGTGGTACTAATAGGATCAGAAGAACACCACCAATTTTCTTCAGGTAGCTTTAGGTGCACACTATGCAGAGGACACATCACAGTAACTGTAAATAATGTAGCTGTCAGCCTGTGGTATTAAAAGGATCAGAACAACAGTAATTATCTTCAGGTAGCTTTAGGTGCACACTGTGCAGAGGACGCACTACACTAACTGTAAATACTACAGCTGCCTGCCTGTGGTACTAATAGGATCAATAGAACACCACCAATTTTCTTCAGGTAGCTTCAGGTGCACACTGTGCAGAGGACACAGTACACTAACTGTACATACTGTAGCTGCCTGTCTGTGGTATTAATAGGATCAGAACAACAGCAATTGTCTTCAGGTAGCTTTAGGTGCACACTTTGTAGAGGACACAGTACACTAACTGTAAATACTGTAGCTGCCTGCCTGTGGTATTAATAGGATCAGAACAACAGCAATTGTCTTCAGGTAGCTTTAGGTGCACACTTCAGAGGACACCGTACACTAACTGTAAATACTGTAGCTGCCTGTCTGTGGTATTAATAGGATCAGAAACACAGCAATTGTCTTCAGGTAGCTTTAGGTGCACACTTTGCAGAGGACACAGTACACTAACTGTAAATACTGTAGCTGCCAGCCTGTGGTATTAATAGGATCAGAACAACAGTAATTGTCTTCAGGTAGCTTTAGGTGCACACTGTGCAGAGGATGCACTACACTAAATGTAAATACTGCAGCTGCCTGCCTGTGGTATTAATAGGATCAGAACAACAGCAATTGTCTTCAGGTAGCATTAGGTGCACACTGTGCAGAGGACGCACTACACTAACTGTAAATACTGTAGCTGCCTGCCTGTGGTATTACTAGGATCAGAATAACAGCAATTGTCTTCAGGTAGCTTTAGGTGTACACTGTGCAGAGGACGCACTGCACTAACTGTAAATACTGCAGCTGCCTGCCTGTGGTACTAATAGGATCAGAAGAACAACACCAATGTTCTTCAGGTAGCTTTAGGTGCACACTGTGCAGAGGACACAGTACACTAACTGTAAATACTATAGCTACCTGCCTGTGGTATTAATAGGATCAGAACAACAGCAATTGTCTTCAGGTAGCTTTAGGTGCACACTGTGCAGAGGAGGCACTACACTAATTGTAAATACTGCAGCTGCCTGCCTGTGGTACTAATAGGATCAGAAGAACACCACCAATTTTCTTCAGGTAGCTTTAGGTGCACACTGTGCAGAGGACACAGTACACTAACTGTAAATACTGCAGGTGCCTGCCTGTGGTACTAATAGGATCAGAACAACAGCAATTGTCTTCAGGTAGCATTAGGTGCACACTGTGCAGAGGACACACTACACTAACTGTAAATACTGTAGCTGCCTGCCTGTGGTATTAATAGGATCAGAACAACAGCAATTGTCTTCAGGTAGCTTTAGGTGTACACTGTGCAGAGGACGCACTACACTAACTGTAAATACTGCAGCTGCCTGCCTGTGGTACTAATAGGATCAGAAGAACAACGCCAATTTTCTTCAGGTAGCTTTAGGTGCACACTGTGCAGAGGACACAGTACACTAACTGTAAATACTGTAGCTGCCTGCCTGTGGTATTAATAGGATCAGAACAACAGCAATTGTCTTCAGGTAGCTTTAGGTGCACACTGTGCAGAGGAGGCACTACACTAATTGTAAATACTGCAGCTGGCTGCCTGTGGTACTAATAGGATCAGAAGAACACCACCAATTTTCTTCAGGTAGCTTTAGGTGCACACTGTGCAGAGGACACAGTACACTAACTGTAAATACTGCAGGTGCCTGCCTGTGGTACTAATAGGATCAGAACAACAGCAATTGTCTTCAGGTAGCTTTAGGTGCACACTGCGCAGAGGATGCACTACACTAACTGTAAATACTGAAACTGCTTGCCTGTGGTACTAATAGGATCAGAACAACAGCAATTGTCTTCAGGTAGCTTTAGGTGCACACTGTGCAGAGGACGAACTACACTAACTGTAAATACTGCAGCTGCCTGCCTGTGGTATTAATAGGATCAGAACAACAGCAATTGTCTTCAGGTAGCTTTAGGGGCACACTGTGCAGAGGAGGCACTACACTAATTGTAAATACTGCAGCTGCCTGCCTGTGGTACTAATAGGATCAGAAGAACACCACCAATTTTCTTCAGGTAGCTTTAGGTGCACACTGTGCAGAAGACACAGTACACTAACTGTAAATACTGCAGCTGCCTGTGATAGTAATAGGATCAGAACAACAGCAATTGTCTTCAGGTAGCTTTAGGTGCACACTGTGCAGAGGATGCACTACACTGACTGTAAATACTGCAACTGCTTGCCTGTGGTACTAATAGGATCAGAACAACAGCAATTGTCTTCAGGTAGCTTTAGGTGCACACTGTGCAGAGGACGCACTACACTAACTGTAAATACTGCAGCTGCCTGCCTGTGATATTAATAGGATCAGAACAACAGCAATTGTCTTCAGGTACCTTTAGGTGCACACTGTGCAGAGGACGCACTACACTAACTGTAAATACTGCAGCTGCCTGCCTTTGGTACTAATAGGATCAGAAGAACAACACCAATTTTCTTCAGGTAGCTTTAGGTGCACACTGTGCAGAGGACACAGTACACTAACTGTAAATACTGTAGCTGCCTGCCTGTGGTATTAATAGGATCAGAACAACAGCAATTGTCTTCAGGTAGCTTTAGGTGCACACTGTGCAGAGGACGCACTACACTAGCTGTAAATTTTGCAGCTGCCTGCCTGTGGTACTAATAGGATCAGAAGAACACCACCGATTTTCTTCAGGTAGCTTTAGGTGCACACTATGCGGAGGACACAGTACACTAACTGTAAATAATGTAGCTGTCAGCCTGTGGTATTAAAAGGATCAGAACAACAGTAATTGTCTTCACTTTAGTTCATTATTGTTAATTATTTTTATATTTATGTTGACTTTTAAGCCACCTCGCTTGTTTTTCTGGGGTTGGGTCTTCCATATATTGTTTTTCAGACTCCACAGCTTCCCTCCCAATTGCCTCCTCCCCTTCCCTAGATCTCCTTTTGATCTGTGCAACCTGCTGTATTATTAACCCTCTATTGAAAGCCTTCAGGATATCCCACACTATCCCAGCTGTTGCTGAACCCTTATTCAATATTACAAATTCCTTTAATTTTAATATTTCCTCTGTTGGTTCCCCCATTAACTCCAACCAAAATGGGCTCATTCTCCACTCTTTCGGGTGATTTTGACCTTCAAGCTGAATCATCAATATTAGTGGTGAGTGGTCCTACATTCCCCTAGTAGCGTATACAATTCTTTTTACCAACTGTAACATATCCCTATTTCCAAAAGCCATGTCTATTCTTGACAATGTTGCATATGAGCTGGAAAAACATGAGTATTGCTGCCTCGTTGGGTTCCGAATTCTCCAAACATCCCACATTCCCAGTTCTTCCATAAATTGGGCTAACCGTCCCCCAGGGACCCTGTCAGATTGTTTCCCAGGCAGGATTCTATCTTTTCTCTTTTAAGAACTTCATTAAAGTCCCCCACCACTATGACCGATATGTCCTCTTTATCTTCCAAAAATTCTGCCAATTTATATAAAACCTCCATCTTAAAAGGTGGTGGAATATAAAGGTTGGCCACAATGTATGGTTTGTTTTCTCTCTGACAGTGTAAAAACACATAACGCCCTTGTCAGAGAACCATTACAAACGCTCGTTCCCGTGCGCCAGCCAGACGTGCGGCACGAATGTGTGAACCCCGGACCAGGCACGCACGTTAGTACTCTCATATGAATGTACGTCGGCGTGGGCATGTCCGCAAGCCAACGAATCACAGCACAGGGCGCCCTATTTAAAGGATCAGCATACTAGTATCAGTGCTGGATTGTCTCAGCTAGTTCCTGTATCCTTGATTGCTGTTTGATTGAACCTTGATCCTGAAACCTTGGCCTTCCTGAACTCTCTTTTGGATTATCCCTGCAACTCTGTTTACTTCTGCTTCCTGTACTGAACCCGGCTTGAACTTCTGACCATGGCTCTGTCTTCCGATCTTGTACCTCTCTGCCAGCCCATTGCCATCCTCCGCTAGCCCCTGACTACGAACCTGCCTATCGATTGTGCACCTTCCTGCCAGCACGTTGCCGACTCCTGCTTGTTCCCGACCTTGCAAGTTCTCCTGTTGGACTCTCCTGAACCTATCCAGGATCAACATCTCACCAGCATCTCTAGGCTCCGGTGTTCCTGATCCTGCCAACAGGCACCTGCACCCTTCCATTGCCCTAGCAGCCCTGTCTCCACCTCCAGGGGTGTTAGGACCGGAACCGTGCAAGAGGCCACCCTCGTCATTTCAGACTCCACAGTAAGGTACATGACAGCCCTTCTTTATCTATCTTGGCTCCCTTACAGGAGAAACGCACACCGGTTCTTACCATTATGCTCATGCCCCTGGAATAGAAGAGTGAACCGAATGGTATTGGAACCGGAATTTCTTACCATAAGGACGTGCAGTAGTATCTCTCAATAAGTGCGTCTCCTGTAGGCAGACCAAATCCACCCAATGTCAGGGTAGTACTTACCGAGGCCAAGATGCCGAGAGCAGTTCACCCTTGCAACTCCCAAAGTAGACATCAATTCTGGGTGTTCCTGGTGAAAGGCTTGGATCAAACGTGGGGCATGTAGATTTCCGGATGGTTCCCAGGAATTATCTTCAGGGGGGGTACCCCTTCCATTTAATTAGGTACTGGAGTTGTCTACCCTTTTTCCTGCAACTTAGTATTTTTTCACCTCAAATTCACTTTATCCATCTATCATGACTGGTGGAGGAGGTGGTTCTTCCCTGTCAGGAAAAGGGCTGGGAATAACAGGTTTCAAGGGAGATGCATGAAAAACTGGATGTACTTTGTAAGAGTTAGGTAGGGCTAGTTCAAAGGCCACAGGATTGATTACCCTCTTGATTTTAAAGGGACCTATGAACTTTGGCCCTAATTTCCGTGAGGGAATTGGCAATCTGAGATTGATGGCCGATAACCATACTTCTTCGCCTACCTTAAAGGCTGGATTCTCCTTCCTTCCCTTATTATAGTGCTTTTGGTAATCCTCCTGAGCTTTTTGCATAGCTTCTTGAATCTTCCGAAAATTCAGCTGGATGGAAGCTACCCGGTCCTGTACAGCAGGGACAGACAACTCCAGAATGGAATAAGAAAAAAGTGGGGTTATCCGACCTGGGTAGGCTCGCTGATGATTTGGCATTCACAGTGAGGCTTGGTTTAGTGAGGCACCAATCAGCGCTTGGGACTTTTCAATTTTTTGTGCAAGTCTGCCGATGGAGTGGAATTCAAAGCGAGGCTTGGTCATGTTCTTAGTACTATAAGTGGAGGTGACGAGACGCGCCGCCCGTGCCCCTGGATAATGTGACTCTATCACAAAATGCCGCGTAGGGCAGAGCGACGAGTTCTCGTCACTTCCCATTGCTGCTGTTGTTTCCAGTAGGACGGGCTGTCTGTGAGCTTCTGGCCGGCGCTCCAGACTACACTACATGCCTACTATTGTCTACTAATATGTGAGTTTAACCTTTTACTTATCCAATAAAGTCAATGATTTTACACTATATGGAGCCTTTTTTTCCTTCTATGACCATATCTGCAATGCTGTGGGCTGATGTCTGAGTACCTGTCAGTGTGAACATCTTTAGCCTGACCCTGCAGTCTTTGATGTCCCATCTCGGTATAAGGTCTCTGATCCATTGGTTGTGGTTCGAAGCAGTATTAACAAACAGCTTTCTCTGATCCTCTGTAACGGGGATCATGAGTTTCTGGTAAGCGGCCAGTCTGATTTCACGGTGGTGGAGCAAGCATGCTTTTTTCTTCTCACAGCAAGAATATATGTTTTTTGGAACTTTTTTAAGATACTTTTATATCACTTGGGTGATTTATTTTTTATACATGGACTTTTTATTATCACTTTGAACATTTTACTTTTGGATTGATTATTCATTTGATATGTGTTTTGTATATTATGTATACACTAAAGGGGAACTCTTCACTTCGTTCTAAATATTTGGTTTGGTGATGATGTGTATGATCACCAATCTGTTTTAGCGTGATTCAGCCCCCCTTTTTTCTTATTTAATTTCACTGTGTTTGTGTTACATAGATGAATCGCGGCTATAATTGTTATTGTTTATGTATTTCACCGTAGCGCAGTTATTCCCCTCATTTTTCTTAACTCCGGAATGGAAACTGGAAGGAAAGAGGGATGGAAACCAAAGTTCGACCAAAAAGGTGTTTGGTTGGTGGCAGTATGGATGGAGTTATTGTACGCAAACTCAGCGTACGGCAGGAGAGTAGACCAATGATCTTGGGAATCAGAACAGAAACAGCGGAGATATTGTTCCAGGGTTTGGTTCGTTCTCTCTGTCTGGCCGTTGCTCTGGGGATGGTAAGCAGAGGAGAGACAGATCTTTATTTCCTGGGACTTACATAGCTCTCTCCAAAACTTGGAAGTGAATTGGACCCCTCTATCTGAGGTGATGCTCACAGGTACACCATGAGGCCTGATGATTTCCTTGAAGAACATGTTAGCTGTAGCAGAAGCAGAGGGGAGTACCCACCATGGGCAGGAAATGTGCTATCTTGGAAAGCCGATCAATGATAACAAGGATGGTAGTGAACCCCCCCCACCGAGGGAGGTAGGTCCACGATAAAATCCATGGAGATTTCTGCCCATGGTCGTTCAGGAATGGACAAAGGTTTTCGTAGACCCCAAGATTTTGTAATTGGATCCTTACTGCGGTGGCATGGAATGCAGGAGGAAACGTAATTCTTACAGTCTTGTCTCCAGCCCGGCCACCAAAAGGAATGGGAAATCAATTCAATAGTCTTTTGTGTCCCAAAGTGGCCTGCCATCTTGTGGTCATGAAAGATCTTTAAAGTTAGGAGTCTTAATTGCAGCGGGACAAAAATTTTTCTGTGGGACCAGAGTAAGTCATTGTGTTTCTCCAAAGAGAACATGTCAGGATCAGAACATTGACTGGATGCTAATTTAATGGCGGTTTTTAGGTCGGCTTGAGTGACCAGAAGGAAATTTTGAAAGATGGTACTGGGTTCAGTTACCTGAGAGGTTTCATGGAACATCCGGGAGAGTGCATCTGCTTTTCCATTCACACAGAGGGGCGAATCTGCCAGTCAGCCGGCCCGATCAAACAGGGCGCTCCGTGCCGTCAACTACAGCCGCCTCCAGCCACCCCAGTGATTATCTCCTGTCATCACAGCTGCACTTCAGAAGGGAGGGCGGCCTTACACTCTCACTCCATGCTCTTCAACTGCTCACAACCGGTCACGCCCCCCACCCCAATGCTGAATGTTAATTACAAATGCTGACAGAAAAGGATTTTTGGCAGTGTTGTACAAAGGGGCACATTTTGCCAAGGCTTTTTTTACACTGGTACATTCCAGTCATGTTGCAGAAAAAGGTCATAAGGTAAGAAATGGGCCTGGGGGCAATGAAAAGTTTACTGGGTGCAATTATGTTTTTGATATTTGGTGCCCATTTGTATACAAACTTGGGTTTGGGAGGAATGACTGAGGAGAGTTTGGGGTCACAGAGAAATATGTTCCAATGACGGGAGATTATGTGTTCCATTTGTTTGGTTTTGCAGTGAAAATTGGTGATGAATCTGACATTAGATGGAGTAGTTTGTAATTTGTTCAAGGGGGTAGTGATAGTAGCACATTCAGATTGAACTTTACTAATATGGTCTGCATTATAGCCTTTTTCAAGAAATGTCTTTGTGAGTATGGAACTTTGAGCATGATAATCTGCTTCCAGAGTGCAATTCCTGCGGAGTCTGGTGAATTGGCCCTTGGAAATACTGTTGATCCATTTGGGCTGGTGGCAACTGCTAGAATGTAAATATGAATTTCCTGAGGCTGGTTTGAAATGGGTCTTTGTTACAATACTGCCGTTGAGATGACTGAGTTCCAAGTCAAGAAACACCAAAGAGGTTTTGTCCCATACATGAGTGAATGACAAGCCTAAAGAGTTTGTTATTAGAGTGTTGGACAAAGGGGGCAATGTCTACTGATGGACCATCCCAGATGACTAGGACATCATCTATGTATCTACCAAAAAACACTAAGTGGGCATCGAAAGGATTGTTCCTTCAGATACAGTACTCCTCTCACCACCCATGATGAGGTTGGCATAACTGGGTGCAAAGGAAGCACCCATGGCAGTGCCCTGTATCTGGAGGAAGTGCTGCCCAAGGAAAGTGCCATAATTGTGCTCCAAGCAGAATTGGGCACTTTCACAGATGAATTGGGCCTGCATGTGATGTAATTGGGAGTCAGTATCGAGGACATGGAAGAGAGCTGCCAAACCCACACCGTGGGGGATGGAGGTGTACAGGGACTGTATGTCCAGAGACAACCAGATGTAAGAGTCTTCCCATGTGTATGTTTTTAAGATGTCTAGAAGTTGGGAGGAGTCTCTAATGTATAACGGTAAAGTTTGGACCGAAGGTTGAAGAAAGGTATCTATGTAAGCAGAGAGTCCATTAGTAAGGCTTTCCATGGACACTATGATTGGTCTGCCTGGTGGGTTGGTGGAGTTTTTATGAATTTTCAGGAGTATAAAAAAATAAGGAGTTTTGGGAACATCTTTGAAGAGAAATTCATATTCATAGTTACATAGATTGAAAAAAGACACAAGTTACATAGTTTACATAATAGGTGAGGTTGGAAAAAGACACAAGTCCATCAAGTCCAACCTATGTGTAATTACATGTCAGAATTACATTGTATGTCCCTGTATGTTGCGGTCATTCAGGTGCTTATCTAATAGTTTCTTGAAGCTATCGATGCTCCCCGCTGAAACCACCACCTGTGGAAGGGAATTCCACATCCTTGCCGCTCTTACAGTAAAGAACCCTCTACGTAGTTTAAGGTTAAACCTCTTTGCTTCTAATTTTAATGAGTGGCCACGAGTCTTGTTAAACTCTCTTCTGCGAAAAAGTTTTATTTATATTGTAGGGTCACCAGTACGGTATTTGTATATTGAAATCATATCCCCTCTCAAGCGTCTCTTCTCCAGAGAGAATAAGTTCAGTGCTCGCAACCTTTCCTCATAACTAAGATCCTCCAGACCCTTTATTATCTTTGTTGCCCTTCTTTGTACTCGCTCCATTTCCAGAACTGGACAGCATACTCTAGGTGCGGCAGGACCAGAGTCTTGTAGAGTGGGAGAATTATCGTTTTATCTCTGGAGTTGATCCCCTTTTTAATGCATGCCAATATTCTGTTTGCTTTGTTAGCAGCAGCTTGGCATTGCATGCCATTGCTGAGCCTATCATCTACTATGACCTCCAGGTCCTTTTCCATCCTAGATTCCCCCAGAGGTTCTCCTCCCAGTGTATAGATTGTATTCATATTTTTGCCACCCAAATGCATTATTTTACATTTTTCTACTTTGAACCTCATCTGCCATGTAGTTGCCCACCCCATTAATTTGTTCAGATCTTTTTGCAAGGTTTCCACATCCTGCGGAAAAGTTATTGCCCTGCTTATCTTAGTATCGTCTGCAAATACAGAGATTGAACTGTTTATCCCATCCTCCAGGTCGTTTATGAACAAATTAAATAGGATTGGTCCCAGCACAGAACCCTGGGGAACCCCACTACCCACCCCTGACCATTCCGAATACTCCCCATTTATCACCACCCTCTGAACTCGCCCTTGTAGCCAGTTTTCAATCCATGTACTCACCCTATGGTCCATGCCAACGGACCTTATATTGTACAGTAAAAGTTTATGGGCAACTCACCTCCTCATAGAAGGTTAGTAGATTGGTTTGGCAAGAACGATTCTTCATGAATCCATGCTGATTACTGCTAATTATACCGTTCTCATTACTAAAATCTTGTATATAGTCCCTTATCATCCCCTCCAAGAGTTTACATACTATTGATGTTAAGCTAACTGGTCTGTAATTGCCAGGGATGTATTTTGGGCCCTTTTTAAATATTGGTGCTACATTGGCTTTTTTCCAATCAGCTGGTACCATTCCAGTCAGTAGACTGTCTGTAAAAATTAGGAACAACAGTCTGGCAATCACTGAGTTCCCTAAGTACCCTCGGATGCAAGCCACCTGGTCCCGGTGATTTATTAATGTTAAGTTTCTCAAGTCTAATTTTAATTCTGTCTTCTGTTAACCATGGAGGTGCTTCCTGTGTTGTGTCATGAGGATAAACACTGCAGTTTTGGTTACTGAAGCCCCCCGATTCACTCGTGAAGACTGAGGAGAAGAATAAATTCAATACCTTCGCCATCTCCCCATCCTTTGTAACCAGATGTCCTTCCTCATTCTTTATGGTGCCAATATGGTCTGTCCTCCCTTTTTTACTGTTTACATACTTAAAGAATTTCTTGAGATTTTTTTTGCTCTCCTCCGCTATGTGTCTTTCATGTTCTATCTTAGCCGTCATATTTGCACCCTTACATTTCTTGTTGCATTATTTATAAAGTCTGAATTTTGAGGATGATCCCTCAACTTTGTATTTTTTGAAGGCCTTCTCCTTTGCTTTTATATGCATTTTTACATTGGAGTTAAGCCATCCAGGACTTTTGTTCGCTCTTTTAAATTTATTACCCAATGGGATACATTGGCTAATGCCCTTATTTAATATCCTCTTAAAGCAAACCCATCTCTCCTCCGTATTCTTTGTTCCTAATATTTTATCCCAATCTATGCCTTTTAGCAAGGTTTGTAGTTTAGGGAAGTTCTTTTGAAATTCAGTGTCTTTGTATTCTCTTTATGTTTCCTATTTGTGTGATTTGTACTGAAACTAATTGACCTGTGATCGCTGTTACCTAAATTGCCCTGTATTTCCACATCTGTGATCAGGTCTGTATTGTTGGTATTCAGTAAATCCAGTAATGTTTTATTTCTAGTTGGTGCGTCTACCATCTGACCCATAAAATTGTCCTGCAAGACATTAAGAAACTGGCAAGCCTTAAATGAATGCATGGTTCCCTCCGCCCAGTCTATGTCTGGTTAATTAAAATCCTCCATTATGATAACACTTCCCATCCTTGCTGCTAATACAAATTGTGATAGGAGACCTGTCTCCGCTTCCTCCCTCAGGTTAGGGGGCCTATAGCATACACCCAGTATTATTTTCCCCTTAGCTTCATCCCTTTGGAGCTCTACCCATAAGGATTCCACCTCCTCTCTAGCTCCCTCAGTGATGTCATCTCTCACATTCACTTGTACATTATTCTTGATATATAGGCATACCCTTCCCCCTTTTTTACCCTCTCTATCCTTGCGGTAAAGGGTATACCCTTGAATGTTTGCCAGCCAATCATGAGAGCTGTTGAAAAAAAATTCCTTCCTGATTCCCTGAGAGGCAATCGGATATTCCCTGGATCAACTTTACATGTAAATGTTAGTATCCAGTTATAGTATGACCATTTAGGAAATAATCCAGACCTTTTTTAAAGCACTCTACTGAGCTGGCCAGAACCAGCTCTTGAGGGAGTCTATTCCACATTTTCATAGCTCTTACTGCGAAGAAACCTTTCCATATTTGGAGATTAAATCTCTTTTCCTCTAGACGTAAAGAATGCCCCCTTGTCCTCTGTGATCACCCAGGTCCTTCTCCACCATTATTTCCCCCAGTTGTACTCCACCTAGTATGTATGATGCATGCATATTCTTAGCCCCAAGTGCAGAACTTTACATTTATCAACATTAAACCTCATCTGCCACATAGTTGCCCAATTAAAAAGTGCATTGAGGTCGGCTTGTAAGTTGGAGACATCCTGCCGCGTCTACACGACCGGACTTTACGGCATACTTTGCCCGGCGGACTTTTCGACGGACTTTATGATGGACTTTCCGAATGAATGGACTTGCCTACACACGATCAACCAAAGTCCGACGGATTTGTACATGATGACTTACGACCGGACTAAAACAAGGAAGTTCATAGCCAGTAGCCAATAGCTGCCCTAGCGTGGGTTTTTGTCTAGCATACAGACGAGCAGACTTTTCGACCGGACTGGAGTCCGTCGAAAAGATTTGAAACATGTTTCACTTCTAGGTCCGTCAAACTGTTGGGGAAAAAAAGTCTGCTGGAGCCCACACACGATCAAATTGTCCGACGGACTCCGGTCCGCCGAACCAAGTATGCCGTAAAGTCCGGTCGTATGTACGCGGCATAAGGATGTTATTCCACTGCAAAGCTTGGTATAATCTGCAAAGACTGAAATGGTACTTTTAATCTCAGACCCTATATTAACCACTACTCTCTGAATTCGGTCTTTTAGCCAGTTTTCTCTCTATTTACAAACTGATCTTTCCAAGCCTGTAGACTTTACCTTGCACATTAGCCATGTGTGGGGAACTGTGTCAAACGCTTTTGCAAAATCCAAGTATACCACAGCCACCCCTCTGTCTAAGGTTTTACTTACCTCCTCATAAAAAGAAATCAGATTTGTTTGACAACTTCTGTCTTTCATGAATCCATGCCGTCTGTTGCTTAAAATATTTGTTTCCAGCTAGAACTTATCTATGTGGTTTTTTATTAAACTCTCCAGTATCTTCCCAACTAGGGAAGTTAAACTAACAGGTCTATAGTTACTTGGTCAAGACTTTTATCCCCTTTTAAATATAGACAACACATTGGCCTTACACCAATCCAGTGGTACTATTCCAGTCATTAAAGAGTCCCTAAAAAGTAGAAGCAATGGCTTTGAAATGACAGAGCTCAATTTTTTTTAGGATCCATGGGTGTATGCCATCAGGTTCAGGTGCTTTATCCACCTTTATTCTGTCCAAGTAGGGATGGGCGAACGGTTCAGCGAATTGGCAAACAGCCAATGTGTGGCCCAAACTCATGCTCAGGCACATTCACTGAACAACCAAATTATCAGGACGTTCGACCATTTGTTCGACCCACCGAATGACCACAAAGCACTGCGCTGCCGCACAGTGCATTGAAAGCCCTGATTGGCTGAAGCGATGAAAGCTTTGCCCAATCAGGGCACAGAGCACTGTCAGAGCCATGATTGGATGCTGTCATGGTGACTCCATCCAATCATGGCTCATTGCTGTTAGTCCCGCCCCACACTATAAAACTATTCTTTCAATAGCAGCCATTTTCAGTGTGATATTGGCATGGAGAGAGATAGAACAGGGCTCTGTTCAGTGCTATTATACAGTTAGTGTGCTATAGTGTGCGATTCTGTTTCTATTGTCAGTGTAGAATATCAGTTTAGTGTGAATCTAGGCATAAAAACAATAATAAGGGCAGAAATAGTCAGCAAACAGCACCACATCCCATACTATATGAAAAAAATAGAGGAGGGGAGGGGGTTTAAAAAACACCCCAGGGACTTTTAAGGTGCTCAAATTGTGTAATAGATGAAATAGGAAGACATGTATGATGTATCCATAAAAAATATTAATTTTATTGAAAATTTACTTTAAAACACGTCATTATAGACAAGACACCATCATAAAAAGATAATACATATATCTTAATATTTAAACCCTTCATGGGCATAAAAAAAACTTTAAAAAAAAAGCTTAAAAAAACCTCTTGGTTCAATAACAATCTACCACTCAACATGTTTCGCTCAATACGAGCTTCTTCAGGAGTTTTGGCATGGATTGTAGTAAGCTCTAAACAATGAATAGAAAAAACATATATGAGACATAGTATTATGTCATTTCACAATGAAGCTAACACTCTAAGGTTAACAAAGTGGTGTATAAAGGTAAATGTGAACACTAGAACATACATGCACAAGGCAAAAGCAGTCCATATATGAAGCACTAAACCCTAGTGCTGGGATCAGTGGTGTAATGTAACATCAAAATGTGACATCGGTGGATAAAGGTGGCTGCAGTTATGTCTCAGGGTACTCCCGCACGCGTATCATCCAAATCGGGACTTCCTCAGTGGGGAAGTCCCGATTTGGACGATACGCGTGCGGGAGTACCCTGTGATATCACTGCAGCCACCTTATCCATCGATGTCACATTTTGATGTTACATTACACCATTGATCCCAGCACTAGGGCTTAGTGCTTCATATATGAGTACCTGTCTTTTAATAAAGGAAGTTTTTTAGCCATACAGTGTGCACTATATTATCCTTTATATTTCATGTTATCACGGATGAAAATTTAAAGAAACTGAGTACGGTTTCTCAAGGGGTATGCTTGTCTACTTACCCAAGATTCCATTTATAGCCACAGCAAGTGGTGAATGCCTGTTTGACCCATCTGTTAGTTCAGGGGTCCATAGTCCAAGGTGAGCAGTTTGGCTAGCAGGTGGTGGTATCACGGATTGAGTTTCACTTTTTGAACCTGCATGAAGCACCCTCATCTCCGCAGAGAAGAATCCTTTCTATCAACTCACCATTTTCCATTTTCTTCTCTTCAAATTAGGGGACTTTTCATGCATTTATGCTACGTATAAATCGTTTTAAATCCACTGGTTGTTATTTTAGCGCTGTACTGTCATTTTATTTTATTTTTGTACTTGCAAAGGGTTTATATATTTACCTTTAGTGTTCAGCTGCTTGCAATTTTAGTTAAGTTAATGTTTTTGCGCTGACTGTATCTCCATTTTCTGTAGTGATCGTTTAACACCGTATATTTCATTACGTTACTGCAAGTTTAACGCCGTATATTTCAGTGTGTTGCATGCCGTTTGACACAGTTTATTTCAGTGCAATACTGCAAGTTTAACGCCGTACATTTCAGTGCATTATCTTCCATTTAACACAGTACATTTCTGTGTGTTAGTGCACGCTTAACGCAGTTTAGTTCAGTGTGTTACTGCAAGTTTAATGCCGTATATTTCAGTGCCTTATCTTCCCTTTATTGCAGTATAGTTCAATGCATTACTGCAAGTTTAACGCTGTAAATTTCAACGTGTTTTCTTCAGTTTAGCACAGTATAGTTCCGTGTGTTACTGCAAGTTTAACGCCATATATTGCAGTGCGTTAACCCAGTACATTTCTGTGTGTTCGTGCATGCTTAACGCAGTATATTTCAGTGCATTATATGCAGTACATTTCTGTGCATTACTGCACACTTAACGCAGTATATTCAGTGCGTTACTGCAAGTTTAATGCTGTATATTTCAGTGTGTTATCTTCTCTTTAAAGCAGTATAGTTCAATGCATTACTGCAAGTTTAACACCATAAATGTCAACGTGTTTTCTTCCATTTAATGCAGTATGGGTCAGTATGTTACTGCAAGTTTAATGCCCTATATTGCAGTTGCGTTACCTTCCGTTTAATGCAGTACAGTTCAGTGCGTTACTGCAAGTTTAACGCCATATATTTCAGTGTGTTGTCTTCCATTTAATGCAGTATAGTTTCGTGTGTTACTGCAAGTTTAACACTGTATATTTTAGTGCATTCCCCTAAGGATGCAGTCGACTGGCTGGATTCCATTGCCCAGCCTTGTGGTCAAGTCGCCTGTTCTGCAAGTTTGGTGCCCGAGAGCTGGGGGCTCATGATTACTTACCTTCCTGCTGTGATGGTGCTGGGAGTTGTGGTTCCTGCTGCTGTGGTTTTCATCTAGAGCCCTGTTGTTCTACTACAACTGCCTTCCTGACTGAGTGAATTGTGCTGAACAATCCGAGATCATCTATTCGTTCACTGCGGGAATCTTATGCCGCGTACACACAAGCGGAATGTCCGACAGAAAAAGTCAGACGGAAGCTTTTCATCGTGTATTCCGATCGTGTGTATGCCTCATCGGACTTTTTTTTAGAAAATTCTGATGGACCTAGAAATAGAACATGTTCTAAATATTTCCTACGGAACCAATTCCTATCGGGAAAACCGCTCGTCTGTATGCTGTTCCGCCGGACCAAAAACGACGCATGCTCTGAAGCAAGTACGAAACGGAAGCTATTGGCTACTGGCTATTGAACTTCCCTTTTCTAGTCCCATCGTACGTGTTGTACGTCACCGCTTTCTTGACGGTCGGACTTTGGTTTGACCGTGTGTAGGCAAGACCGCTTGAATGGAATTCCGTCGGAGTTTATTCCAACGGCAAAAACAGTCATGTGTACAGGGCATTAGGTACTGTTTTGTACTGTTTTGAACTATCTATACATCTACACAGCTCTTTCTTGGTTCGATGAACTCTCTGAACAATCCACTAATGTCCACTGTGTTTTTGGGGAGAAACACGAAAGAGAGAGAGGCGCCTCTGGGTGTAGACTTTAACCACTTCAATACCAGGCACTTAGACACCTTCCCGCCCAGCCCAATTTTCAGCTTTCAGCGCTGTCACAATTTGAATGACAATTGCGCGGTCATGCTACACTATACCCAAACAATTTTTTTATCATTTTGTTCCCACAAATAGAGCTTTCTTTTGGTGGTATTTGATCACCTCTGGGGTTTTTATTTTTTGCGCAACAAATAAAAAAAGACCGAAAATTTTGACAAAAAACACGTTTTTCTTTGTTTCTGTTAAATTTTTTTGTAAAGGAGTACATTTTCTTCTTCAATGACGGGCACTGATATGGCTGCACTGACGGGCACTGATACGGCGGCACTGATGGGCACCGATGAGGTGGCACCAATGAGGTGGCACTGATGAGGTGGCACTGACGGGCACTGATGATGGGCACTGATAGGCGGCACTGATGCGCACTGATAGGTGGCACTAATGGGCACTGATAGGTGGCACTGGTAGGTGGCACTGATGGGCACTGATAGGTGGCACGATGGGCACTGATAGTCGGCACTGATGGGCACTCATAGGTGGCATTGATGGGCACTCGTAGGTGGCGTTGATGGGTAGTTATGGGTGGCACTGATAGTTGGCACAGATAGGCACGGATGGGCACTGATAGGTGGGCACAGATGGGCACAGATGGGCACTGACAGGTGGCACCGATGGACACTGATGGGTGGCACTGATGATACTAATTGATGGAAGTGATGCCCCTAAGTGTGGCATTGCTGGGCATCACTGCAACATAATTGTGCCAATCAGTGTCCATTTGTGGGCACTGATTGGCACAGATTTGGCACTGACTGGGCACATGTGGATGGCCATGGGGTACATACCTGGCCATCCACATGTTTCCCTTCCCTGGTGGTCCTAGTGGCGATCCCTGGTGGTCCAGTGTGGTGATCTGCGGAGGGGCTGCGCTGATAAACAATCAGCGCAGACCCCCCCTGCCAGGAGAGCCGCCGAACGGCTCTCCTCTACTTGCGTCTGTCAGACGCGAGTGAGGAAGAGCCGATCAACGGCTCTTCCTATTGACAGCGTGATCAGCCGTGATTGGACACGGCTGATCACGTGGTAAAGAGCCTCCGCCGGAGGCTCTTTACCAAGATCGGTGTAGCGGTGTGTCAGACTGACACACCGATCCACCGATCGCCGCGATGCGCGCCCCTGCGGGCGCGCGGCGGCATGTTATCCTGAAGGACGTCATATGACGCCCAGTCAGGATAACTGAACCACCGCCCGGCCGTCAATCCGCTATAGGCCGGGCGGGAAGTGGTTAAAAAACAGTTTATTGAATAATCTTGTGTCAATCACACTCACGTTTGGAAGATCATAAAAAGGCATATATATGTGGAGTATCCATCAAGGGAGGTATCATCAGGTCGGTCAGAAACCTTGTCTACTGGCTGCTCTGCCTGCGTGTGGAGGGATATTGCTTGAGATGTTAAAGCCGGCTGCAATACCGATAAAAATCCAAAACGAGGCTCGGAGCGCAGATGGAAGATGGGCAAGGAAAAATGACGTCACTGGCAAGCGACGAAAATAATAAGAAAATAAGAAAAATAATAATAAAAGTAAATGAATAAAAATAAAAATAATAATAATAAAATAAAATAAAAATAAAATAGATGTAATTTTGAAAATAAATAAATATAAAAGTAAAAAATAAAATAAAAAAATAAAAAAATAAATAAATAATAGAAAATAATAAAAAATAATAATAATAAAATAAATGAATAAAAATGAAAATAGAAATAGTAATAATAATAAACAAAAATCTGATGATGGGAACAATGCAAAATGTTTTCCATTATCCTTATCCTTACCCTTATTTTTATCTCATGGGGATTGAGTAAAGAATGGGTTATAATTAATGTGAAAAAAGGGACAATATGTATGTCTCATATATATCTCTGCCACACGCACACAGGCACCATGCGGAAATACCGTTACAGATAGAGCTATATGGAAATATGTGTACATCTATATATGTACATGCACCCCTAAGCGGACAAATATACAAATAATGCAAATGTACACATTAAAAACTGGATGTGCTAATTAAAAATCACTAACTAGTAATATGACGTAACATATACGTATACATATAAATAAAAAAGGTGGTAAGATTACTGATAGTTAGATACTACTGGATAAGATATAATAAAAAACTGATGGGATTATAATATGGTGGAAATCTCAATGCTCTCATTTATCCCTCCTGGCGACAAAGCATCCAAAATGTATATCCAGAAGGTCTCACGAGCGCAAAGCTTCTTAAACCTTTCAGCAGGGGGAAGGGATTTGGGGATCTGTTCGATCACCCAAACCTTAAGGCCCAGCGTGGACCCTTGGTGAGCCAAGGCAAAGTGTCTCGGGACACTATGAGGGTCAGTGCCGCCCTCGATAAACCTTCTGTGCTCGCCAAACCTCTGTCTAAGTGTCCTGATAGTCCGACCTAATAGATCAGCCAGCAAGGGCAACCAAGGCCGTAGACCATGAAGTCTGATGAGCAATTAAAAAAATCTTTTAGCAGGTAAGTTTTTCCTTTAGTAGTAAAGGACTTTTGTCCATGATGGACAAAATGGCAAGTTTTGCACAGGGCTTTCCGGCACTGATACATGCCTATCAAAGGTATTAGTGTAGGTGCAACAGGAGAGGCTGCAATGGGTTTAAGCTTACTAGGGGTGATTTTGCTCTTCAAATTGGGAGCCCTACGGTACGTCACCTTAGGGTAAGCAGGGAGTACAGCTGAAAGATGGGGATCCTGCTGTAAAATATCCCAATGTTTGCGCAGAATTCTCTCCATATTCTTATGTTTATTATGAAAAGTAGTTACGAACCTACTAGAGCAGTCTTTTAAGGGTAAACTAGTTTTTGGAGGTTTGCCATGGAGATAATATTCATAGGCTTCTTCGACCAAAGACTCAGGATATTGTTTGTCAAGGAACTTTCTTTTTAAATCAGTACTGAGTTCGATGTAATCCGAATCTTTTGTACAATTCTGTCGGAGGCGGCAAAATTGCCCTTTTGGAATATTAGTTGTCCATTTGGGAAAATGGCAACTCTTAACCACTTGCCGACCGCCTCACGCCTATATACGTGAGCAGAATGGCACGGGCAGGCAAAATCACGTACCTGGTACGTGATTGACTTCCCGCGGGCGGGGGGTCCGATCGGACCCCCCCCCGGTGCCAGAGGCGGTCGGAATTTGTCTGGCAGCGATCAGAGATGAGGGGGAGGCCATCTGATCGTGGCCCCCCCTCGCGATCGCTCCCAGCCAATGAGAAACATCCCCTGCCTCTGTATAGTACACAGAGGCAGAGGATGTGATGTCATCTCTCCTCGGCTCGGCAGTTTCCGTTCCGGCGCCGAGGAGAAAAGACATCTGAGTAAGTGTAAAACACTAACACACACAGTAGAACATGCCAGGCACACTAAACACCCCTGATCCCCCCCCGATCGCCCCCCGACCCCCCCAATCACCACCCCCCTGTCACAAACTGACACCAAGCAGGGTTTTTTTTTCCTGATTACTGCATGGTGTCAGTTTGTGACAGTTAGAAGTGTTAGGACAGTTACTGTTAGCCCCCTGTAGGTCTAGGGTACCCCCCTAACCCCCCCTAATAAAGTTTTAACCCCTTTATCACCCCCCGTCACCAGTGTCGCTAAGCGATCATTTTTCTGATCGCTGTATTAGTGTCACTGGTGACGCTAGTTAGGGACGTAAATATATAGGTTCGCCGTCAGCGTTTTATAGCGACAGGGACCCCCATATACTACCTAATAAAGGTTTTAACCCCTTGATTGCCCCCAGTTAACCCTTTCACCACTGATCACCGTATAACCATTATGGGTGACGCTGGTTAGTTCGTTTATTTTTTATAGTGTCAGGGCACCCGCCGTTTATTACCGAATAAAGGTTTAGCCCCCTGATCGCCCGGCGGTGATATGCGTCGCCCCAGACAGCGTCAGATTAGCGCCAGTACCGCTAACACCCACGCACGCACCATACACCTCCCTTAGTGGTATAGTATCTGAACGCATCAATATCTGATCCGATCAGATCTATACTAGCGTCCCCAGCAGTTTAGGGTTCCCAAAAACGCAGTGTTAGCGGGATCAGCCCAGATACCTGCTAGCACCTGCGTTTTGCCCCTCCGCCCGGCCCAGCCCAGCCCACCCAAGTGCAGTATCGATCGATCACTGTCACTTACAAAACACTAAACGCATAACTGCAGCGTTCGCAGAGTCAGGCCTGATCCCTGCGATCGCTAACAGTTTTCTTGGTAGCGTTTTGGTGAACTGGCAAGCACCAGCCCCAGGCAGCGTCAGGTTAGTGCCAGTAGCGCTAACACCCACGCACGCACCGTACACCTCGCTTAGTGGTATAGTATCTGATCGGATCAATATCTGATCCGATCAGATCTATACTAGCGTCCCCAGCAGTTTAGGGTTCCCAAAAACGCAGTGTTAGTGGGATCAGCCCAGATACCTGCTAGCACCTGCGTTTTGCCCCTCCGCCCGGCCCGGCCCAGCCCACCCAAGTGCAGTATCGATCGATCACTGTCACTTACAAAACACTAAACGCATAACTGCAGCGTTCGCAGAGTCAGGCCTGATCCCTGCGATCGCTAACAGTTTTTTTTTGTAGCGTTTTCGTGAACTGGCAAGCGCCAGCGGCCTAGTACACCCCGGTCGTAGTCAAACCAGCACTGCAGTAACACTTGGTGACGTGGCGAGTCCCATAAGTGCAGTTCAAGCTGGTGAGGTGGCAAGCACAAGTAGTGTCCCGCTGCTACCAAAAAGACAAACACAGGCCCGTGGTGCCCATAATGCCCTTCCTGCTGCATTCGCCAATCCTAATTGGGAACCCACCACTTCTGCAGCGCCCGTACTTCCCCCATTCACATCCCCAACCAAATGCAGTCGGCTGCATAAGAGGCATTTTTATGTCCTCCCGAGTACCCCTACCCAACAAACCCCCCCAAAAAGATGTTGTGTCTGCAGCAAGCGCGGATATAGGTGTGACACCCGCTATTATTTTCCCTCCTGTCCTGACAATCCTGGTCTTTGCATTGGTGAATGTTTTGAACGCTGCCATTCACTAGTTGAGTATTAGCGTAGGGTACAGCATTGCACAGACTAGGCACACTTTCACAGGGTCTCCCAAGATGCCATCGCATTTTGAGAGACCCGAACCTGGAACCGGTTACCGTTATAAAAGTTGCATTTGAAAAATCGCTGCGCAAATACTGTGTGAAAAAAAAAATGAAACACCCACCATTTTAATCTGTAGGGCATTTGCTTTAAAAAAATATATAATGTTTGGGGGTTCAAAGTAATTTTCTTGCAAAAAAAAATAATTATTTCATGTAATCAAAAAGTGTCAGAAAGGGCTTTGTCTTCAAGTGGTTAGAAGAGTGGGTGATGTGTGACATAAGCTTCTAAATGTTGTGCATAAAATGCCAAGACAGTTCAAAACCCCCCTAAATGACCCCATTTTGGAAAGTAGACACCCCAAGCTATTTGCTGAGAGGCATGTAGAGTCCATGGAATATTTTATATTGTGACACAAGTTGCGGGAAAGAGACACATTTTTTTTTTTTTTTTTTTTTTGCACAAAGTTGTCACTAAATGATATATTGCTCAAACATGCCATGGGAATATGTGAAATTACACCCCAAAATAAATTCTGTTGCTTCTCCTGAGTATGGGGATACCACATGTGTGGGACTTTTTGGGAGCCTAGCCGCGCACGGGACACCGAAAGCCAAGCACCACCTTCAGGCTTTCTAAGGGCGTAAATTTTTGATTTCACTCTTCACTGCCTATCACAGTTTCGGAGGCCATGGAATGCCCAGGTGGCACAAACCCCCCCCCCCAATGACCCCATTTTGGAAAGTAGACACCAAGCTATTTGCTGAGAGGTATAGTGAGTATTTTGCAGACCTCACTTTTTGTCACAAAGTTTTGAAAATTGAAAAAAGAAAAAAAAAAAATTTTTTCTGGTCTTTCTTCATTTTCAAAAACAAATGAGAGCTGCAAAATACTCACCATGCCTCTCAGCAAATAGCTTGGGGTGTCTACTTTCCAAAATGGGGTCATTTGGGGGGGGGGTTGTGCCATCTTGGCATTTTATGGCCTTCAAAACTGTGATAGGTAGTGAGGGTGCTTGGTTTTCGGGGGCTCGTACGCGGCTAGGCTCCCAAAAGGTCCCACACATGTGGTATCCCCATACTCAGGAGAAGCAGATGAATGTATTTTGGGGTGCAATTCCACATATGCCCATGGCCTGTGTGAGCAATATATCATTTAGTGACAACTTTTTGTAAATTTTTTTTTTTTTGTCATTATTCAATCACTTGGGACAAAAAAAATAAATATTCAATGGGCTCAACATGCCTCTCAGCAATTTCCTTGGGGTGTCTACTTTCCAAAATGGGGTAATTTGGGGGGGTTTTGTACTGCCCTGCCATTTTAGCACCTCAAGAAATGACATAGGCAGTCATAAACTAAAAGCTGTGTAAATTCCAGAAAATGTACCCTAGTTTGTAGACGCTATAACTTTTGCGCAAACCAATAAATATACGCTTATTGACATTTTTTTTACCAAAGACATGTGGCCGAATACATTTTGGCCTAAATGTATGACTAAAATTGAGTTTATTGGATTTTTTTTATAACAAAAAGTAGAAAATATCATTTTTTTTCAACATTTTCGGTCTTTTTCCGTTTATAGCGCAAAAAATAAAAACGGCAGAGGTGATCAAATACCATCAAAAGAAAGCTCTATTTGTGGGAAGAAAAGGACGCAAATTTCGTTTGGGTACAGCATTGCATGACCACGCAATTAGCAGTTAAAGCGACGCAGTGCCGAATTGTAAAAAGTGCTCTGGTCAGGAAGGGGGTTAAACCTTCCGGGGCTGAAGTGGTTAAAATGCAAATACGAGTTGCCCGCTGTAGGTTTTGTGTAGTTCTTGGAGGTAATGATAGGGCCATCATGTCCTAATTCCAGATCTAAAAAGGCTATGGTGGAGGGGTCCATAACAGATGTAAATGAGAGCCCATAGGGGTTGTCGTTGCAGTGTTTGACAAAAGAAGCGATAAGCTCAGTATCACCATCCCAAATGATGATGACATCATCGATATATCTACCGAAGAAGATAATGTTGGCTGCGAAGGGATTGTGATTGTGGATGTATTTGTTTTCCCAGAAACCCATAGCCAAATTGGCGTACGATGGGGCAAAATTAGCTCAATCCCCATGAGATAAAAATAAGGGTAAGGATAAGGATAATGGAAAACATTTTGCATTGTTCCCATCATCAGATTTTTGTTTATTATTATTACTATTTCTATTTTCATTTTTATTCATTTATTTTATTATTATTATTTTTTTTATTATTTTCTATTATTATTTATTTATTTATTTATTTTACTTTTATATTTATTTATTTTCAAAATTACACCTATTTTATTTTTATTTTCTTTTATTTTATTATTATTATTATTTTTATTTTTATTCATTTACTTTTATTATTATTTTTCTTTTATTTTATTATTTTTCAATTATTATTATTATTTTTCATTTATTATTAATATTATTATTTATTATTATTTTCTTTTTTTTCTCTCTTCCCCTTTTTTTTTCTTCTTTTTTCTTTTTTGTTTTTTATTTTATCTCATTTAGTTTAGGCTCCCCCCCTCCCCCCTCTTTAGCTAGGGTATTCTATTTCATATTATTTGTCAGTAATCCCTCATTATTATATTCCCCTCCCTCCCCCGGGTTCCTATACCTATTCATATACACATCCATATTATTTCTTTATTATTCCTTCATCCACGATCTGCTAATAACCGCTGCTGACCATTCATTGCTATATTATGTATTTATTGCTTATACCCCCTTGCTGACACTTTTTGCCACACATCATTTTCCTTTCCTTTAGTACTATTGCGGCCACTCCCCCTTCCTGTTTGTCATCTAGTTCCGTTCGGACCATTCACGGTACTGCTCAATTCGCTCACTCCTCCTGTTTTCCCTTCTTATTGCCTCCAGTTGCATCCATCCCTAGCCTGATGAAGGGGCGCGGCTGTCACGTCATCGCAGCCCTTACGCCCGGATAACGCGTTGCTTGCCAGTGACGTCATTTTTCCTTGCCCATCTTTCATCTGCGCTCCGAGCCTCGTTTTGGATTTTTATCGGTATTGCAGCTGGCTTTAACATCTCAAGCAATATCTCTCCACACGCAGGCAGAGCAGCCAGTAGACAAGGTTTCTGACCGACCTGATGATACCTCCCTTGATGGATACTCCACATATATATGCCTTTTTATGATCTTCCAAACGTGAGTGTGATTGACACAAGAATATTCAATAAACTGTTTTTTAAAGTCTACACCCAGAGGCGCCTCTCTCTCTTTTGTGTTTCTCCTCAGGATTTGGAACCCAGTTTCAGTTCCCATTGAAGGCAGCCCTACACGTGGACTCTCTGTCCTGGTTTGGACTTTCCTGTATATACATGTTTTTTTATTATACATATATATACATTTATCATCATGACCGTCTTGTGCCATTGTTTTGGAATATTTTATTACCTGAGATGGTTTTTATAATAATATTTTTTATAGTTTTTATGTTTACAGTAATTGACTTGTTCCTTTTATTTAACGTAAGGGTTGTTTTACTGCTCTTTTTCAGTTTTTGCGCCTGCACTTGCACACTGTGTTTTTGGGACTAAAGTTTCGCCGGCGTTTTTTTTCCCTTTGTGGTTCTGTTTGCCTGGAGCAAACAGGGAGTTGGGTTTTTCAACTGTTCATTTTTCTGACTTTTATTCTCCTTTTCTTATTTGTTTTTCAAACTTTTTTGGGGGGGCGGATTTTTTTCCTTCCTGTTTGTGTTTTGCCTTCAGAGCTTACACAAGTGGGGGGTCTTTTATTTGCCTAGTACAGTTTATGATGTGTAAATGCTGCTATGTGATGCTCTGTGGCTCTCTGTGTCCAGGTTCTCCCCCCTCAGGCCCCCCCTCAATATTGGAATTCTCCTGTCCCAGTGATATACATGACCCTTCTTAATGAGTGATCTCAAACTCCTTTCATGGAATGTTTGTGGATTAAACTCTAAATACAAATGCTTGATGCCTTAAATCCCAGAATCACCATATTGTCCTCTTACAAGAGACCCATCTTACGGGCAACAAAATATTGTCCCTAAACAGGAACTGGATACAGAGAGCTATACATTCCACTGACAGCGAAATTTGGCTGCACACAGAGCACACAGCCAAATCACCTGTTTCTAATCATAATAACAATTTCGTCTAATGATACAAATGCATCTCACCTTTTGATCGTATCCATCCTCTGGTGTGTGCCACATCCAGCCAACTAGACAAAACACATTCTTACGGTTCCAGTTCCAAGATCACACTGCCTGCTCAGCTGTGTGCTCACTCTTTATTAGCATAACAGTAAGTCCCCAAAGCTTGAGGGTTCCGCCCCCAACAGCCAAACACACCTCTTACAAAGCTTGTGAGCTCACAGGATATGACCTCACAGGATATCAATGACCTTATAAGGATTTAACAACACAGAACACAAAACAACCAGTGGCAGAATCACCAGGGTCGCAACAGTCGCAGTTGTGACTGGGCATGGCATTCCGCCACTGTGGGGGGGCCCAGCGGGGTTGATCTTCACACACGACTCTGAACGGAGATCGTGTGTCATAGATTAATAGCACAGAGAGACTGCGGCGGCATTAATGTTCTATTTGTCGGTCCTCTCTGGCACGGATGAGAGAGGACACACAGCTGATCTTACGGCTCCCCCTTCTCCCTCCTGCGGGCAGTCTAGTGTGAAGCTAAAGAGCTCACATTTCCCGCGGAGCACAGAGGAGAGGGGAGGGGGGAGAAGGGGGAGCCGTAAGATCAGCTGTGTGTCCTCTCTCATCCATGCCAGAGAGGACCGACAAATAGAACATTAATGCCGCCGCCAGTGTCTCTCTGTGCTATTGTTATATGACACACGATCTCCGCTCAGAGCTGTGCTGTCCTGAGAAGGCAGACAGCACTGATAGAAATTAGTAGCAGGGACTGATGAGCACTGATAGAAGGCACTGATGGGCACTGATGAGCACTGATAGACAGCACTGATGAGCACTGATGGGCACTGATGAGCACTAATAGAAGGCACTGATGAGCACTGATAGATGGCACTGATGAGCACTGATAGAAGGCACTGATGGGCACTAATGGGCACTGATGAGCACTAATAGAAGGCACTGATGAGCACTGATAGACGGCACTGATGAGCACTGATAGAAGGCACTGATGGGCACTGATGAGCACTGATAGAAGGCACTGATGAGCACTGATGGGCACTAATAGAAGGCACTGATGAGCACTGATAGACAGCACTGATGAGCACTGATAGAAGGCACTGATGAGCACTGATAGACGGCACTGATGAGCACTGATAGAAGGCACTGATAGAAGGCACTGGTGAGCACTGATAGACGGCACTGATGAGCACTGATAGAAGGCACTGATGAGCACTGATAGAGGGCACTGATGGGCACTGATGAGCACTGATAGAAGGCACTGATGAGCACTGATAGAAGGCACTGATGGGCACTGATGAGCACTGATAGAAGGCACTGATGAGCACTGATAGAAGGCACTGATGGGCACTGATGAGCACTGATAGACGGCACTGATGAGCACTGATAGAAAGCACTGATGGGCACTGATAGAAGGCACTGATGGACACTGATAAAAGGTACTGATAGGAGGCATTTATGGGCACTGATAGGAGGCAATGATGGGCACTGATAGGAGGCACTGATGAGCACTGATAGGAGGCACTGATGAGCGCTGATAGGCCACATTGATGAGCACTGATAGGCAGCACTGATAGGAGGCACTAATGTGCACTGATAGGCTGCACTGATAGGTGGCATTGATGGGCACTGATAGGTGGTACTGATGGGCATTGAGGAACACTGATAGGCAGAAGTCAGGCAGTATTGATGGGCAGAATTGAAGAGTACTGATAGGTGGCACTGATGGACGCAGTTAGGTAGCATTAATGAGCACTGATAGGTGGTGCTGATAGGCAGAAGTGATGGGCACTAATAGGCGGCATTAATGAGCACTGATAGGTAACACTTGTAGGTGGAAGTGATGGGCACTGATAGATGGCACTGATGATTGGGGCAGTGATTATCAGTGTAAACAATTTACTGACATTCTTGACAGTTAATGGCAGTCCTTTCCTAACGCAAACACAGCGTGTGAGGAAAGGGCTGTGGATAACCAGTCTGTTTACATGTGATCAGCTGATCACATGGTAAAGGGCCGATGTGATTGCGCTGGATGCATGTCCCAGGGGTCATGTGGGAAGCACGGTTTTGGGAGGATGTCCATGGACACCCTCCCAAAATTGGAAGCCCGGGGCTCGGATGGAAGGGGGGCCCATCATGGTTTCTTGCACCGGGGCCCTGAAGGTTCTAGTTACGCCTCTGCCACCAATTACTACAGGACATGATACAATATACTTAATGAGGATGACTAAAGTTCCTCGTGCATGGGATATTATCTGCAGGTGTATGTCATGGCACCCCAAACATGTTGATCAGGTATACCAGGGGTGACAAGAGCAAACCACCGCTAAACCGATAATCCCCACCAGACGATCATTCTGTGCATTGCACAGGGGCCCTTTGCTGGCGGACATGTCCTCTCTCAGCAAACACCTCTGTCCAAACACCAGGAAGTTTTCCACTACCTAACAGGTCTCAGCCAGCGTCAGTCTGCCCCAGTCAGCTCTTTAGAGTGGGCTGCAAGAGATCAGACACTGGGAGACTTATGACAATACATTAATATAACATTTTCCACAACACCACTCATTCCTCATATGCCAGGGGAGTAGCTATCTTAATTCATAAGAAGTTGTCATGTTCTATTGAGAATGTGGTAACTGATCCCCATGGGAGATATATAGTAGTGGTCCTTACAATTGAATACCATCTACTGGCAATAGTGAATATATATGTTCCACCCCCTTTCAAGCGTGAAGTGCTATACCAGGTCTTGGAAAATGTTGCCACTTTTGGCCCACTGAAGTTGCTTGTGGCTGGTGATTTTAATAACATCCTGGATTATGCTCTGGACACCTCTAACCCGACCCGGGTGCAGAACATGGACCTTGGACATTGGGCGGACTCGGGGGGCTCTGGAGGAGGTGTGGCCGTGGAAACATCCAAGCGAGAGAGGTTACTCCTACCTTTCCCACGTCAGTACCTCCTCCTCCTGAATAGAATTGGCTTTTGCCAACCCAGCTCTATTGCCCCAGATTATGGAGGTCTGCTACCTGGCTGGGGGGCTCTCAGATCATACCCCCCTGCAGGTATTGATGCCGGGGGTTGCCGTCATGGGACTTGGAGGCTGCATCCGGGTTGTGTGACGGAGTCCTCGGTGGAGGCACTGGTCTCACCACATTTAAAGGAATCTGGGATCACATTGAGGGCTCAGCAGGCAGACCTGTAGTATGGGATGTGCTTAAGGCATCCATTCGAGAGATATATGTATCGCCCATCAAAGCAGCCAAAGCTGAATAAAATTCAGAATCCGAGGTGCTTCAGGCTCATGAATTACATTGTGCAAAGACCCATGCTGAGGCTCCCTCCCCCTCCTCCCCGACGGAGCTAAAAATGGCAAGAATAGCCTTCTTGATTCATTTCCAAAACCTTACCCAATGTACCTTTAAACACAGAGCTGAAGAATTGTTTGAGAAGGGGGACAAGAACGGGAAACTGTTGGCCTATCTGATTGCAGATATTCAGGCGCACACATCTATCTATTATCTGCATCTATTCAACGGAAGATACCCTTGTGAGGGACAGGGAGAGTATCATGCAAGCTTTTGTTTCTTATTCAGAATTGTACTCTGCTATCCCAGCATATGACCACCAGGTTCTGATTGACCTGCTGGATCCCCTTCAGATACCGGTGTTACCAGATGAGTTGGCGGCCTGCCTTGAAGCACCTTTCACTGACAAAGAATTGGCGACTGCTATTGCCTCCTTTCCTAATGGTAAGTCACCGGGCCCTGACGGGATCCCCGCAGAATGGTACAAACAATATCTAGACATTCTATCCTCCAGACTTCTACAACTGTATGGGGATTGTTTTGAAACAGGGATCTTACCAACTTCCTTTTATGAGGCTCATGTGGTATTACTCTCCAAACCTGACAAGGACCCTCTCTTCTGCTCTTCTTACAAGCCCATAGCATTGTTAAATATGGATCTAAAAATACTTAACAAAATGATTGCCAATAGGTAATTGAAAATTCTGCACCACTTAGTATCACCTGACCAGACCGGGTTTATGCTGAAAAGGCTACTGATATAAATCTCCGGAGGGTGTATACACATACTCAGTTGGATACAGGAACATCATCTGCAGGCGCTCTGGTGTTCTTTGACCTGGAAAAGGCCTTTGATTCCATTGATTGGGGATTCATGAGTAATCTATTGCAACGCATGTGGTTTGGTCCTATGTTCCTTAAATGGATATCACTGTTGTATGACCATCCGGTGGCGGCCCTCAGTTTTAATGGAGGGGTGTTGGGCACCTTTCCAATGTCCAGGGGCACCAGACAGGGGTTCCCCCTTTCACCAGGACTATTTGCATTGGTTATGGAACCCCTGGCAATCGCATTTCGCTCCTCCCACCCATATCCAGGGGATTGGCGTGGACACACTGACCGAGACTACAGTCCTTTATGCAGATGACCTAGTTTTATTCATCAGGGATACTGGACCCTCTTTGCAAGCTGCGCTGTCACTTCTTGGTAAATTTACAGTGCTCTCTGGTCTCAAGGTTATCTGGACTAAGTCCATATTACTACCCCTGTGTTCTCATCCCAAACCTGGACAGGCTGATCCCAATAACCCCCTTCAAAGGGTAGCGCAAATTAAGTACCTAGGACTCCAGATCTCAAACTCAGTGACTAACCTCATTACACTTAATGTTTCCCCTCTGCTTGTCATTCTATCTAAGAAACTGGGGATTGCCCTCAGGTTAAACCCTACTGGCAAACTGTTGCACGCTGTATCAGGTCGGTCACTTCTATCTCGATTCCCATGTCGATTGAGGTGTGTCTATTGCATCTGGTGGAATCTCTGGCCACTACCAGGGCAATACGGACTCTTATTACCCTATTGTTGTACTATGCAAAAAAGCGGCTTATCCTATGGTGGAAGTGCTCTTTGACTCCAACTTTGCGGTCCTGGAAGGCATTAGTCAATAAGGCAGTTCCTTTTTCTAAAGCTACCTATCTAAGCAGAGGGGCATTGACTAAATTCGACAAGGTTTGGGGGGGTTGGCTTCTATGGACACGGCCTTATATTAATTTAAGGAAGGTTATAGCTACTGATCCTTTATATAGAATGTAAGAAGGCGGTGAATGTAAAGGGGGTATTAATGATTACAGATTGACTAACAATTGATGTACTGATCATTGTTGAGTGGAGAATGGTTCTCTCCTCATTGGATCTTCATTTCATTTCATTAATGCAGTACTGGCATTATCCGGCAGGGCTGCACAGGGTGCCATAGAGCTATACCACTGTGTCACTATGTGCCTACTTCCGGCTGGAGGTTCAAGCAATGAATGCATCTGTCTAGGTAAAGTTCTGTTGTTCTGGGGGGGGGGGGGGGGTTCCAGTTTTTGTTTTGTCCTCCTTTTGTTGTTTTGTTTTATGTGCACTGGTAATTTTTTCTTCTTAATTGAAGAGAATGCACTGAAATATACTGTGTTAAGCGTGCACTAACGCACAGAAATGTACTGCATTAAACAGTACGTAGCACATTGAAATAAATGGCGTTAAACTTGCAGTAACGCACTATAATTTACTGCGATAAACGGAAGGTAACGCACTGAAATATACGGCGTTGAACTTGCAGTAATGCGCTGAACTATACTGTGTTAAGCATGTAGTAACGCACAGAAATGTACTGCATTAAATGGGACATAATGCACTAAAATATAAACCGTTAAACTTGCAGTAACACACTGTAACATAACTATACTGCATTAAACGGAAGATAACGTACAGTGTGTTAATGCACTGAAATATACGGCGTTAAACTTGCAGTAACACACTGAACTGTACTGCGTTAAATGGAAGGTAACGCACTGCAATATATAGTGTTAAACTTGCAGTAACGCACTGAACTATACTGCGTTAAGTGTGTAGTAACGTACAGAAATGTAGTGCATTACTGCAAGTTTAACACCATATATTTCAGTGCGTTATCTTTCGTTTAATGCAGTAATGAAGTATAGTTCAGTGTGTTACTGCAAGTTTAATGCTGTATATTTTAGTGCATTATATGCCATTTAACGCAGTACGTTACTACACACTTAACGCAGTATAGTTCAGTGCGTTACTGCAAGTTTAACGCCATACATTGCAGTGCGTTACCTTACATTTAACGCAGTACTGTTCAGTGTGCTACTGCAAGTTTAACGCCGTATATTTCAGTGCGTTATCTTCTGTTTAATGCAGTATATTTCTGTGTGTTACTGCTCGTTTGACGCATCAGTGCAGTTTTACTGCGGTATATTTTAGGGTATCAGTGGAGTGTGTCTGTATAGTAAGTACCCAAGTTAAGGTGCACCAAACAGCACTTTCCATTGAATAAAGTGCATCCATGTACACATTTCCACATATATATTACATTTTATTAATAAGCACCCCCCCATCATGTCTGGGAGGACAACAAGGAGAGGCAGATGTTCCCATGGCACTGTTAGGGGGCCAGCAGCATATGTGTCCACATGCAAAGGTGGATGTGGTCAGTCCTCAGGCAGGGCATCGTTTCCTCTGTTTAGTGATGTTGCCCATGCTATCCAGCCACAGCATGCAGAGGAGGTGATGGACTGGCTTACTAAACCATCCTCAATTAGTGGAAAAGTTTCCCCAGGGGGCTTTTAAACAGCAAAATATTTCTGAAATAATGTTTAGTAACCATGTTTAGTAAAAAATATTATTTAATTCAGACATAGAATGTATTACATAGATACAATCAATATCACATAAAATTTCCAGTAGTCGACACAAGCAACAACAAAGGACCATCTCCCATGGCAATCAATTCATTAAAAAAGTTCTAATTGTACAGTTACATTGTATCAATAATATCCATGAATACCCCAATGCATTTCGACCCTTTTTCCTTTTCTGGTCTTCTTCAGGGGGGTTTTAAATTCTAAAGAGATACATCAAAAAATTCCATTAGGATTTTCTACAATATACAAAACATGATAGATCATTTCGTAATATTTTGAAAGTTTTGAAAGTACATCTCCATACATATGGCGAAGTACTTACGGGGCTTGCAAGGAGCCATAAACCATCCTCATCCTCCGTTACCCAAGCAGAGACTGGTGCACAGTACACCACAGCAGCCAGAGTACTTAGTACTGATATAGACAATATAAACTCAAAAGTTATAAAATAATATACAGTTTTATTTTACAAAGTATAGAAAACAGGACATTTTAGTACATTATAAAAAGGTGCATGGTAAAAATCCATGTGCATCACCAGCATACATGTCCCCTAGATAGAAGGATCAGAAGATGGTGGATTCCCATGGATATTGTTGCTCTCAACATGTTTTGTGGACTCTAGACCACTTCATCAGGAGCATATCTGCAATCCATCATAATATTAAGCACCATATATCAAAGTATTTGTAAAAAAAATATTTACATAATTGATAAGTAAACCTGGGGGGATCGAGGGCTGTGTTGCTTACTGGCTAGCTCTGGCCTAACCAGAGTTGAAGCACCACCAGAGTTCCCCACCTCCCCTCCCCCCGGGGGTTACAGGGAACGTGCAATCAATGGAGGTGTGTCTATATTGGGTAATGATAACATATCAAGAGATTGTACTCAATGGTGTGAAAGTCAATTGGAATAAACAGGGGAAAAGGGAGGGTGGTTTTGGGGGGGGGGAGTGGAGGGATTGAGGAAAACCACAAGGGAAGGGGGGGGGAGAGGGAAAGGGAAAAAGAGGGAAGAAAGGGAAGGGGGAGAAGGAGAAGTGGAAGGGGGAAGATTAGGGGGTAGAGGGAGGTTGGAGAAAAGAGGTAAAGGAGGGGGAAGGGGGAAGAAAGGGAAAGGGGATAGAGGGGGATGGGAGAAAGGAGGGGGGGAGGGAAAGGGGAGCGGAAGGCCACAAGTATGGTTGAAAAAAAATGCCAATTGAACATCAAGGGAAACTAACCTTATATCAAGCATATATGATACTTGGGATCTGGGGAGAGGAGAAATCTACTTGTTAGCAAGGCCCAACCACACAGCTAAGTATGAAACAATGTCGCGCTACTAGTGGTAAAACTTAAAAGTAGGTAAAAAATAGTAAAGCAGCTAGCATAAACAGTATAGTAAACTGCACAAACAAGTGAAAAGATAAAAAATGCAGCGCTAGTGTGTAACAAAGTGCGAAAGTAAAGTATCACCTCACGTGCAAATATAAAGCTGATAGTAACTTGTAGGTCAGATATCAACATGAACAATATACAACAACAAAAGGACAAACAAATCAGGAAAGTTTGTCACAGGTAGGTGAAAATGTCCATGTAAAACAGCAAAAAAAAACAAAAAAAACTGCAACTAATACTGTCTGTGATAAACCAAAAAAATATAGGAAATTCTTCAGTAAAATGAAATAAAGTCCCATGTGTAGATGATGCCTGTAGATGATAGTAAATCAACCACTGTATGTGACAGGAATAACCTCTTCATAAGATATTTGCCGCATCAAGATGGAAATATTGAAGGAATGGGTACGCTTACCATGAGAAGTGGACACACTCACCATACGGCGGTGGGTCAATCAGGTGTTTGGAAGGAGCTGGTGTGGAGATACGCCTCAATACTTCTGTCAAAATCCGTGGTAAGCAAATGGTGTAGCTAGGACAGCCCGGCTAACGAACTTGGACTCCCATACGATGGTCACACTTTATAGGATGTGCGAACTCCAAATGGTGTCACATCAAACCATAAAAAAGGAAAGAAGAGAAGGGCCTCCACATAGTGCGTAAATCCAAAAATAAAAAATTATTAAAACAGCAAAAGCTTAACAGTACAATCCACCTAGTCGGGTGGGTACAGGGAGTGATCACATAAAAAGTAAAGGATAAAAAACAGTATCGCGTGGTGTCAGAAAGCACAAAGGCTCAGTAACCCGACATGTTTCAGACAAAAGTCCTTCAACTGGGGCATAAAACCTAGTGTTAGGCACCACGCTATATAAAGACCTTGAAATTAACAAAGCAGCCGATAAGCTGGGAGTGCTGACATTGGGCAGGTAATATGACCAATCAGCAATCCTCTGCACACACACACCTTACTTCCCGGATGGTCATGTGACTATGTAAACCAATTACAGCCCTAGAACACCCACCCTCCATGGTCACATGTGCGCCGCCACCGTAGCAACGTCAATGTGCTCTAGTGTTTGTGTTCCAAGCCTCTTTCTCATTACAGGCATCAGCCTGTGAGCTGGCAGGGCTGGGGATGAGACAACCACACCCACATGCCCAAAATAGGCGGACACGTCATCACACTAAGAAGAACCAGCACTTGTGGCCCGATAGCCACTCATATAACAAGAGAGGCAATTTGCAAGGTGGGCTCTACGGCGGTGCACAGGACAACAGAGGACAAGCATGCCTAGAGACACAGACCAAACCTAGATACAGGACGGCAGTGTGAGGATCTGACTGCCAAATTGACATCACATGTGAACCTATAAAAGTGCATGATTGTTAGTAAACGTTACTCCTATACATATCTTTGTGGAATAAAAATTTTAACAATGTATGATCCATAGAAAAACTCTTGTTAATCAATATAATGCATCATTATCAAACAATGGTTGATAATACAAAGGAACAGATGATTAGGAAAAGGTATCAGTGGGATGAGTGGTGTTATAATACACAGTTATTAACAATAAGTGAACAAGAAAAACCTTTAAAGTAAACACCAGCCAAAGTCTCTTTATGAGACCCAGATGATTAGATGATTAGGAACAGATGATTAGAAAAAGGTAAGTATTAGTGGGATGAGTGGTGTTATAATACACGGTTATTAACAATATGGGAACAAGAAAAACTTTGAAAGTAAACACCAGCCAGAGTCTCTTTATGAGACCCAGAACTAATATTTCCATGTTTGAAACATCCCGATACCGTCAAAATAATAAATTGTGTATCAGGCAGGTTTCAAGGTTTTTCCAGCTCCCCCATTAACAATAAGGGAACAAGAAAAACCCCGAAAGTTAACACCAGCCAGAGTCTCTTTATGAGACCCAGAACTAATATTTCCATGTCTGAAACATCCCGATACCTTCAAAATAATAAATTGTGTTTCAGGCAGGAAATGGACAAATCACTGCATACACTCAGCAAACCATAAAACTGGGCTGTAAAACACTGCATATCAAGATTTATTAATGAAAGCATTTATGTCCCATTCCATATTTAACCCATAGGGGGAGTAACACTTCAGCTGGTATATCCAGAAAGTCTTAAGTTGGGATACCCCTCTGATGAGTGATCCCCCCCTCCAATGTGGGACAAATTTACCAATAATTTGGAACTTGGTGCCACTGGGATTTTTATCATGAAATTGTAAATAGTGTCGGGGGACGCTGTGATTGGTGCAGCCCAATATGATGGAAGCAATATGTTAGTTTATTCTAACCGAGAATGGTCTTATGGTACGTCCCACATATTGCTTGTGACATGGACATGTGATGAGGTACACTACGTACCGGGTGGCACATGTGGTAAAATGTTCCATGTGATAGACAGAAGAGGTGACAGTGGATTGAAAAGACTCTGATTTTTTCCATCCGCAAATGTTGTGTACACATACGTTACATTTTTTGCAGGGATAGAATCCCTTGGATTCGGACAAAATGTAGTTTTTTTTGGGGCATCTACTACATTATGGGAAATCCGACTTCGTAAGGATGGTGCCCCCTTATAAATTATACCTGCTTTAGTAGGGAGTACTGGAACAAGTATTGGGTCACTCTTCAAAATATTCCAATGACGGTTAAGAATGGTTTTAACCTGTTTGTGTTGGACTGAGAACTGAGTGACCAAGGACCATTTAAATTTATTGTCAGGAACTTGTTTAGGTCGTTCTGCGACAAGCATACCTCGGTCTAGTGAAAAAATTCTTGCTATCTCTTCATCAATACTTGAAGACTGGTAACCTTTATCCACAAATCGTTGTTTGAGGAACTGGGCTTGTCTTAAAAAGTCCGTAGAGTCCGTACAATTTCTTCAGATACGTAACAACTGGCTCTGGGGTATAGAATTGAGCCAGGGGCCATAATGGCAGCTGTCAGTGGGGATGTATCCGTTTCTGTCCGTCGGTTTAAAAAAAGTAGTAGTAACAAGGCGATGATCGACTATGGAGATCTCCAAATCCAAAAAATGGATGGAAACAGAGCTGACCTCATAGATGAGGGTGATCCCTCTTTCGTTATCATTCAGGGTAGCCATGAAGTCATGTAAAGACTCTTCATCTCCTCTCCATAGGAGGAGGATGTCGTCTATGTACCTGGCCCATAAGGTGAGCTCGGGTCACTGCAGTGGATAGACTACATCCTCCTACCAAAGAGCCATTAAAAGATTAGCAAGGCTGGGGGCAAATTTAGCCCCCTGTTATCCTGAAGAATCTATATTTCAGATTTTTCATATCTCATAGATATGATGTGGGTTAAATAAGAGTTCTATTCGACCAAGAGTAAAAGCTTCAAATATAATAACATTTATTAGGAAGCAGTTGAAAGTCTAGCTAATACACAATCATCTATCTGTCGTCTTACACCAAGGAAGAAAATATTAGGTTGAAATAAAGTATTTACATGAAGGAATTCAGGGTATATTCCTCAAGACAGTAATCTGCACACATATTTAGTTACAAATAAAAGGGCATTCCTTTCCCATAATTACCCATCCTTACCAAAGTTCCTTTCAGCTTGCTGGTCTATCAGAAAGAGCGATACCTCCCCCTTGGCTCTAAATATATAAAACCAGGCTGATGTCTCATTGGTTGGCCTAGCTTGGATCATGATTGGAGGGCTTACTCCATAAGTCGGCCCCCTTTCATGCAAATCCTTGTGACTATGTTGGCCAAGTGTGTTAATTGCATTTCCCCAGGAAGTTAGGTCCAATGCATATCCCAGCATGGCACCCTTTCAAAGGAGTAGGTGTAAAACAATGGAATTGGCTCTCCATTGTTTGCATATACAAGCCTTGGCCCACATTCTCTGCTCTTAGCAAAAGCTTAAATGAAACCCTTTTTGCCCGGCTTTCATAGATGCCAGCTAAATGAAATGTATTCATTATTACAATATTTTACAGTTATTAATGGAGATTTCACATAAACTCATAAGGCAACACCCCATTGCCACGCCTTTCTTCTGTAGAAAAAATTGGTTATTGTAATAAAAATAATTGGTCTGGCAAATTAGAGAAAGATTATCACACAGAAATGTGTCGATTTTATAGAGATGATAAAACCTACATGGCCTTACCCGGCGACCCCACTAAGGAATTTAAGAAACATCTTGTTGACCTAATCGATAGGGGTTTTCACCAGGGGATTCTAGATAAGAAAGAAAGGGATTATCTAGTACCAGTAGGCCCACGTATTCCAGTTATGTATTATCTCCCCAAGATACACAAAACCACTACCAAGCCCCCAGGAAGACCTATCATTAGTGGGATAGATTCAATAACATCCAGAATCGGCCGTTATATCGACTTTTTTCTGCAGCTGCTAGTACACACGGTTCTATCATATCTAAGGGATACAGGCGATACGATTCGCCGTTTAGAATCTATTGGTGTTCATGATGACCTTCTTCTTGTAACAGCCGACTTTACGGCTTTGTACATGTGTATCCCACATAGATTGGGATTAGCGGCTGTGGAATATTACCTGTCCACTTCCATCTGTCAACAAGGGTACATTATGGAATTTCTCCGCTTTGCCACACAGACCAATTATTTTTGGAACAATAACCAATTTTTTCTACAGAGGAAGGGCGTGGCAATGGGGGCTAAATTTGCCCCCAGCCTCACCAATCTGTTCATGGCTCTTTGGGAGGAGGATGTCCTTTATCCACTGCAGCCACCCGAGCTCACCTTATGGGCCAGGTACATAGACGACATCCTCCTCCTATGGAGAGGAGATGAAGAGTCTTTACATGACTTCATGGCTACCCTGAATGATAATGAAAGAGGGTAGCCCTCACCTATGAGGTCAGCTCTGTTTCCATCCATTTTTTGGATTTGGAGATCTCCATAGTCGATCATCGCCTTGTTACGGACAGAAACGGATACATCCCCACTGACAGTTGCTATTATGGCCCCTGGCTCGATTCCATACCCCGGAGCCAGTTGTTACGTATCCGAAGAAATTGTACTCTACGGACTTTTTAAGACAAGCCCAGTTCCTCAAACAACGATTTGTGGATAAAGGTTACCAGTCTTCAAGTATTGAAGAGATAGCAAGAATTTTTTCACTAGACAGAGGTACACTTGTCGCAGAATGACCTAAACGAGTTCCTGACAATAAATTTAAATGGTCCTTGGTCACTCAGTTCTCAGCCCAACACAAACAGGTTATGAGGAAAGGTTGCAAGCACTGAACTTATTCTCTCTGGAGAAGAGACGCTTGAGAGGGGATATGATTTCAATTTACAAATACTGTACTGGTGACACCACAATAGGGATAAAACTTTTTCACAGAAGAGAGTTTAATAAGACTCGTGGCCACTCATTACAATTAGAAGAAAAGAGGTTTAACCTTAAACTACGTATAGGGTTCTTTACTGTAAGCACAGCAAGGATGTGGAATTCCCTTCCACAGGCGGTGGTCTCAGCGGGGAGCATCGATAGCTTCAAGAAACTATTAGATAAGCACCTGAATGACCGCAACATACAGGGATATACAATGTAATACTGACACATAATCACACACATAGGTTGGACTTGATGGACTTGTGTCTTTTTTCAACCTCACCTACTATGTAACTATGTAACTATGTAAGGTTAAAACCATTCTTAACCGTCATTGGAATATTTTGAAGAGTGACCCAATACTTGGTCCAGTACTCCCTACTAAAGCAGGTATAATTTATAAGGGGGCACCATCCTTACGAAGTCAGATTTCCCATAATGTAGTAGATGCTCCAAAAAAACCTACATTTTTTCCTGAATCCAAGGGATTCTATCCCTGCAAAAAATGTAACGTATGTGTACACAACATTTGCGGACGGAAAAAATCAGAGTCTTTTCAATCCACTGTCACCTCTTCTGTCTATCACATGAAACATTTTACCACATGTGCCACCCGGTACGTAGTGTACCTCATCACATGTCCATGTCACAAGCAATATGTGGGACGTACCATAAGACCATTCTCGGTTAGAATAAACGAACATATTGCTTCCATCAAATTGGGCCGCACCAATCACAGCGTCCCCCGACACTATTTACAATTTCATTATAAAAATCCCAGTGGCACCAAGTTCCAAATTATCGATAAATTTGTCCCACATTGGAGGGGGGAATCACGCATCAGAGGGGTATCCCAACTTAAGACTTTCTGGATATACCAGCTGAAGTGTTACTCCCCCTATGGGTTAAATATAGAATGGGACATAAATGCTTTCATTAATAAATCTTGATATGCAGTGTTTTACAGCCCACTTTTTCGCAGAAGAGAGTTTAACAAGACTCGTGGCCACTAATTAAAATTAGAAGAAAAGAGGTTTAACCTTAAACTACGTAGAGGGTTCTTTACTGTAAGAGCGGCAAGGATGTGGAATTCCCTTCCACAGGCCGTGGTCTCAGCAGGGAGCATCGATAGCTTCGAGAAACTATTAAATAAGCACCTGAATTACCTCAACATACAGGGATTTACAATGTAATACTGACACATAATCACACATAGGTTGGACTTGATGGTCTTTTTTCAACCTCACCAATATGTAACTATGTAACTACTATGTAACTATGTGTTTACATGTTTAAAACAGATTTTTTTTTTGCTAGAAAATTACACAGAACCCCCAAAAATTATATATTTTTTTTTTCTAACACCCTTGATAAAATGGTGGTCATTGCAATACTTTTTTTTGCACCGTATTTGCCTAGCGGTTTTATATGCGCACTTTTTTTGGAAAAAATTCACTTTTTTTTGAATAAAAAAATAAGACAACAGTAAGGTTAGCCCAATTTTTTTATATTGTGAAACATAATGTTACGCCAAGTAAATTGATACCCAACATGTCACGCTTCAAAATTGCACCCACTCGTGGAATGGCGTCAAACTTTTACCTTCAAAAATCTCCATAGGTTCCTCGATCCGAAAAGGAACACCGTCCCGTCAAGCAAGCCTTTTTGATCCTAAAGCACACACGTCTTGCTGAAGAACCTAACATTTAATGCTCTTATTTAACACCTCAGGAGAACTCCTGGTTTCACGGTTGATATCTCAATGAACTGAGATAGTTGTGAATTTTTCCTTTTTTTTTTTTTTTTTTTCTTCTCCCTTTTTTACTCTTTTTACTATTTTACACCATCGAGACTCAGACGTTTGTATCCTGGTAAGATTTCCCACTGTTACGAGACCCAGCATATGTGATCCCCCTAATCCCACTATGGGGTGCATATGTTCTGAATACCCTTTTTTCCTTTTTATTTTCTTTTTGCTTTGTTTGGTTTAATCTTGCTTGTTTAACCTAAGGTTTCAAAAATGCTAATTATACAACTTATACAGGCATAGTTAAATTGATACCAATTATCTTTAGATCTCCTTATCCCCCCTGGTGATTCTGGGCTCAGATGTACCACTTGTTTGGCACTGAAACCTTTCTCACCAAAGCGGGATTATTGCCGATATCTTTTAATTGAATACAATAACACGGTCTTAGTATGTATTGTTTATACTTTTTGAGCACCACAGTTCTTTAACTTTTCCCGACCTGCGGCGGGGAACTGTCACTGCACCCCCCTATAGGATGCACATGCTCCCTCGCCAGCTGGCTGGTCTGGAAGTATGGACATCCACTTGTTGGGCTAACATGTCCAACGTACCAAGTGTTATTACACTTCCTTGTTCTCTCTACAAAAAACATGCTCTATCCTCTCTCCCCTTCTTTTTCTTTTCCTCACACCTTTTCTTTCCATTTCCTTCCCCATTCTCCACTAGGTCGGGTGGGCCGCATGATCCTCGGACATCTACCCTTAATATTTCTCCCTACCCATATCAATGGCCCCTCTGAACATACTCTCCCTTAATGTCAAGGGACTCAACTCCCCAAATAAAAGGGTTAAGGCCTTTCGTACCTTCGCACACCTGAAAGCCAGTGTAGTAGCCCTACAGGAAACACTTTTCAATCTAAGCAACCCCTAAATACTTTAGTTCCAAATATCCCCAAGTGTTCTCCGCCTCGGCTGCCACTAAACAACGTGGCGTCCTCATTGCATTTCACCGTACCCTTCCATTCACTCTCACAAAAGGAATTAAAGACCCCGAAGGTCGCTATATTATTTTAGTTGGTCATCTACAAGACGTGATGACCACTATAGTCTCTTATTACGCCCCCAATAACAATCCTAACCCATTCTTCAAACATCTCCTACAAGTAATACGAACACACAGCAAGGGTACCCTTTTTATATGCGGTGACTCCAATCAAGTGCTTCATCCGCACCTTGATAAATCTCCCTATACCCCTGAACAATACTCCCCCTCTATATTATTCCGCAAACTATTCCAGCAAGCCTCACTATTAGACACATGGAGAGAATGTAACCCAACCAAGAAAAACTTTACGTTTTATTCATATCCACACAAATCCTTTTCAAGGATCGATCATATCTTTATACCTGTTGCATCCTCACCTACCCTACTCCACTCAAACATTGTTCCAATTACCTGGTCAGACCACTGTGCAGTGATCACAACTGTCTCTGCCCTGATCCCCCAGTCTAGAGACTGTACATGGTGTATAAATGAGGCATATTTAACTAACCAATCATACTGTATCGATATAGAACTGGCTCTTAAAGAATACATAAAACATAATTCCACTCCTGACATTTCACCAGTCCTATTATGGGAGGCACACAAACCCGTAATTAGAGGGACCTGCATATCTGTATCTACTCACCTCAAAAGAGATAAAAAACTTAGAATCCAGCAATTGGAAGCAGATTTTCACCGCCTTTTCCTCCAATTCCAATCCACTCCAACTGAACCTCATAGAATTTTGTTAGAAAAGACGAAAACAGAGTTGGACCTGCTCTTGGCAGAATCAGCAGACAGAGCCAATCGCAGGTCCAACCACACAATTTATAATAAAGCCAATAAGCCAGACACCTTCCTCGCATTGAGACTACGTCAACCGGAAAGAATGCACAATCCCATTAGACTCAAATTGGCCAAAGATAATTTCACGAGTAACCCAGTGAAGGTGCTTTCTGAATTCCGCAGAAAGCTAGCTGAACTATATACCCCAACACGTACCTTCTCGGCGACACAAGCTGAGGTATTGTTTCAAAACATTACACTCCCGAGGTTGTCAGAGGCCAATAAAGAGTCTATGGAATCTCCCATCACGTCCGAAGAAGTCCTTATTGCTATAAAGTCTCTTAAACCACACAAAAGACCGGGCCCTGACGGTCTTTCTGCTTCATACTTTAAAAAATTTGCTCCCATCCTAGCCCCCCTTCTCACTAACACTTTTAACGCCCTCCTTAAACAACATTCCTTTGGTCGGGACACATTGACAGCCATTATCTCTATGATATCTAAGCCTAACTCAGACAATACTCTATGGTCAAATTACAGGCCTATTTCCCTACTCAATCTGGATATAAAGATTCTAGCCAAAATTATGGCGTTACGCCTTAACCCAATTATAGGTGGCCTCATACACAAAGACCAAGTAGGCTTCATTCCAAAACGCCAGGCCAGTGATAATATCCGTCGGGTCATCCTGCTCCAACACCTAGCTCGAACACGCCAAATCCCTATGCATCTCCTCTCTCTTGACATCCGTAAGGCATTTGACACTGTCTCTTGGCCTTACCTCCGCTATATACTACAAAGATGGGGATTTGGCCCCAACTTTCTGCAATGGGTAGACTCCCTTTACAACCAACCAAGAGCATATGTTAAATATTCAGGATACCGATCGGACTATTTTCAAATACAACGAGGCACAAGACAAGGGTGCCCCCTCTCCCCTCTAGTGTTCGCATTGGCGATCGAACCACTAGCAGCTCTCCTTAGAGCAAACCCAAATATTAAAGGCTTAGAGGTAGCCTCTACATCACATAAATTATGCCTATTTGCCGACGATGCACTACTATTTGTCACATCCCCACGAACCACACTCCCGAATCTAATTCACCTCCTAGATCAATTTGCGCTAATATCTGGATTGGAAGTCAACCAATCCAAGTCTAAGGCCCTCAATGTGTCCCTTCCACACTCAGAACTAGAACATTTACGAGAATTCTTCTCTTTCACCTGGTCTACAACCACAATTCCCTACCTAGGTATCAAGCTAACCAGCGACCCAAGCCACCTGTTTCGAGCCAACTACCTCCCTATGTTAAAACACATAACTAGTTTATTAGAATCTTGGCGCCCACTATGTATCTCATGGTTAGGCCGGATAGCGGCCGTAAAAATGTCCATGCTACCTAAACTACTTTATTTATATAGAGTCCTTCCGATCCCTATTCCTTTATACTACCACCGCATTATTCAGACAAAAGTGTCCAAATATATATGGGGCTCTACTAGACCTAGAGTAGCTAAAGCTATATTACTTCGTAGTAAACTCAAGGGAGGGCTGGGTCTGCCTAACTTCTTGGGATACTATCACGCAGCTCAGCTAGCCCAGATAACTCTATATCATGCAAAAAATGAAACTCCACTCTGGGTTAGTTTGGAAGCCATTGACCTTCACCCCCTCAAAGTGTTTAACATACTATGGCTGCCCCCCTCAATGCGAGGCCCAGTCAGTAACCCCGTCACAGCACACTCTCTTAAATTGTGGGACAAACTCCGAGGTCCATTTAAATTACAATCGGCCCATTCCCCGTTACTCTCATTCCTAGACCACCCAAAATTTTATCCGGCCCAAACCAATCCGAGATCATTTCAAATCTGGCTTAGGGCGAGACTATATCGTGTGCGCGATTTTACCACTGGATCTACCATTAAGACATTTACTTCGCTACAAAACAATGATGACATTCCCCCTACAGAACTATTTAGGTATTTACAGATAACCCACTTTATTCGTACAACTATAGGCACACATACCTCACTAGATGATCTAACTATTTTCGAAGGAATCTGCAACTCGGACCCTCATGCTCCGGGACTGATTTCCCTCCTATATACCCATCTGACCTCTCCCCCAACCAACCTTCCCTCTTACGCTGTAAAGTGGTCCACAGACCTCTCATTAGATCTTGATGCAGAGGACTGGTCTGATATCTGGTCCAATACGAAAATATCATCCCACAATATAATGGCTCAAGAAGCGAACTACAAAGTACTCATGAGATGGTACCTAGTCCCGGCCAGGATCTCCAAATTCCTCCCAAGCTATCCCGATACCTGTTTTCGTGGCTGTAACGAAAGGGGTACCCATGTACATATTTGGTGGACGTGCCCAATAGTACAGGAATTTTGGGCTGCAATATTCCGTATGGCTTCCACCTTATTTCAACACCCCCTTGATCCAGATCCGGCTGTTGCATTGCTGAATCTAATCCCCTCGGATTTCACCAGATCCCAGACCCGCCTTCTCCTTCAGCTCACGACAGCAGCCAAACAGACGATTGCTAGGGCCTGGAAAACCCCAAAACTCACCCTAGCCGAAGTTACCAATAGGGTCACACAAGCTATGATCCATAGTAAAATAGAAGCAACAATCCTGGATAAAATTCCCCAACATCTTAAAATATGGAACTCCTGGGCCGAACACTTCTTACCCCCGGACTTCGACAAACAACTCCTCGAACCATAAATTGGTCGCAACAACATTAGACAGACTTAATGGTGCTTCTTTGGTTTGTGCGGCCCTCCCGACCACTCCTCCCCTTTCCACTCCTTATTCCTAGTCTCTCTCTAACTATCCTATCCCTGTCACTATCCTCACTCTACATTTTCTTCCTTATGTCTCTCCTCCTGATACATCAATGGTAATGTTTTCTACAAAATACGAAACAACTCCCAGATTTTGACTATGCATATACTCGCAGACGCTCAGTCCGAGCAAACAAGTAAAACATTACGTTTTTGTTATTATTTCAATACCCTTTTAGCTGTTATTCGAAACAGATATGTTACGTCCACAGATATCTCTGCGAGGAATATCCTCTGGACATTATTTTTCTGATATATACTTGTTACCCACTGTAATGCACATGTCGCAGAACAAAAACCTGTATACTTCTTACTACTACATGTCATACAAACATTGCCTGTTGTAATTTATGTATGCTTTTCAATAAAAAAACTTTGAATACGAAAAATCTCCATAGGCGACATTTAAAAAAATCTACAGCTTGCATGTTTTGTGTTACAGAGGAGGTCTAGGACTAGAATTATTGCTCTTGCTCTACCGGTCACGGCGATACCTCACTTGTGTGGTTTGACCACCGTTTTCATATGTGGGCGCTACTCGGGTATGATTTCACTTCTGCGCGCGAGCTCGTCGGAACAGGGGTTTTTTTAAAAAAAAAAAATATTTTTATCATTCATTTTGCATTATTTTATTTATTTTTACACTGTTTAAAAAAAAAAGTGTCACTTTTATTCCTATTACAAGGAATGTAAACATCCCTTGTAATAGAAAAAAGCATGACAGGACTTCTTAAATATGAGCTCTGGGGTCAAAAAGACCTCACATCTCATATTTACACTAAAATGCATAAAAAAAATATGCCTTTAAGAGGAGTGGGCGGAAGTGACGTTTTGACGTCGCTTCCGCCCAGCAGTGTCATGGAGACGAGTGGGCGCCATCTTAGCCTCACTCGTCTCCATGCACAGAAGGGAGACAGACGCGATCGCCTCTGCCGCTACCGACGGCTCCGGTAAGCAGCGGAGGGCACCGGATCACGGTGGGAGGGGGATCATACATTTTAAAATTTTTATTCCACAAAGATATGGATAGGAGTAATGTTTACTAACAATCATGCACTTTTACAGGTTCACATGTGATGTCAATTTGGCTGTCAGATCCTCACACCGCCGTCCTGTATCTAGGTTTGGTCTGTGTCTCTAGGCATGCTTGTCCTCTGTTGTCCTGTGCGCCACCGTAGAGCCCACCTTGCAAATTGCCTCTCTTGTTATATGAGTGGCTATCAGGCCACGAGTGCTGGTTCTTCTTAGTGTGATGACGTGTCCGCCTATTTTGGGCATGTGGGTGTGGTTATCTCATCCCCAGCCCTGCCAGCTCACAGGCTGATGCCTGTAATGAGAAAGAGGCTTGGAACACAAACACTAGAGCACAATGACGTTGCTACGGCGGCGGCGCACATGTGACCATGGAGGGTGGGTGTTCTAGGGCTGTAATTGGTTTACATAGTCACATGACCATCCGGGAAGTAAGGTGTGTGTGTGCAGAGGATCGCTGATTGGTCATATTACCTGCCCAATGTCAGCACTCCCAGCTTATCGGCTGCTTTGTTAATTTTAAGGTCTTTATATAGCGTGGTGCCTAACACTAGGTTTTATGCCCCAGTTGAAGGACTTTTGTCTGAAACATGTCGGGTTACTGAGCCTTTGTGCTTTCTGACACCACGCGATACTGTTTTTTATCCTTTACTTTTTATGTGATCACTCCCTGTACCCACCCGACTAGGTGGATTGTACTGTTAAGCTTTTGCTGTTTTAATAATTTTTTATTTTTGGATTTACGCACATGTGGAGGCCCTTCTCTTCTTTCCTTTTTTATGGTTTGATGTGACACCATTTGGAGTTCGTACATCCTATCAAGTGTGACCATTGGATGGGAGTCCAAGTTCGTTAGCCGGGCTGTCCTAGCTACACCATTTGCTTACCACAGATTTTGACAAAAGTATTGAGGCGTATCTCCGCACCAGCTCCTTCCATCAAATATCTGCCGGATTGTTGAATCCAAACACCTGATTGACCCACCGCCGTATGGTGAGTGTGTCCACTTCTCATGGTAAGTGTACACATTCCTTCAATATTTCCATCTTGATGCGGCAAATATCTTATGAAGAGGTTATTCCTGTCACATACAGTGGTTGATTTACTATCATCTACAGGCATCATCTACACATGGGACTTTATTTCATTTTACTGAAGAATCTCCTAATTTTTTTTTTGGTTTATCACAGACAGTTTTAGTTGCAGTTTTTTTTTTTTGCTGTTTTACATGGACATTTTCACCTACCTGTGACAAACTTTCCTGATTTGTTTGTCCTTTTGTTGTTGTATATTGTTTACGTTGATATCTGACCTACAAACCACACAGCTAAGCATCGATGGGTAGACAGACTGGTTAATTGAGGTGTTCAGGCAAAGGAATAGCCTTGGTACCCCTAACCTATAACATGAATGGTGAGCATGTTGGTCAGCCAGCCAACAGGACCAGGGATAACTCCGCATCAAACACAGGTGTAATAGGTACTTTTACTAAGTTCAGCAATAGATTCTCCCCAGCCATCCCTGACATCTTCAAGCAGCCCTGCTGCCTAAATGATCCTCAACTCGGTGACAAACACTTCTGTTCCCCCACATTGTGTAGGCACAAGGAGATCGCATGTGTGCACATCAGAACGGCCAAAGGGCTGAAAGCCCAAGCAATGACACACAAGTGGGGAGAACGGTCCTGAGGCTATCAGGTCTTGTATCCCCACAAGGGAGATCACATAGCCGCCAGGAAGGGAACAGAAAAAGGGCACAGGCGACATCTAGCGGGCAGGGAGGATACAGGCAAAAAAAAACAAGCCCTCAATACACTGCAAAAAAATGATTTAATACTTAACATATACAATCAATACAAAATTGAATACAATATTGTAGAAATAGAAAGCAAGGAATAGAGAAAGAGGTTAAATATATATCAGTGGTGAAAAAAACAGTTTTGGCCCAAAACCCTAAAAAAACACTTTTGACCCAAAACCCTAAAAAAAAAAACATTTTAGGCGCCATACATACAGGCACAGCCCTAGGCAAAGGTGGCAGGCAGGAGACTTAGTGAGCTGCAGTTCATTTAATATATATATATATATATATTAATATATATATATATATATATATATATATATATATATATATATATATATATATATATACACACATACACACACACACACACATAAGCCTATATATATATATATATATATTCTAGCCAAGCCTGTACCTGACTGTAGGCCATTCCTGATTTACTGTTTTTAGTAAACTTCAGGCGTTGTTTTGCTAATCTAATTGTACAGTATGTCTGTAAGGCCACCAAGGAGAGGCAGACGCTCACAGGCCACTAAAAGAGGGCAAGCAGGATCTGTGTCTACAGTCAACAGTGCAGGTCGTGGACACGGTGCATCCTCAGCACGTGGCAGTGGGGCACGCTTGTCCTTTTTTTCGGCAGCTGGCTGTGTTGATCCACAATATGCAGAAGAGTTGGTAGACTGAATGACCAAGCCGTCCTCATCCTCCTCATCCTCTGTCACCCAGGCTCAGGGTACTTTGTCTGCCAATGCAGCTGCCAAAGCAGCCTCTTCCATCGGCTCAATCTCATCAGCCACTCCTTCCCTAGCACCACCATCGTGCCCTGAGGAGTCCCCTGAACTGTTCGACCACAGTGTAGGGTACATGCTGCAGGAGGATGCGCAGCATTTTGAAGGCTCTGATGATGGTACCCAGGTTGAGGATGAAGGCAGTAACGTGAGCCCAGAGAGAGGGGGTGCCCAAGAAGGACAAGAAACTGGCAGTCATGTCCCCCCAGCTGCAGCATACTGCCAGGTTTGCTCCAGTGGCGAGGAGGGAGGGGGCGATGAGGTCACTGACTCTACGTGGGTGCCAGATAGAAGAGAGGAGGAGGAGGCACATCTCCAATGAGGCAGGATGCCCTCCAGGGGCCAGCTTAAGGGCAGGCAACCAACTGCATCACACCGCAGAGCTCTGCATGTGCAGGACGCTGCTGACTCCGTGAGTTTTTCCAAAAGTTCTTTGGTGTGGGCCTTTTTTGAGACAGGTGCAGCAGATCGCACCGTTGCTGTTTACAACATATGTCTGAAGCGTATCAAGCATGGCCAAAACAGCAGCCGCTTGGGCACCTTGGGCAACACATGCTTGACCAGACATATGTTGAGCTCCAATGCAGTCCGTTGGCAACAGTACTTAAAAGACCCACACCAAAGAACAAGGCCAAGAACAAGAACTCCTTGCTCCTCATCAGCTGGAATCTCAAACCCCACTATAACTTCAGTCCTCTCAGAGACCTGTAATCTGCTAGCTGTACACCAACATCCGATTGTAGCAGGCAAATTTCCCTGCCCCAGTTGCTAAACCGGCGAAAGAAATACGGTCCCAGCTATTCACGTGCTCAGCAGCTGAATGCTAGTTTGGCTTAATTATAAAAAATATATAAAGTGTAGCGCTATGTGTGTAAATATTATAAGGTAAAAAGACAATAAACTAAGCCCGAGCCATTCCTGAAGGGCCCACGAAAAAAAATGATTCAAAATTGCATACAGATGACTAAACACAATCAAAGATGCACTGAGTGCCACACAATGTCGTATAAAATATAGTGATTATATAGTTGATTCTAATAAACCAGTGAAAAAACAATGTGAAAAACAGATATTAAAAAAGTGGAGAATTGACCAAAAACGTCCATAAATGTTGAAAAATATAGTCTTAATAAAAATCAAAAACCGCCACCAAAAGTCTTTGAGGGTTGAATAATGAAAACAACAATGGAAAGCTTCTGGTAAATGGATAGATAGAACACCAAATGAATGAAACGTCTAAATAAGTGCCAGGACCATCACCGGAGCATCAGAGGAGGCTTACCGGAAACAGGTGACTTGAGAAGACATACGTCTTACAAGTCTCAGAAAGCTTGTTTAGCCACCAGGGCTGGCAAGATGGATCATCAGGTGTCCTCAAATGTTAGGAGATCGTAATACAGCTCAAAAATATATATCAGTCGCGGTGATCGTAAGGGGTCCACCCAACATGTTTCGGCTAACGAGCCTTCATCTGGGGTGTGGAGCCCCCCCACCTCACCGCTATTTAAACTAGAAATGACCCCCACTGGGAGTGTCACAATGCAGGAAGTGCCCCACTGATGTCACTTCCGGTTTAATGGATTGATGTTAAATTATGTGAAATGTATATAAAATATAGAGTTGCAGTGGGCGGTATTATACTGCTAACACCAGTAACTAAAATTCAAAAGTAGGACCAAAATATCATCTGTAGTGTTCGTATGGCCGGCCGACCCGGAAGTGCTCGGAAATCCAACCAAGCCTCAGTGTCAGCGTGGCCAGATAAACGAATCAGAGCGCCTTCGCGCTCCGCCCACCGGGCATGTCCAGATAGCAAGGCCATGCAAGGCAAGGCCATGCGCAATAGCAGAATTCACAGAGGGAAGTCCGCCTGCGCACCAAGCCTCACTCTCGGCCCGCGAATCCATAGGTCGGAGCGCCGTCACGCTCCGCCCCCCAGACTCCGCATCCAGTATGTAGACGTGGCCCGCCTGCGTCGAATGCGGCGCGCACGCACTCGACGTTCAGGACCAGGCCTCGCCACCACGCTGACAGTTCCCGCACTTCCTGTGTGTAGGAAGGACGGCCCCAATAGGCTAGAGAGGGCCGGAACTACGTCCCGGCGATCTCACACCACAAGCCAAGTGTCAGCAGAGGTGGTAACAATAGAAACCTGGAAATCATGTAGTAATTGAACGCCAAAGGGCTAGAAATAAAAATGAAAAATGGAAAAGTTAAAAAGTTAAAAAAATATTTTAATTTTTTAGATTGGGGCATTGGCCACAACCATGGAGTAATAAAGAGTGACACTGCCAATGGGGGACATCCCTTAGGTTCCATATAATGCACCACATACAAAGGGGACTACCAATAACAGTAATACAAATAAAAAGGGGACATCCACCAAGATATATAAATACAAAAAGTACCTATATGATATCACAATATAGAAGGTATCAATGGCCAGAACGGTGATGGTCCTGGCACTTATTTAGACGTTTCATTCATTTGGTGTTCTATCTATCCATTTACCAGAAGCTTTCCATTGTTGTTTTCATTATTCAACCCTCAAAGACTTTTGGTGGCGGTTTTTGATTTTTATTAAGACTATATTTTTCAACATTTATGGACGTTTTTGGTCAATTCTCCACTTTTTTAACATCTGTTTTTCACATTGTTTTTTCACTGGTTTATTAGAATCAACTATATAATCACTATATTTTATACGACATTGTGTGGCACTCAATGCATCTTTGATTGTGTTTAGTCATCTGTATGCAATTTTGAATCATATTTTTTTTTTTTTCGTGGGCCCTTCAGGAATGGCTCGGGCTTAGTTTATTGTCTTTTTACCTTATAATATTTACACACATAGCGCTACACTTTATATATTTTTTATTTTTATCTTTATCTTACCTTTGTCTAAGAGGCGTGTCAGCTGCTTACTGTGTAACCATCCCCTAATAACATTGGTGCAGCGCTGTACTCATCTTCCATTAGTTTGGCTTAATTGCTAGCACTCCAACTGCTGCCTTTTCAGCTGGTAGATTCTGCCCCCTTTGGAGAATTTGTGGAATGTGCGGTACCTCAGTGGCAGGTTCCCAAACGCCAATTTTTTTCTCCGAAGGCCATTTCGGCTCTCTACCGACATGTGGAAGGCAATTGCTTGGCCTCGTTGGACAGGGCAGTCAGTGGTAGGGTGCATATTACCGCTGACTCATGGTCCAGCAGGCATGGACAGGGATGTTACCTTTCTTTCACGACGCACTGGGTAACGCTGCTGGCAGCTGGGAAGGATGCAGGACAGGGTGCAGTATTGTTGGAGCTTGTTCCGCCACCATGCCTCCAAAATGCTGGTAGTGGTGATTCTGCCACACCTCTCTCCTCCACCCTCTCCTCTTCTTCTTCCTGTATGGCCTCTTCCTGTATGGATTTGTCCTCAGCACTCAGGCAAAAAGATGCCATGCAGTGCTTGAGTTGGTCTGCTTAGGGGACAGGAGCCACACTGGGGCAGAGATTCTGTCAGCTCTGCAGGGGCAGGCTCAGAGGTGGTTGACGCAATGCCAGCTTCAGCCAAGAATGGTGGTTTGCGACAATGGCACCAACCTCCTCTCTGCCCTCCAACAGGGACACTTCACCCATGTTCCCATGTTGTCTCACATCCTTAATTTGGTGGTGCAGCGGTTCTTGTGCAGGTACCTGGGCTTACAGGATCTCCTGAGGCAGGCCATGAAAGTCTGTGGGCATATCCGCTGGTCGTATAATGCCAGTGCTCATCTGGCTGACCTCCAAAAGGAATGCAACCTGCCCAAGAACCGCCTCCTCTGTGACATGCCCACCAGGTGGAACTCAACATTGGCAATGCTGCAGCAGCTGCACATGCAGCAGAGGACCATCAATGACTACCTGTGCGAGTATGGCACCAGGACAGGGTCAGGGGAGCTTGGCTTTTTTTCTCCACGCCAGTGGCTCATGATCAAGGATGCATGCACTGTTCTTTCACCATTTGAGGAGGCCACGAGGATAGTGAGCAGTGACAGTGCATGCATCAGTGATACTGTCCCTCTTGTCTTTCTGTTGGAGCACACGCTGCATAGAATAATGGACAGGGCACTTGAGGCAGAACAGAGGGAGGAAGAGGAGGACTTCCTTATCTCTCAAGGCCCCCTTTATCCAGACAGTATTCCTGCAGGCCCACCTATCACACAGGAAGAGGAGGAGGAGGAGGATTGTGTCAGCATGGAGGTGGAACCTGGCACTCAGCATCAGCAGCAGTCTTGAAGGGATCGTTTTCAGTCCTCAGAAACCCATGGACTTGTACGTGGCTGGGAGGAGGTGGCAGCGGATCAGGTCATCCTTAGTGACCTAGAGGACTCCGGACCGAATGCCTCAGAAAACCTACGCTGCATGGCCTCCCTGATCCTGCAAAGCCTGCGAAAGGACCCTCGTATTCGTGGTATGAAGGAGAGGGATCAGTACTGGCTGGCAACCCTTCTTGATCCAGGTTACAAGGGTAAGGTTGCGGAACTTATCCAGCCGTCACAGAGGGGGCAGAGGATGAAACATATACGGAAGGCCTTGTAGAAAGGTTTGTGCAATGCGTTTACAGAGCCTGGGAGGTTACAATTTCCTGGTACTCATGGACAACGTGTTGCTGAGGCTTCGGTCAGTCACAGAAGGAGCAGTGGAGAAGGTGGCCATCTGACCGATGCGTTCAGACAATTTTTTAGTCCACAGCTCAAGGTCTGATCAGTTCCAGCAACCATCGCCAGCGTCTGTTTTACATGGTGCAAGAATACCTAGGGGCAAGATCAGACTTGGAGACCTTTCCAACCGAAAATCCACTGGGTTACTGGGTCTTGAGGATGGATCACTGGCCAGAGCTTGCACAGTAAGCAATTGAGTTACTGTCCTGTCCTGCATACAGCGTTCTTTCGAAACGCACATTCAGTGCTGCTGGAGGCTTTGTAACCAAAATCAGAGTGCGCCTGTCCACCGATTCGGTTGATCGTCTCACCTTCATAAAATGAATCAGTCTTGGATCACCAGCTACCAAGCACCTGTTGCTGATGTAACCGATTATTTTTTTTATGAATGTGAGATCCCTTCAAGGCTGCCTATGCTGATGCTGAGTTACTATCCTGTTATGCTGACTATCCTATTCCTCCTCAATGTTCATGTTGTTAGCTTCTAAGATAATTTTTGGTTCTGGGCACCACCACCAGTGGCTAAGGCCCAATTTTTCTGCCCCTGTTTAACAGGGGCGTGTAATTACAATTTTTGCTGTAATATTTTGCAGCAGGGCTCATTCCTGCGCTCAACAAGAGTATCTGTGAGGGGTTGCAGTGCTGTGGCACCACCACCACTGCCTGTGGCCCAATTTTTCTGCCCCTGTTTAACAGGGGCGTGTAATTACAGTATTTGATCAAATATTTAACAGCAGGGCTCGTTCCTGCACTCAACAAGAGTATCTGTGTGGCTTTACAGTGTTGTGCCACCACCACCACTGCCTAAGGCCCAATTTTTCTGCCCCTGTTTAACAGGAGCATGTAATTACAATTCTTGATATAATATTTCACAGCAGGGCCCATTCCAGCACCCACCAAGAGTAACTGAGTGCTTACAGTGTTTTGTTACCACCAACACCTAAGGCCCAATTTTCCACAGAGTGTATAGTGTATTTTCAAAAATCTGACTTACAAATGACTCCTACTTATGCCGCGTACACACGAGCGGACTTTACGGCGGACTTTGCCCGGCGGACTTTTCGACGTACTTTCCGACGGACTTTCTGAATGAACGGACTTGCCTACACACAATCCACCAAAGTCCGTCGAATTCGTACGTGATGACGTACGACCGGACTAAAACAAGGAAGTTCATAGCCAGTAGCCAATAGCTGCCCTAGCGTGGCTTTTTGTCCGTCGAACTAGCATACAGACGGCGTACTTTTCGACCGGACTCGATTTCAACGGATAAATTTTAAACAAGTTTCAAATCTAAGTCCGTCCAACTTTTGAGAAAACAAAGTCCGCTGGAGCCCACACACATCGAATTGTCCGACGAAATCCAGTCCGCCGGGCAAAGTCCGCCGTAAAGTCCGCTCGTGTGTACGCGGCATTACAAACGGAGGGAGGCAACAGGAAGTGAGAGGAAATCTACCCCTAGGACAGGAAATTCGCTCCTGTAAGAGTTAATATGGGAAAAAGGTGCTTCCTCCACTGATTTATCACCAATCCTTGTTTCCCTTAAAAACCCCAAATTTTCAAAATCCAATTGTCATTGGGACAGAAAATGAGGTGAAATCTTCTGAACAGGGGGACAGACAGCAAAACAAATGTTACAGGGGTGCTAACCCTTCCCTATGTTTTCCAAAAAGCTTTAAAATAGATTTTTTGGCTGGAGCTACACTTACTAAATGTACCTGTTCCAAATTACAAACAGATTCTACATAAGAACAAACATACAGACCCTGTCTTGTTTGCACCGCCTTTACACTGCTGTTCAGAGTATATATGGCCTGGGGGCAGAACACCTCTTCTTTTTTTAATTTGGGTGTGGGCTTCCCCTTAATATCCATACAAGACCCAAAGGGCCTGGTAATGGGCTGGGGGGGGGGGGGTACCCATGCCGTTTGTCTTACTGATTTTCATCCATATTGCCAGGACCTGACATTACATTAAAGCCTCAAGCAGTTTTAAATGACTTTTTTTCCTTTAGAAATGTCATTTTGTGCAGGGACTGTTCTAAGCATGGGAAATATGCGCCACTTTATAGGCATACTGTTGACACCCCCCAGGTATGATATTTAAAGGAATATTTCACTTTTATTTTTTCACTTTAAGCATCAATAAAATCACTGCTTTCAAAAATACGTCCATTTTTAAAACTTTTTTTTCCATTGATACATGTCCCCTGGGGCAGCACCCAAACCCTTTTTAGGACAATAACTTGCATATTAGCCTTTAAAATTCGCACTTTTGATTTCTCACATTCGAGTCCCATAGATTTAATGGTGTTCAAATGTTCGCGGAAACTTTCTGGCCGTTTAAATGTTCTGGATGCGAACGGAACTGGGGGGTGTTCGGCCCATCCCTATTCATGATGATCGAAAGATCCAGAAATGGGATCTGTACAGAATCCACATTGAAGGTGAAGTGTCAATTCATGTTATGGGTTTTAAGGACTTGGATAAAGTCTCTCAGGCTTGCTAATGAACCCATCCAAACTAGAAATAGGTCATCTATAATTCTGTACCAGTATAGATTGAAGATAGGGAGTATATTGGTCATCAGAGAACACATTTCTCTCCCAAGCCCTCAAGTAGAGGTTAAGCGTAGGACATGGCACAGGATGTGCCCATCGCTACACCCTGGGTTTGCAAGAAATATTGTTCTCCAAATACAAAATAGTTCAGAGTAAGTATAGAAGTTTGAGGATTAAAATTTTGAGGGGCCACGTCGTGTGATCTTGTTCCATCAAAAAAATGTGGTCATCAGGACTCCCTGCTCGTGGGGGATTTTCGAGTACAAAGCCTCAATATCGATAGCCATGAGCAGGGAGTCCCGAGGGACCTGAACCCCTTCTATGTGTTTCAATAAATCTGTGGTGTCACAAATGTAGTAAGGCATATTGAACATGGGGCATAAAGAAACTGTTGACAAATTTGCTGGCATTGCCCCATCAGTGACCCGATCCCAGACACAATAGGTCTGCTGGGAGGTCGATGAAGATTTATGAAGATTTTTATGGGTTTTTGGTAAAGTGTAAAAGTTTGGGGTCTGTGGGTGCTTGATGATCAAAAAATTCAGAGTATCCTTGTCAATCAGGCCTTGCCAAAAGGCGCTGATACAGAGATCTCAGAACTCATTGGTAAAGCTGACAATGACAGTTTGAGGGATTGGTCTGTACCATGTGCCGTTCGTTTTATACCTCAAAATACATAGTCTGGTATTGGGTATGCGACATGACCACAATGTTTCCACCCTTGTCGGATGGTTTAGGGATGATATAATCCCGTTTTTTTGTAGTCGTTTAAGTTCTATAAGTTGATTGGAAGTGGGGTTCGAGTTATAATCCTGCCCTCTATAATGTTTGATATCTTTAATAGTTTGGTGAAGAAATGCCCAGATAGCAGGGTAAGTCATCATTTCTGGAAAGTTACGCGATTTAGGTTTAAATCTTTTTGAGGTGATAAGTTGAATTGAAGGAGGGTATCCTCGGGAGGATGAAACACCAGTCTCAACCGAGGAGCCGTTCTGTGAAAAGCTAGGGGAATCCTCATTCGCTCCTTCATCTTAGAGCATCAAGTCATGGAGCGAACAGAACTCCTCCATAGTGAAGTGTCTCATGCGCTCAGATAGTTTACGTTCAAGGTTAGTGTTCTGTTGGTCTTTGTCAAAAATAAATTTAAAGGTTAAGTTCCACGCAAAAAGGTATTGGTCTTTGATGGTTTTGGTAATATGTAGTGGGTTAAGTGGAATTTTGAACTAAAGTGGAGAGTTAATAACCAGGAGTTGTGCTTTTGACTGCTTCTGCTTGCAAGTGTTGTTTTTGGGTTTTTTTCCTCCTTTGATACATTTGTTATCAGTTTTTAAAATACTTTTTTTCCCCTCCTTTGTTCTGACACTTTTTAAACAGCTTTTTTTTTCTTCCTGCTAATTAAGGGGAGTGGTTAATTGTTCACAGGTGTATAAAAGTGTCTATACAAACTCCCCTAGGAGCTTGCTCCCTGCTGATGGTGGCTTGCATGTGGATTTTGTGAACATAAGTGGAATTTTGAACTAAAGTGGAGAGTTAGTAACCAGGAGTTGAAAACAGGAGTTAAGACAGGAGTCTTCTAACCTGTAAGTAACATCTTAAACTTCCTTTAAGTAATTGTATTGTAACTGGGAAATGAGTGCTAGCATGGTTGAAGGTTTTGCTAAGTGCACAGTGTGCCACATATATGCAAAATTGGTGCAACAGTTCCAGGACGGATACCACTGTGACAGATGTGAGCAGGTTGCCCTTCTGGAAGCTCGCATTAGAGATCTGGAGGAGCAAGTTGCAACACTGGGCAGAAAGGACAACCTTGAAAGGGGTCCTCTGCTCGCTGAGCAGGTGGTCAGTAGGGTTGATGTGGAGGGTGGAGGTGCAAGTCAGGATTATCAGATAGGAAGATGGGTTAATGTAGTTAGAGGGAGTGGAAGGGGCTCACAGAAAAGGAAGGCCAGTCCTGTATTTGTGCATCAAAACAAATTTGCCAAGTTGGGTGAAGATGTGGAGGTGGCAAATACAGGTGGTAGCCATAGATGTCACTGGTACCCCTAACAGCTGGGAGAGCAGCCCATCTAGTAGAGGTGGTGAGGGGAGTGCAGGTAGGCCTAGACAGTTAGTGGTAATAGGGGATTCTATAATCAGAAGGACTGATAGAATAATTTGTCACTAGGATCGCCTCAACGGAATGGTTTGCTGTCTCCCTGGTGCTAGGGTTCGGCATGTGGTGGACTGGGTGGATAAATTACTGGGAGGGGCTGGGCATGACCCAGCTGTCTTGGTCCACGTTGGAACCAATGACAGTATACATGGAAGGTGGAGGCTCCTTAAGAATTAATTTAAAGAACTAGGCTGCAAGTTGAAGGGAAGGAACTCCAAGGCAATATTCTCTGAAATATTGCCTGTGCCAAGCGCAACACAGGAAAGGCAGGGGGAGATTAGAGAGCTGAATGCATGGCTAAAGACTTTAGCATATAGGTGTAGGGACCTATATGCTAAAGACAGTTTGCACTTGAATGGAAAGGGGTCTGCTGTGCTGGGGGAGATGTTTATGGGAAGGCTGGAGGAGAATTTTTTTCTAATTAGGATTGAGGGGGGAGGGTGAACTAGAATTACATCGGGCAGACAGGTCAGTTAGGGGTCAAACATTAATGGAGGGTGGAATGGGGACAGATGAGATTAGATTAGATTAGATTAGATATTAGTGCCAGGAAGCTAGCTGTTAGGTAATTTGGACAGGGTAAAATCCCCAAATCCTCACTTAATTTAATAGGTACGTTGCCCGGCGGGTGTGGAGAGGCGACTCTTTGTACATCTTGCTGCATGTATGCTTTCCTTGATCATCCGATCGAGGGCGAATACTGCTGTGCAAAATGTAAGCACATTGTTTCCCTGGAAGCCCAGGTTCTGAATCTGGGGAAGCAACTGTCAGCACTGAGAAGTCCCTCCATACTAAAGGAGAGCCAGGAACGTACACGGCAGGTGCCGGCAGGGGCCAGCACAGAGGAGACAAAGAGGTGCAAGCACTAGCAAAGAGTAGATGGGTGACAGTCAGTAGGGGTAGAGGGGGAAGTGCCAGAGAGGCCGATCCAGGACTGGAGCATCCCAATAAGTACACTCTATTGAGTGACATTGGTGAAACCAGTCAGGGACCAGCACTGCTGGAGCTGAGGGACTCTCCTAGCTGCCGGGGGAAGAACTCCTCCAGTGAGAGTGGGGGGGGCAGCAAAGGGAAAGGGAAGACAGCTTCTGGTGGTAGGGGACTCAATTCTTAGAAGGACAGAGAGGGCAATCTGTAACCAAGACCTGAAGCGCCGAACAGTATGTTGTCTACCGGGCGCTCGGGTTCGGCACATCACGGATCTTGTGGACAGATTACTGGGAGGGGCTGGGGAAGACCCGGCTGTCATGGTGCACGTTGGCACCAATGACAAAGTCAGAGGCAGATGGAGTGTCCTAAAGAACGATTTTAGGGACTTGGGAGCTAAATTGAGGAAAAGGACCTCCAAGGCAGTATTCTCAGGAATACTACCGGTATATCGAGCCACACCAGAAAGGCAGAGGGAGATTAGGGAAGTAAACAAGTGGCTGAAGAGCTGGTGTAGTAAGGAGGGGTTTGGGTTCCTGGAGGACTGGGCCGACTTCTCAGTCGGTAACCGGTACTATAGAAGGGACGGACTGCACCTAAATGAGGAGGGTGCAGATCTGTTGGGAATGAAGATGGCCAAAAAGTTAGAGGGGTTTTTAAACTAGGCAATGGGGGGGAGGTTCCAGAGACAGAGATAGCCAGCGTGGAAGATATTCCAGAGGGTAGTATTGGGGGCATTAGTGGTAGGTTAACCATAGCACAAAAACACAAGGTGAGTATAGTAGCAAGTCCTAGTTTCAATCTCGAAACACCCAATACGAGGACAATAATAATAATAATATAAAAATAATACTGGGAGTATGCTATAGGCCCCCTAACCTGAGGGAGGAAGTGGAGACGGATCTCCAATCACAAATTGGATTAGCAGCAAGGATGGGAAGTGTTATCATAATGGGGGACTTTAATTATCCAGACATAGACTGGGCGGAGGGAACCGCGCATTCATTTAAGGCTCGCCAGTTCCTTAATGTCTTGCAGGACAATTTTATGGGTCAGATGGTAGACGCACCAACTAGAAATAAAACATTACTGGATCTACTGATTACCAACAATACAGACCTGATCACGGATGTGGAAATACGGGGCAATTTAGGTAACAGCGATCACAGGTCAATTAGTTTCAGTATAAATCACACAAGTAGGAAACATGAAGAGAACACAAAGACACTGAATTTTAAAAGAGCCAACTTCCCTAAACTACAAACCTTGCTAAAAGGCATAAATTGGGATAAAATATTAGGAACAAAGAATACGGAGGAGAGATGGGTTTGCTTTAAGAGCATATTAAATAAGGGCATTAGCCAATGTATCCCATTGGGTAATAAATTTAAAAGAGCGAACAAAAATCCTGGATGGCTTAACTCCAATGTAAAAATGCATATAAAAGCAAAGGAGAAGGCCTTCAAAAAATACAAGGTTGAGGGATCATCCTCAGCATTCAGACTTTATAAAGAATACAACAAGAAATGTAAGGGTGCAATTAGGACGGCTAAGATAGAACATGAAAGACACATAGCGGAGGAGAGTAAAAAAGATCCCAAGAAATTCTTTAAGTATGTAAATAGTAAAAAGGGAGGACAGACCATATTGGCCCCATAAAGAATGAGGAAGAACATCTGGTTACAAAGGATGGGGAGATGGCGAAGGTATTGAATTTATTCTTCTCCGAGTGAATCGGGGGGCTTCAGTAACCAAAACTGCAGTGTTTATCCTCATGACACAACACAGGAAGCACCTCCATGGTTAACAGAGGACAGAATTAAAATTAGACTTGAGAAACTTAACATTAATAAATCACCGGGACCAGATGGCTTGCATCCGAGGGTACTTAGGGAACTCAGTCAAGTGATTGCCAGACCATTGTTCCTAATTTTTACAGACAGTCTATTGACTGGAATGGTACCAGCTGATTGGAGAAAAGCCAATGTAGCACCAGTATTTAAAAGGGGCCCAAAATACATCCCTGGGAATTACAGACCAGTTAGCCTAACATCAATAGTATGTAAACTCTTGGAGGGGATGATAAGGGACTATATACAAGATTTTAGTAATAAGAACGATATCATTAGCAGTAATCAGCATGGATTAATGAAGAATCGTTCTTGCCAAACCAATCTATTAACCTTCTATGAGGAGGTGAGTTGCCATCTAGATAAAGGAAGGCCCGTAGACGTGGTGTATCTGGATTTTGCAAAAGCATTTGACACAGTTCCCCATAAACATTTACTGTACAAAATAAGGTCCGTTGGCATGGACCATAGGGTGAGTACATGGATTTATAAACTGGCTACAAGGGCAAGTTCAGAGGGTGGTGATAAATGGGGAGTACTCAGAATGGTCAGGGGTGGGTAGTGGGGTTCCCCAGGGTTCTGTGCTGGGATCAATCCTATTTAATTTGTTTATAAACGACCTGGAGGATGGGATATACAGTTCAATCTCTGTATTTGCAGACGATACTAAGCTAAGCAGGGCAATAACTTCTCCTCAGGATGTGGAAACCTTGAAAAAAGACCTGAACAAATTAATGGGGTGGGCGACTACATGGCAAATGAGGTTCAATGTAGAAAAATGTAAAATAATGCGTTTGGGTGGCAAAAATATGAATGCAATCTATACACTGGGGGGAGAACCTCTGGGGGAATCTAGGATGGAAAAGGACCTGGGGGTCCTAGTAGATGATAGGCTCAGCAATGGCATGCAATGCCAAGCTGCTGCTAATAAAGCAAACAGAATATTGGCATGCATTAAAAGGGGGATCAACGCAAGAGATAAAACGATAATTCTCCCACTCTACAAGGCTCTGGTCCGGCCGCACCTGGAGTATGCTGTCCAGTTCTGGGCACCAGTCCTCAGGAACGAGTGACAGTAATTCCGCGCTTAGGAGGATAGAAACAGGAAAGGACTGCAGCCCCCCTAAAATTGAAAATCACCTGGGTGAAATCCGATAAACCTGATTGTTTTAAACAGGGGAATTGGCGCTGTCTGGCTATATGTGCATAACTAGTGATTCATATAAGTGTGAAAAAAAAATATGTGCAAGGAACATATATGTAAAAAAAGAATCAATGAAATAAAATTAAATAAAATTATTAATAATGATATTATTTATGCGTGTAATCAATGTGTTGTGGGGGCTGAAGCATATCCACGTGCAGACAACACACCCAACAATATAATATAATAAAGTGCAACGTGCTCCTAAAATATGTGCCAAAATCTCAGTATATACCGAATGCCTATATATATATATATATATATATATATATATATATATATATATATATATATATATATATATATATATATATATATATATATATATATATATATATATATATAGGAATGTACCTAAGGTTGAGAAAACAAAAAAATAGCAAAAAATCTTAAATGCAAAAAATCTTAAATGCAAACAATTTTAACATTAACGAATCCCCAACATCTGTGCATAAAAAATCCAACAAAAACACAGTAATATTGAAAAAATGTGAGAAAAAATGTGTATAGAAAAAAACACACACAAAATCTTAAAAAGCAATAAGTGTCCAGAGTAAAAGTCCTAATGTGTATCCTTCTGGTGAAGAAAAAACGTGGTCTCAGCATAAACTGGTGTTACCCCCGTCCTTCACTGCACCCCCACTCGTGTTTACACACACCGGACTGCCCAACCCCTGCAGGGGTAAAAGGCATGTGTAGAAAATCCTGCGATGGCGAATCCAGGAAGCGATCCTCCGTCCGGGGGCGTTCTATCCTTCTCTGGTATTGTAGTGTCCCCAATATTAAACATCCATATGAGGAAGCTCATCACGTCAGCTTCTCTCTGCTATTGTTCCGGTTTCTAGCAGGCGGGCGGTGGAACGCACGCTACTCCACGCTGCCCATCAGCTGTGAGCCAGCTATTGGAGCGCGGTTAGCTCCTGTGTTTAAACTGTTTTTAACTATTTTACCATATACTTATAGATTTTACCAATAAACTCAAGTTTTTAGGATTCACACTATGAGGTTTTTTCTTTCCTTACCTCATATGGATGTTTAATATTGGGGACATTACAATACCAGAGAAGGATAGAACGCCCCCGGACGGAGGATCGCTTCCTGGATTCGCCATTGCAGGATTTTCTACACATGCCTTTTACCCCTGCAGGGGTTGAGCAGTCCGGTGAGTGTAAACACGAGTGGGGGTGCAGTGAAGGACGGGGGTAACACCAGTTTATGCTGAGACCACGTTTTTTCTTCACCAGAAGGATACACATTAGGACTTTTACTCTGGACACTTATTGCTTTTTAAGATTTTGTGTGTTTTTTTCTATACACATTTTTTCTCATATTTTTTCAATATTACTGGGTTTTTATTGGATTTTTTATGCACACATGTTGGGGATTCTTTAATGTTAAAACTGTTTGCATTTAAGATTTTTTGCTATTTTTTTGTTTTCTCAACCTTAGGTACCTTCCTATGTATATATATATATAGGCATTCGGTATATACTGAGATTTTGGCACATATTTTAGGAGCACGTTGCACTTTATTGTATTATATTGTTGGGTGTGTTGTCTGCACGTGGATATGCTTCAGCCCCCACAACACATTGATTACACGCATAAATAATATCATTATTAATAATTTTATTTTATTTTATTTCATTGATTCTTTTTTTACATATATGTTCCTTGCACATATTTTTTTTGCACACTTATATGAATCACTAGTTATGCACATATAGCCAGACAACGTCAATTCCCCTGTTTAAAACAACCAGTCCTCAGGAAGGATGTACTGGAAATGGTGCGAGTACAAACAAGGGCAACAAAGCTAATAAAGGGTCTGGAGGATCTTAATTATGAGGAAAGGTTGCAAGCACTGAACTTATTCTCTCTGGAGAAGAGACGCTCGAGAGGGGATATGATTTCAATTTACAAATACTGTACTGGTGACCCCACAATAGGGATAAAACTTTTTTGCAGAACAGAGTTTAATAAGACTCGTGGCCACTCATTACAATTAGAAGAAAAGAGGTTTAACCTTAAACTACGTAGAGGGTTCTTTACTGTAAGAGCGGCAAGGATGTGGAATTCCCTTCCACAGGCGGTGGTCTCAGCGGGGAGCATTGATAGCTTCCAGAAACTATTAGATAATCACCTGAATGACCGCAACATACAGGGATATATAATGTAATACTGACACATAATCACACACATAGGTTGGACTTGATGGACTTGTGTCTTTTTTCAACCTCACCTACTATGTAACTATGTAACTATGAAGGGAGGGTTATGGCAGGTGACAAGAAAGTTCCCATGTTGCAAACAGCCATTGCAAACTATAGTGCCATTTGTACTACTAAAAATGATATGAAAAACACCAGAGCACAATGTAATAATACATTAAAGTGTTTGTTCACCAATGCCAGAAGTCTGCCAAGCAAAATAGGCGAGTTGGAAGCTCTGGTGCATGAGGAGAGCTATGATGTAATCGGTATTGCTAAAACTTGGCTTCAATCCTCACATGACTGGGCTATTAATATTCCTGCCTGTACTCTTTCGGAGAGGGTAAAAAGGAAGGGTGGCAGGGTCTGTCTCTATGTGAGAAGTGATCTCAAAGCAAGTGTGAAAGAGGACCTAGTTGATGGAGAGTGTGATGAGTCTGAAGCATTATGGGTGGAACTGCATATAGATGTGCGTAGTTCAAAGTTAATCATTGGAGTTTGTTATAGACCACCCAATGTTAACGAGGGGGTGGAGACTCAGCTCCTTGCACAGATGGAAAGGGCTGCAAGGGCTGGGACGGTGATAATAATTGGGGGTTTTTACCTACCCAGAAATTGACTGGAGTAATGGCACTACTGGGACAGTTAAAGGGCAAAAATTTATAAACCTATTACAGGACAATTTTATGGTCCAATTTGAGACCCCAACTAGGAATGAAGCTCTGTTGGACCTGGTAAACTCAAACCATGCAGAGCTTATTACTAATGTTCAGATAAAGGAACACCTAGGTAGCAGTGATCATAACATGATTTCATTTGATGTTAGCTGTAAACAAGAAATACATACGGGAAAGATAAAAACACTTCAAGAGCGCAAATTTTCCAAGGGTGAGGGCTGCTCTCCAGGATTTAGACTGGGAGGGAATATTGGCATCGATAAACACAGAACAGAAATGGCAATTCTTCAAAAAGACTGTTTGGGACCTCACTGCAAAGTATATTCCCATGGGCAATACGTTTAAAAGGCTAAAAATAAAACCTATGTGGCTCACGGTCAAAGTTTAAAAAGCTATAAACAATAAGACAAGAGCTTTTAAAAAATATATAAAAATGAAGGAACATTTTTTTTTTTTTTTTAACATTTTTTTTTTTTTTTTTTTCTTTTCTTTCTCTCTCCTTTTCCGTATGGACTCAATTAAAATATGCTCTTATAATGTTAGAGGTTTAAATTCAGCGGCAAAGAGGGCGCAGGTTCTGTACTCTTTCCACAGACAAAAAGTAAATGTGATTTTTTTTCAAGAGACCCATTTTCGGGCGGACCATATACCCAAGTTGCAAAAGGGATATTATAACGCTTGGTATCATGACTCCTTCGCATATTCAAAATCGAGAGGAGCCTCTATAGCGATACATAAGTCATTACCACATCAGGTTTTGGAAGAATGGAGAAATAGAGACGGTAGGGCAATATTTCTTAAGCTCCTAATATTTGGTAAGAAATATACATTTATTAATGTATATTTACCTAACCAGGGACAATCTAAAGTAGGAGCACAATTGATCACAGATCTTATGGAAAAAGCGGAAGGGATTACGATAATTGGGGGAGACTTTAATTTTATATTGGATAATGATAGGGATACTTCAGCAACATTAATAATGCAGAAGGCTAAGGATAAAGTCAAATTTAGGGAAGTAATGGCTAAGCATCATCTGGTCGATATATGGAGGGCGCTCCATCCCCTGGAAAGAGACTATACGTTCCACTCCAAGGTTCATGGTACTTATCACAGAATCGATTTCTTTCTGATGAATCAGCTGGGAGTAGCTGTGACTTCCTCCTCTGAAATTGGCAGTGCCATATGGTCAGATCATGCACCGATATTTCTAGTATTAGATATTTCCAGGGAGAGGAGCTCAAGAGGTACCTGGAAATTGAATGATAATTTGCTATTTGATGAGGTATGCGTTTCAGAAATAAAGAGGGCAATAATAAACTTTTCTAAAGATCATATAAGCGATACTACCTCCCTTTTGATCCAATGGGAAGCGTTGAAATGCGTAGTTCGGGGCCTATTCATAAAGCATGGGGCCAGACTAAAAAAGGCAAAAAGGAATAGAACGACCCACCTCCTGAAGGAGATATCTAAACTGGAAACTCAGCATAAGCAAAATCCTCTTGGAGAAGTATTATTAGAATTAACAGAAAAGAAAACGGAACTGCAAAATCTACTTAATGAGCAGACATTACAAATTAGGGATAAAAATCGTACGTTATTTTACCAACATGGCAATAAACCGGGTAAATTACTGGCAAGAGCTTTACGTCAGCGAATTAACGCCTCATCCATTGTTAAAATCAAAGCAGATAATGATGAAATGATATATGATCCAAAAGGTATCTTGAAAGCATTCCATACTTTTTATAATAATCTATATAATTTACCAAACCAATTAGCAAATACAGATCCGATAAGATATCAAGAAAATATACAACAATATATCAAAGACACAGCATTACCATCATTAGCAACAACAGATATAGAACAGTTAGAACAAGAATTTTCAGAGATAGAAATACAAAAAGTAATAGATTCATTAGTGATAGGGAAAAGCCCAGGCCCGGATGGCTTTACCCCACGGTTTTATAAAACATTTAAAGACGTCTTAATCCCTATTATTAAAAGAACGTTTAACTCTGTATCTACCTCTCAACCGTTTGTCCCGCATAGCCTACAGGCATATATCTCACTCATACCTAAACCGGAAAAGGATCCCTCTTTCTGTGGTAATTATAGGCCAATATCCTTGACTAATAATGATATTAGATTGTATTCAAAGATTATCGCTAACAGACTTACCCCAATAATACCGGCACATATACATCTAAACCAGGTGGGATTTATAAAGGGGCGAGAGGCGAGAGATAATACGCTTAAAACATTAACACTGGTGGAATATGCCCGGAGACACTCCATCCCATCCTGCCTGTTGGCAGTGGACGCCGAAAAAGCATTTGACAGGGTGGGATGGAGCTTTCTCAGGGAGACATTAAAGCAGTGGGGGATTGGTCCCCTACTGCAGGATAAAATAATGGCCCTTTATCATAATCCAATGGCCAGAATACGGGCAAATGGGGAGTTATCGGATACAGTAAATGTCACTAATGGAACTCGTCAAGGATGTCCATTGTCCCCAATTTTATTTGTATTAGTTATGGAACACCTCTTAATAGCGATTCGGAAGAATAATGACATTAAAGGCATCAAGGTAGGGCAGATTGACTATAAAATGTCAGTATATGCAGATGACTTGTTATTGTACATCACAAATCTGGTGGTGACAATACCAAATCTAATAGCAGAATTTAAAAGATTTGGAGATTTGAGTAATTTTAAGGTGAATTATAATAAATCTGAGGCCTTAAATATTTCTCTGTCTAACTCTTTGGTTGAGCTCCTAAAAAAAAACTTTTCATTTAAATGGCAGGAGGAGGCAATTAAATACCTCGGAATTTTTATCCCTAGAGAGATGAATAAGATACAGGAACTTAACTATCTTCCGCTAATACGTAAAATAACAAAGACACTACAACTTTATGATAGAGGGACCTTTTCCTGGATGGGAAGGATAAACATTGTAAAAATGGATATACTGCCTAAAATCATTTATATACTCCAAACGATACCTATATATCCCTTAAGAACCATAATGAATCAAATCCGTAAGGCTATAGGAAGTTTCATTTGGGCAAAAAAGAGCGCCAGAATAAATAGGAAAACATTATATAGACTAAAAAAGGATGGTGGACTGGCTCTCCCAGACATTTCGTTGTACCTCAGATCAATATTTATAACCAGGATTGTGGATTGGTTCCATAATATGGACAACAAACAATGGGTGAAACTGGAGGAAGAAGTCACAGACATAAAACTGAAATCATTACCTTGGATTAAGAGGGAATATAGACCCCGGGAAGGGGATATGCCCTTCTTGGTCGTATCAACCTTGAAAGTGTGGGACGATTTGATAAAAAGGGGGATAGGATCTACATTGAGAGGTCCAATGACCCCCCTCTTTAGCAACCCGGAATTCCCACTTGCTTTTAAAGCCAAGACCTTCCTAAAGTGGCAAAGGAGGGATGATACAAGGATAGTGGAAATAATGGAAGAAAATAAACTCCCCCCATTGGAGGCCCTTGGTACCGAATATAGAAAGAAATGGTTTCAGCATGGACAACTCCAGCAATACATTTCATCTTTGACGAAGGAGTCCATAATGAATAGACCATTGTTAGGGTTAGAAAAAATACTGTTACAGAAACATAGACCCACACATATCTTATCTGTTGTGTATAAATATTTAATTTCAGAAAACAAGGAGGAAGGGTTACAATACATAAAAAAATGGGAGGAGGAACTAGGGATGGTTATCCCTAGAGCTAAATGGGAAAAAGCAATTACAGTAACTCATAAATTATCAATCTCTACTAGGCATCAAGAAAGAAATTACAAAATACTAGCCAGGTGGTATAAATGCCCAGTTGATATGAACAAAATAAATTCAGATAATACAGACAGATGTTGGAGATGTGAAGTAGCAAAAGGCTCAATGTCGCATATCTGGTATTTTTGTCCAGAAATTCAAGCATTTTGGGAAAAGGTATTTAAAATATACAGGGCTACAACCGGGGTAAAGATACAATCAGATATATATGTGGCGATATTGTCAATGATCCCTGGATCAATAAAAAATATAAAAAAGGGAACTTTGAAGTACTATATAACTGCGGCACGTACTGTCATAGCTAGAAATTGGAAAAATAAAAAAGCCCCCTCCATAAAAGAATGGGAATGTGAAATGGGAGTGATGCGATCCTTAGAGGAGAGGATGATATTAGAGGGAAGGAGATGAGTAGGTACAGGAAGAGCGTGGGAAGAGTCTAGAACCTCGCCGCGATAGGGGAACGAGAAAAAGGGGATAAAGATAGAGCAAATACTGTGATGAAGAGTTGGAGAAGGGGGGAGAGTTCTTCTGAATTGGAGAAATTTTTTTTTTTTTTTCTTCTTTTTTTTTTTTTGTTTGCTTTTCGGTTAGCTGTGTGGTGTTGTGTAAGAGGATTGGTTGAGGGTGTATGATGGGTATGGATGGGGGGTACTGGGATAGTATTGTGTGGTAGATATAGGGGCCGTGCAAAGATAGAGTAACGAATTATATCCAGAAATGTATACAGATGATGCTAGTATAGATCATGGGGATATATAAAATGATCTGAATATTAATTGTGAATGCCCCTATACACCATGATTTATTTTTTTTCTGTGTAGATGTATGTATGTATGTGTATATGTTTTATATAAAAAATTTGTAAAAATGTTTGATAAATAAAGATTGTAAAAAAAAAAAAAAAATGAAGGAACACTAGCATCGTTTAAATGTTACAAAGAATTTAACAGAATATGTAAAAAGGAAATCAAGGATGCAAAAATTCAAAACGTACAACAGATTGCAAAGGATAGCAGGACAAACCCCAAAAAATTCTTCAAATATATTAATAGTAAAAAAGGTCAGGTCTGAGCATGTGGGCCCTTTACAAAATAATCTAGAGTGGGTGACTGGAGACAAAGAGAAGGCTAATATATTAAATTCTTTCTTCTGCTCTGTGTATACAAAAGAGCATGGGGGAGCTCATGTCCATAATGGGGGTGGTATTGACACAGCCCCGAATGATCCACAATGGCTCAAAAGTGATATGGTCCAGAAATATTTAGACAGAATAAAGGTGGATAAAGCACCTGGACCTGATGGCATCCACCCACGGATCCTAAAAGAATTGAGCTTTGTCATTTCAAAACCATTGTATCTCATAGTTAGTAAGGTTGAATAAAGACACCAGTCCAACCAGAATGAGTGTCTACAATTGTCCCTATCCCCGTACATTGTGTCTCATTAAGATACTCATCTATTATATCATTATTTATTTAAGGTACCCATATAGCGCTGTCAATTTAATGCAGCACTCCACACTCATCACTCCCTACCCTCAAGGAGCCCACAATCCAAGGTCCCCAACTCACATTCATATACTAGGGCCAATTTTGGACAGAAGCCAAATAACCTAGCAGCATGTCTTTGGAGTGTGGGAGGAAACCGGAGTACCCAGAGGAAACCCACGCAGGCACAGGGAGAACATGCAAACTCCAGGCAGGTAGTGTCCTGGTTGGGATTCGAACCAGTGACCCCTTTACTGCTAGGTGAGAGTGCTACCCACTATACCACTGTGCTGCCCAATTTTTAGGGACTCAAGGACGGAAATAGTACCACTGTATTGGCGCAGCTGCCTATATTTTAAAACGGGATCAAAGTCTTTACCAAGTAACTATAGACCTGTTAGTTTAACTTCTATAGTCGGGAAGATACTGGAGCATTTAATAAAAGACCACATAGATGAGTTCTTGCTGGAAAAAAAACATTTTAAGCAACAGACAGCATGGATTCATGAAAGACAGAAGTTGTCAGACAAACCTGATTTCTTTTTATGAAGAGGTAAGTAAAACCTTGGACAGAAGGGTGGCTGTGGACGTGGTATACTTGAATTTTGCAAAAGCGTTCGATACAGTTCCGCACACACGGCTCATGTGTAAGGTAAAGTTTACAGGCTTGGAAATATCAGTGTGTAAATGGATAGAAAACTGGCTAAAAGACAGAATTCTGAGAGTAGTGGTTAATGATTCTTACTCTGAATGGTCTAAGGTTATCAGTGGTGTACCCCAAGGTTCAGTGCTGGGACCCTTACTTTTTAATATCTTTATAAATGATATTGGGTCTGGGATCAAAAGTAACATTTCTGTCTTTGCAGATGACACCAAGCTATGCCGTGGAATAATGTCCTTTCAGGATGTCTCCAATTTACAAGCCAACCTCAATGCACTGTCAAATTGGGCGACTACGTGGCAGATGAGGTTTAATGTTGAGAAATGTAAAGTTGTGCACTTGGGGGCTAAGAATATGCATGCATCATACATGCTAGGGGGAGTACAACTGGGGGAATCTGTAGAGGAGAAGGATCTGGGGGTTTTGGTAGATCATAAGCTCAATAATCACATGCAATGCCAAGCTGCGGTTTCCAAAACGAGCAAAGTCCTTTCTTGTATTAAGAGAGCTATGGACTCCAGAGAGAGAGAGATATAATTTTGCCCCTGTTCAAATCATTAGCCAGTTCTCAAAAAGGATACCGGGGAACTGGAGAAAGTGCAAAGAAGGGCAACCAAACTGATAAGAGGCATTGATGAGCTCAGCTATGAGGAAAGATTTCTCTATACCGGGTACCCCCCCTTTTTTTACATGTAAGTTTATGTTTACAGTAACAGACACCTATTAGGTGTATGATCTCATAGGTCACTTTACTTATCTGACCGCTAACAGGTGTTGCTTGTTCCCTCCCCTTCCCACTTCCTCTTATCCCATCACCTTTTTTTATAATACGTTCATTGTGACCCCTTTGTGGTCATTTCCAGTGAGCTCACCCCTCAAGTGCATTTAATGTGGTATCCCTAATTGGTCCCTTGTGTGAGCTTTGGGGGAATGGCTTTTATGTTGGGAGAGGATATCGATCTTGAGATTAGGACAGCATTCCAGAGTAACACCCCCCAAGCCTTCAATCAAGATGATGAAATTAAAAACAAATTTAAAGAACACAAAAAACTCCTGATTAGGCATCTCAATAGAAAATGGGATGTGTCTTCTCTGGAAACACATATCTCACACCGAATAGTCCCAAGAGGCTTATGTATGGACCATACCAGCCTAACACTTACATACTGAAGGTTTCTTACCCAAGTGGAAAGAACTTTGCATTAAATCACGGTTTAGCCGTGATGAGGCTAATTGTTGAGGAGGAAAAAGCACAATTAATAACAATACAGGCGCAGATAGAGGAATGTGCTCGCGGCCTAGAGGCATTAAAAGACATGGAAGAATTTAGCAAACAGAATGATATTTTGAAAAAAGAAATTGAAAAGGCACAACTAAATTTAAAGATAACTAAAGAAAGCAAATTTAAACGTGACATAGCCGACTTTGAAAAAGACGAGGTATTTGACCTGACTATTCGACAAGGATGGAGCAAATCACGGGGGAGGGGACAACGCCAACAATCCAGACCACGCCAAACTAAATCACACAGTGACACAGACGCCGAGACAACTAAAACAGTCATTTTTTTTAGATCAAGAGGGGGTGGAGCCAGTCATTCCACAGGCCCCACCTCCAAAAATAAAGACAAAAATTGGACCTCAAAGCAAGAAACAACCAAAATTACCCAGCGAATGAACCTACACAAGGAGCCAAAAGAGACACTGACTGTGTCATCCTCTATGTGTTCCTTCTAGAGATCTGATGATTTGAAGGTGGTAAATCTATCAGACCTTGACCTTACTCCCGACCACGTTAGCCTTTTAAAAAAAGGTATGACCTTCTCCCCAGTAGCAGAAATGGAAGAATTCACTGTATATAAGGAAATTGTACTTTTCCTGAGGAAAGTTTTCCTATGTTCTCTGTATGATGGAAAAGATGAATTGCCAACAACCACTGCCAACATGGATGTGGACGATAAAAAGGCCTTGGACATACTGAACTCACTACTGGAGGAGAATGTCGGACTTCTTGAGGAATCCATGACTTTGATAAGACGACAAGCTAACTTAAATATTAAATCTCAAACAATGCGCCCACTATCGAAAAATAAATGGCTACATCTCTTTCTAGAAATGGTTCAATCTGACTTGGAAAAAATTAATTGGTCTAAAAAGATCACTGATAACTTAACCATTGGTGAAAGAAGTGCCCTCAATGACCTCAAAAAAAGGAAAAACATAGTGGTCAAAAACAGTAATAAAGGGGGCAATGTGGTCTTGTTAAATGAACAACAGTATGAGAGAGAGGCAAAAAGGTTGCTGTCTGATCAGACTACTTATAGTAAACTAGACTATAACCCTTTCCCTACAGTGATCCAGGAATTAAATCAGAAACTCGTACTTGCCAAAGACAAGGGACTACTAACCTTTCGTGAATTCCAGCATCTTTTTGTCCGGGAGTTCAATGTGTCTACCTTTTTATATAATTCCTAAGATACAGAAAGATTTAACAAATCCACCGGGACGACCAATCGTCTCGGCCTGCCAAGGCCCCCTTTGAAAGAATTGGTAGGTACTTGGACTCCCTCCTGAAAGATATGGTTGGTAGCCTAAAATCCTTTGTACAGGACACCCGACATGTCCTGGCCTAAATTCAGAGGATTTAAACCAACTTGGTGAAATTTGGCTGGTTGGTATTGACGTTGAGTCATTGTATACTTCGATACCCCACCCCTGTGGCATACAGGCTGTTGAGACCTTTTTGAATATCATGTACCCAGAATCAGGGCCACAAAATGAATTCTTGGTCGACTTGTTGGAGTTCATGTTACTCAACAATTTCTTCCAGTTTCTAACCACTTACTACCAACAGATTTGTGGCACCTCCATGGGGGCAGCATGGGCGCCATCCTATGCTTGCCTTTATTTGGGCCTGTGGGAGGAGGATGTTTTCCCTTCGTTGATGTACCGTGACCATGTACACATGTGGTTGCAGTACATCGACGATGTCTTTGTGATTTGAAAGGGTACCCAGGTTGAGTTGATACAGTTCATCAATGAGCTTAATATCAACCAACGCAATATTCACTTAACCTATATGTTTGATCAAACAAGATTGTCTTTTCTTGATTTGCAGATAACTCTGGAAAATGGTCAGTTGTGTACCTCTACTTTTCGCAAGGAAACTGCAGCAAACACGCTCCTCTGTGCTACCAGCCATCATCCCCATTGGGTTAAAAATGGCATACCAGTGGGAAAGTTTCTATGCATTAAAAGAAACTGTTCAAAAGCAAGCGATTATAGACACAAGGCTCTGGATCTTTATGCCCGATTCAGAGAATGTGGATAAATGCACAGACAAATTAAAAGAGCCAAAAAGAAAGCGGCAGCCCATGACCGTCAAAGCCTGTTATTAACAGGGCCATTCAACATGCCATCTGAATCCAACTCCAATACCAATGACCCAATACGAATAATAACCACTTTTGGGTCCCAATGAAATGCTGGTCGCTCCGTGCTGTAGAAACACTGGGGTGTCCTGACCAATTCACCGGGACTAGCCAAAATTGTAGGCACCTCTCCCAAGTTGGTGGCATGACGTGCCAAAAACTTGGGCGACATGCTGATTCAATCAGAATTTACCCATAAAGAAGACACTTCCTGGCTAACTAACTATCCACACTCTCTAGGTATGTTTCCCTGCAATAAATATCAGATATGCCCATTAGTACATAGAACCTCAACATTTACGGATGCATATGGAAAGGGAACATACGAAATACGGGACCTAATGAATTGCTCTACTTCACGTGTTATTTATATGATAACATGCCCTTGCCCTAAAATTTATGTGGGCAAAACAAAAAGGCAATTAAGGGTCCGTATTGGTGAACACTTACGCGAAATAAATGATGCAGGCAAAATTCCAGAGAAGCCCTTGACAAAACATTTTGCCCAATGCCACGGGGGGAGCTCCGAGGGCATGAAGGTGAAGGGCATCTATGCACTAAAATTGCCTGCCAGACGCTGGGACTTCAATCACATACTCCTGCAGAAAGAAAAATGGTGGGTGTATCGATTGAAGTCCATTGTACCTGTTGGACTGAACACAGAATTAAATCTGCAGATCTTTTTACCGACTTAAACATTTCTCTAGGCATACTTCTATCTTTCCTTTTGTAATATTCTTACATCTTTACCTGGGTGATTGTGATCTAGCTAATCAACAGGTCTATTCACCCTGGGCACTTATTCCCTGTGTATATATATATATATATATATATATATATATATATATATATATATACATATATATATATACAGTGGCTTGCGAAAGTATTCGGCCCCCTTGAACTTTTCAACCTTTTGCCACATTTCAGGCTTCAAACATAAAGATATAAAATTTTTATTTTTTGTGAAGAATCACCAACAAGTGGGACACAATTGTGAAGTGGAACGAAATCTTTTGGATTTTTGAAACTTTTTTAACTAATAAAAAAATGAAAAGTGGGGCGTGCAAAATTATTCGGCCCCCTTGCGTTAATACTTTGTAGAGCCACCTTTTGCTGCGATTACAGCTGCAAGTCGCTTTGGGTATGTCTCTATTAGTTTTGCACATCGAGAGACTGAAATTCTTGCCCATTCTTCCTTGCAAAACAGCTTGAGCTCAGTGAGGTTGGATGGAGAGCGTTTGTGAACAGCAGTTTTCAGCTCTTTCCACAGATTCTCGATTGGATTCAGGTCTGGACTTTGACTTGGCCATTCCAACACCTGGATACGTTTATTTGTGAACCATTCCTTTGTAGATTTTGCTGTATGTTTGGGATCATTGTCTTGTTGGAAGATAAATCTCCGTCCCAGTTTCAGGTCTTTTGCAGACTCCAACAGGTTTTCATCCAGAATGGTCCTGTATTTGGCTGCATCCATCTTCCCCTCAATTTTAACCATCTTTCCTGTCCCTGCTGAAGAAAAGCAGGCCCAAACCATGATGCTGCCACCACCATGTTTGACAGTGGGGATGGTGTGTTGAGTGTGATGAGCTGTGTTGCTTTTACGCCAAACATATCGTTTTGCATTGTGGCCAAAAAGTTCGATTTTGGTTTCATCAGACCAGAGCACCTTCTTCCACATGTTTGGTGTGTCTCCCAGGTGGCTTGTGGCAAACTTTAGACGAGACTTTTTATGGATATCTTTGAGAAATGGCTTTCTTCTTGCCACTTTTCCATAAAGGCCAGATTTGTGCAGTGTACGACTGATTGTTGTCATATGGACAGACTCTCCCACCTCAGCTGTAGTTCTCTGCAGTTCATCCAGAGTGATCATGGGCCTCTTGGCTGTATCTCTGATCAGTCTTCTCTTTGTCTGAGCTGAAAGTTTAGAGGGACAGCCAGGTCTTGGTAGATTTGCAGTGGTCTGATACTCCTTCCATTTCAAAATGATCGCTTGCACAGTGCTCCTTGGGATGTTTAAAGCTTGGGAAATCTTTTTGTATCCAAATCCAGCTTTAAACTTCTCCACAACAGTATTACGGAACTGCCTGGTGTGTTCCTTGGTCTTCACGATGCTCTCTGCGCTTTCAACAGAACCCTGAGACTATCACAGAGCAGGTGCATTTATACAGAGACTTGATTACACACAGGTGGATTCTATTTATCACCATCAGTCATTTAGGACAACATTGGATCATTCAGAGATCCTCGCAGAAATTCTGGAGTGAATTTGCTGCACTGAAAGTAAAGGGGCCGAATAATTTTGCACGCACCACTTTTCAGTTTTTTAATTGCTAAAAAAGTTTAAAATATCCAATAGATTTCGTTCCACTTCACAATTGTGTCCCACTTGTTGGTGATTCTTCACAAAAAATTAAAATTTTATATCTTTATGTTTGAAGCCTGAAATGTGGCAAAAGGTTGAAAAGTTCAAGGGGGCCGAATACTTTCGCAAGCCACTGTATATATATATATATATATATATATATATATATATATATATATATATATATATATATATATATAAATCCTCAACATCTAATTGCCTCTGTTCACTGGTCTCTTCATGTAATATATGTATTTCACTATTTTTGTTTGTTTTTTGTTTTATCCTTTCCCATTGTTCTTTCCCCATAAAATACGTTTAAAGCCACTAAGCGGACTTTGCTATCTCATTACATTAGTGAGACTATGGATTATTTTTGCGCCATGGTCATTAAGTGTTACATATTTGATCTAATAATATATTTAATAAAAAAAACTTTTTGATAGTGAAGAAACTGGCAAAATATGAACTTTTTCACCCATGTGACAATTGTCCCTTAAAACTTAAACATGCTTGGGCGGTGCCCGAACGCAATTGATGATTTAAGGGAGCGTGGTTACCAGCCCAAGCACCGTCCAAGATGAAGCTAGCCATTAGACCCAGCAAAACGCGTTGACGTCATCAACATCGCAGCCCTGTCCCTGACGCCAGTGTATGGCAAGTGAGGTGAGCGGCGAATGCTGAGTCTTGGTGAGCCGAGGTTGTATCTCGTGCAACACTAATCTGAGTCCATGGCAGATTGATACTCCAATACTTACTGGGATGAACCTTGTACTTGTACCCACACACCCTTTACATTGGAGGCTTGAATTTTCCGCCACCCCGGCAGCCTGTGGTGATGAAGTGAATTTAGCCACATAATAGCTGAGCGGCCAAGTACGTGAGTGATTCGATTCCCCAGCATAGGAAGTATCACCAGTACCACCTGATCTAACTCATCAGAAAGCATACTAACAAGCCGAAGACTTCAACGGTTTGCTGACTTTATTACCATATATATTTTTTCATATGACCTCATCTGATTGACAGCGCTTTTCCATATTAATATAAAATCATTCTTTATGAACTAGTTGAATTTCTGTCAGCTTCTTGCAAGAGTGGAACTTTAAAGGGGTTGTAAAGGTAATTTTTTTTTTTTTAAATAACAAACATGTTATACTTACCTTCACTGTGCAGCTCGTTCTGCACAGAGTGGCCCCGAACCTGGTCTTCTGGGGTCCCCCGGCGGCTGTTTCAGCTCCTCCCCGCAAGAACTAACCACCTTAATGCGAGCTCCCTCGCATGGTGGTTAGTTCTTGCGGGCGCGCTCCCGTGATACAGCCAGCGGCTATATCCGCTCACTGTATCACTCGGCCCCGCCCCCCAGCGCGCCGCGTCATTGGATGTGATTGACAGCAGCGCGAGCCAATGGCTGCGCTGCTTCCAATCCATCCACTGTAGCCAATCAGCGGCCAGGCTGAGCGGCGGAATGGATGTCGGGAGCGCGCAGCTGACTTTCGAGGGGTCAGGTAAGTAAAACGGGGGGGCTGGGGGCGGCGGTATTGTCAGAAGTTTTTTCACCTTAATACATAGAATGCATTAAGGTGAAAAAAATTTTACCTTTACAACCCCTTTAATATTTACAGCATCAACACTATTTGGTTTTTCCAACATCTTGATAATGACTCCGGATTGTTATCCTTACTGCCTCTTTCAGTTAGCTGAAAAATCATAACGCCAGGTCATTCCAGGTCGTGCCTTCACCAAGTAGCTCCTAGACCCTTTCCCATTCTCATCCCCCCTTCCCCCCCATCCATTGGATTTGCCAGCAGTCACCTGATCATATTTAGGACACGGGGACCATATCTATTCCCCAATAGATAAATTATTCATGACTATTATCGGAATGACTGCTTGCCAACTCAATGCATCCGGACAGTGTTTGATGTTGTCCTGTATTGCTTTTAGGTCTTGTCCTGTCTGTTGAATCAGTTCATGGCCATCTTCTCAATGTCCAACCTTGGATTTGATTAATTTTTATGATACTGCATCTTACCAAAACATTTTTCTCTTTTTGATACATGTGAAGTAATTTACCTAATAAATTTGATTGTTTATATATTTTTAAATTTTTTGGTTTGATCAATTACTTGTTGCTAAAGTAACCCCTCACTCAGTTTTCTCTATACCGGGTACCCCCCCTTTTTTACATGTAAGTTTATGGTTACAGCAACAGACACCTATTAGGTGTATGATCTTACCTGACCGTTAACGGGTGTTGCTTGTTACCTCCCCTTCCCACTTCCCCTTATCCCATCCCCTTTTTTTATAATATGAGGAAAGATTAGAGGAACTGAATTTTTTCACACTTGAGAAGAGGAGAATAAGGGAGGATATGATCAACATGTTCAAATATATAAGGGGTCCATATAGTGAACTTGGTGTTGCGTTATTCTCTTTACGGTCAACACAGAGGACACGGGGGCACTCTTCACGTCTAAAGGAAAAGGGATTTCATCTCCAAATTACGGTTTCTTCACAGTAATGCCGCGTACACACGGTCGGACTTTACGGCAGACTTTGCCCGGCGGACTTTGACGGACTTTACGACGGACTTTCTGAATGAACGGACTTGCCTACACACAATCCACCAAAGTCCGTCCAATTCGTACGTGATGACGTACGACCGGACTAAAACAAGGAAGTTTATAGCCAGTAGCCAATAGCTGCCCTAGCATGGCTTTTTGTCCGTCGAACTAGCATACAGACGAGTGGACTTTTCGACCGGACTCGATTTCGACGGATTGATTTAAAACATGTTTCAAATCTAAGTCTGTCCAACTTTTGAGAAAACAAAGTCCGCTGGAGCCCACACACGATCGAATTGTCCGACGAAATCCCGTCCGCCGGGCAATGTCTGCCGTAAAGTCCGCTTGTGTGTACGCGGCATAAGAGCTGTGAAAATGTGGAATAGACTCCCGCCAGAGGTGGTTCTGGCCAGCTCAGTAGATTGCTTTAAGAAAGGCCTGGATACTTTCCTAAATGTACATAAGGGCGAGTTGCTGAGAGAGGCTCCCCTTGCAGCTGGGCGCATGATACCCTCTGGGAGTGGCACAGCGGGTATTGGGCACGAAGAAGCACGGGTCGCCAGCAGGTAGTAGAGTAGCTGGGAGGTTCTTCAGGTACAGAAGAGATCCATGCAGGGTAGCTGACACCTCACCGGAGCCGACTGAGCAGGAATCTGGAGATGAAGGCTGAAGCCGGATGCAGAGGGTCAAACACAAGGCAGAAGTCCAGGAACAGGCCAGGGGTCAAACACGGGTAGTCAAGCAGGCAGATAATCCAACACTAGGGTGAGGCAGAGACAAAGTCCAAGAGCAGGCCGGGGGTCAAACACGGGTAGTCAAGAAAGCAGATGAACCACACTAGGATGAGGCAGAGGCAAGTCGAGGAGCAGGCCGAGGGTCAAACACGGGTGGATCAGGCAGGCAGATGATCCACACTAGGATGAGGCAGAGGCAAGTCCAGGAGCAGGCCGAGGGTCAAACACGGGTAGATCAGGCAGGTAGAGGAGTCCAGAAGGTAGCCGAGGGTCAAGCACAAGAGAGGTTCAAGCAAGGTCAAGGTCGATCCGGGTCACAACAGGCAGGCACAGGTACACAAGTTCAGGAACAGATCACAGGAGCTGAAAAGACCAACCAGCAACAAACACAGGACATAGCTGTCTTTATATAGGCCCGCCAGGGGAACATCCCATTGTGCGCGCACGCATTCGTACTGATGCACTGCGTCGTGCACCCACATGAGCTGATCCGTTCGGGACACGCGCTCGTACCCGCTGATTGTGTAACGGTACGCGCTGATGTGCAATTCTACCATGCAGGCGCATGGGGAAATGCCTATACTGACAGGCTGTGATTCTGACATTCCCCTGACAGTGCCCCCCCCAAGGGGCAACCTCCGGGTGCCCAACCTAGCCCGGATCCCAGGATGTCTTCTGTGAAACTCTCACACTAAACGAGGGGCATGGATATTGCTAGCAGGCTCCCAAGAATTGTCCTCCGGAGGATACCCTTTCCACTTAACTAAGTACTGTTCCCGCCCCCCCCTCCATTTGTAATCTACTATTGCCTCCACTTCGAATTCTTCTTCTCCTTCAATCCTGATTGAAGGGGGAGGTAGTTCTTCTCTTCCTGAAAAAGAGTTGGGGGTGACCGGCTTTAGTAAAGAGGCTTGGAACACCGGATGTATCCTATAAGAGCTAGGCAAGGTCAGTTTGAAGGCCACGGGGTTTACAACCCTCTTAGTCTCAAAAGGACCAATGAATTTTGGGCCTAGTTTGCGTGATGGGCAAGGTAATTTGAGGTTGATGGCCGATAGTCATACTTTATCTCCAACCTTGAAACTTGGGTTACTTCTTCTTCCCCTGTTATAGTACTCTTCATAGCTCTTTTGGGCTTTCTTCATTGTTACCTGAATCTTCAAAAAGTTTGTTTGGATAAAATGTATACGGTCTTGTACTGCAGGAGTTGAGACTTTGGGAATGGAATCCGGGAGAAAGGAAGGGTGAAAACCATAGTTTGCCCAGAAAGGTGTTTGGTTGATGGCGGAATTTATAGAATTGTTGTTGGCGAACTCTGCGCACGGTAAGAGAGAAGACCAGTTGTCTTGGGAACAGGAGCAGGAACACCGAATGTATTGTTCTAGAGATTGATTCGTTCTTTCTGTCTGGCCATTGCTTTGTGGATGATATGCGGAAGACAGGGATGTCTTGATTTCTAAGGACTTACACATATCCTTCCAGAATCTTGAAGTGAACTGAATCCCCCTATCGGATACAATGTTGTCTTCCAGAATCTTGAAGTGAACTGAATCCCCCTATCGGATACAATGTTGTGAGGAACGCCATGGAGTCTTACTACTTCTTTTATAAAGACTTCTGCAGTTGTGGAAGCAGAAGGGGTGCCTACTAGGGGCAGGAAGTGGGCCATCTTCGAAAGGCGGTCGACAACCACTAAGATAGTAGTAAACTTCTGGGAAGGGGGCAGATCAACAATAAAGTCCATAGAGACCTCTGTCCAGGGACGTTCAGGTACAGATAAAGATTTTAAAAGTCCCCACGACTTGGCATTGGATCCCTTATTACGTTGGCAAGTAATGCAAGATTGTATATATCTTTTGCAGTCTTGTCTCCAACCCGGCCACCAGAAAGAGCGATTAATTAGTCTTCTGTATACCAAAGTGTCCTGCCAACTTGTAATCGTGAAAAGTTTGTAGAATCTAAAGTCTTACCGGGGGTGGAACGAATACCTTGTCCTGGGCCCACAACAGACCGTCTTTCTTTTCTAGGGAGGATACTTCAGGTTCCGTACATTGACTGGAGGCTTGTATAATAACTGACCTAAGATTGGGCTGAACGAGGCTAAGAAAGTTGTGGGGAGATAGAATGGTTCCAGGTTCTTCTGATCCACTGGTTTCTGGGAACATACGGGAAAGCGCGTCCGCCTTCCCGTTCTTAGAGCCAGGTTGGTAGGTAAAAGTTGAACCTGGAGAAGAACAAGGCCCAACGGGCCTGACGAGGTCTGAGGCGTTTAGCTGTTCGAAGATACTCTAGGTTACGGTGGTCAGTGAAGATCATGATGGGTTGAGATGCCCCTTCCAGCAGATATCTCCACTCTTCTAAGGCAAATTTTATAGCTAGTAACTCTCGATCCCCAACATCATAATTCTTCTCCGGAGGGTTGAGTTTACGAGAGGCAAAGGCCACCGGATGGAGCAGGGCTTTTTGGCCACTTCTCTGAGACAGGATTGCCCCTATTGCTGACTCCGAAGCATCCACTTCAAGCACATAGGGTAAGACTGGATTGGGATGTTGGAGAATAGGAGCCGATATCAAAAGTCTCTTTAGTTCATCGAAGGCTTCCTGAGCTTCCGGGGACCATTGGAATCTAGTCTGCTGGCGAGTTAGTTGAGTGATAGGGGAGATGATAGAGGAGAAACCTTTAATAAATCTGCGATAAAAATTGGCCAAGCCAACGAATCGCTGAATTCCCTTCTTATCTACGGGAGCTGGCCATTCCTGGATGGCCCTAACTTTCTGCGGATCCATTGCGACCCCTCCTACTGAGATAATGAACCCAAGGAACTGGATGGTGTCCTTCTCGAAGTCACATTTTTCCCCCTTTAAATATAGACCATGTTTTCTGAGGATCGAGAGTACTTTCTTCACATGGGTGCGATGTATTTCTAAAAAGTGGTGGAAAAGATCAGGATGTCATCGAGATAAACAATTACAAAGTTATCTAGATACTCACGGAAGATGTCATTGACTAAATGTTGAAAAGTAGCCGGGACATTGCAGAGGCCAAAGGGCATCACCAAATATTCGAAGTGCCTGAATCTGGACCGGAAAGCTGTCTTCCATTCATCTCCTTCACGTATCCGAACCAGATTGTATGCTCCCTGGAGATCTAATTTGGTGAAGACTTGAGCGGCTCGGAGACGCTGGAAATGTTCAGGAATAAGGGGGAGCGGGTACCTGTTCTTGATGGTAATTTTGTTAAGCTCCCTATAGTCCACACAAGGCCTCAAGGATCCATCCTTCTTCTCGACGAAAAAGATTCCTGCTCCAGCTGGGGAAGAAGAAGTACGGATGAATCCCTTTTCAAGATTTTTGTCGATGTAGGAGCGAAGGGATTCTAGCTCGATCTCTGATAGAGGAAAAATGCGGCCGAAAGGGATCTCGGGTCCGAATAGGAGGTCAATAGGACAATCATAAGGTCGATGAGGTGGTAGACTGTCAGCTTTCTTCTTGTCAAAGATGTCCAGGAATTCATGGTATACTGGGACATGTTGAAGATTATCCGGTGCTGGTTGTAGAGTTAGACAAGGAGCCGTTCTGTAGTATCTTGGTGAAAGGCAATGCTGAGAGCAGTACGTAGAAGAGAAAAGGACTTCTTTTTTGCTCCAACTTATCTGAGGATCATGGGCCTGCAACCACGGAAACCCGAGAATGATGGGAAACATAGGTGAGCTTATAATGTCAAAGCGAAGAAATTCTGAATGGTCAGAGTCCGTGCAAGTGAGGATAGGCTTAGTTTCCTGCATGACAGACCCAGAGCAGGGTAGGGACCTATCTGCCAGATGGATTTGTAGGTGTTGCTTCTTGACTTGTAGAGGAATGTGCAGGCTTTGGGCTAAAGATGCATCCAGGAAGCAACTGCAGGCTCCTGAGTCAACGATGGCTGGATTGTACTGTCAGGTACTCACCAAGGCCGAGTTGTTGAGAGAGGCTCCCCTTGCAAACTGAGCGCATGATACCCTCTGGGAGTGGCACAGCGGGTATTGGGCATGAAGAAGCACGGGTCGCCAGCAGGTAGTAGAGTAGCTGGGAGGTTCTTCAGGTAGAGAAGAGATCCGTGCAGGGTAGCTGACACCTCACCGGAGCCGACTGAGCAGGAATCTGGAGATGAAGGCTGAAGCCGGATGCAGAGGGTCAAACACAAGGCAGAAGTCCAGGAACAGGCCAGGGGTCAAACACGGGTAGTCAAGCAGGCAGATAATCCAACACTAGGGTGAGGCAGAGACAAAGTCCAAGAGCAGGCCGGGGGTCAAACACGGGTAGTCAAGCAGGCAGATGATCCACACTAGGACGAGGCAGAGGCAAGTCCAGGAGCAGGCCGAGGGTCAAACACGGGTGGATCAGGCAGGCAGATGATCCACACTAGGATGAGGCAGAGGCAAGTCCAGGAGCAGGCTGAGGGTCAAACACGGGTAGATCAGGCAGGTAGAGAAGTCCACAAGGCAGCCGAGGGTCAAGCACAAGAGAGGTTCAAGCAAGGTCAAGGTCGATCCGGGTCACAACGGGCAGGCACAGGTACACAGGTTCAGGAACAGATCACAGGAGCTGAAAAGACCAACCAGCAACAAACACAGGACATAGCTGTCTTTATATAGGCCCGCCAGGGGAACGTCCCATTGTGCGCGCACGCGTTCGTACTGATGCACTGTGTCGTGCACCCACGTGAGCTGATCCGTTCGGGACACGCGCTCGTACCCGCTGATTGTGTAATGGTACGCGCTGATGTGCAATTCTACCACGCAGGCACATGGGGAAATGCCTATACTGACAGGCTCTGATTCAGACATTCCCCTGACATGTATGATATTTTTTAGTTTATTTATTTAATATTTTTATGGTTGAACTGGATGGCCTTTTTTCAACCTGACTAACTGTGAATACCACCAGTGGGACCCATACCACCGATGGGTCCTGAACTCTTCCTTATCCAAGGTTTCTTCCTTCACCCGCAAAACCAACACCCGCCACAGCACCCAAGGGGAAAACCTTCCCCTTGTGTGACCCTCCACACCTTCAACGCTCTCTGGATACCATCCTGTAACCCTAAAGCCGACATGTCAATTCCCATTCTGCATTGAGGTGTACCCCATCACCCCAAAGGTATCGCCAGGTATCCAATTCCAGCTCTAAATGTCTGATAACTAGCCTCCCGTTCCTAACCACAAATCTGCTAACGTCCCTGTTAACCTTTTTCCGGGCCTTATTAATCCGCTCCACTGATCTAGCCAATCGCCAAGTCGTCCGAGCAATGATGTCAGACTATGCAAATAGCATCTCCGGAAAGGCCATGCGGAGCCGCAGGAAATCAAATTTGATATCCCGTGTGATGTCCAACATGGACCTTAAACCCAAATCATTACTGCCTACATGTAATACCAAAACGTCCAGTGGCCTATCCAGACGTGCAATGTAATGCCCTTCTGGAACTGTCCTGCTCCAGAGCATACCTGGTACGCACAACCACCGGACACAGGCTTCCTGTCTAGAAATGCCCAATTGTCTCCCATCAAGCCTCACATCTGTTCTTTTTGCCCCCCAAAAAACATAGGAGTGGACCAATATCCAGACCAAGCCCTGCACGCCAACTCAAAGACAAGAAAAACAACCAACATAACAACCAATATGCACCCATAAACATGCGCAATGAGCTTCCCTACCCCGTTATTCGGACAACAGGTGAGGACAAAAATATAACTTGAACCAACGCTATTCCCACCTACCAATGAGCTTAACCGCCTCCTAATCCAATCCCCATCTGGCAGCCTCCGTAACCGCCCCAATTAGAAAAGAATGCAAGAAAAATTCCTTGTCCCCAAACCCAACGCCTGTAAGCATTTTCGGAAAACAGAATTGAAACCTTGACAACGGGGTGCCCTCAGCATGCACCAAAAAAGGACCCCGCAAAATCCGGGCATACTGCGAGGAATCCATTTACTGCCTCCACCAGACATAAGGGCGAACCCGGTACCAAAAATACCTGAACTTTCCTGCCCACCTGATCTGTTTTGGATTTGCGCAACACCAGGGACAACCTATCCTCCCCACAGGTGACCTCCATAGCCCACATACCTCCCATACCTTCTTAGTAGGGCTAACTAGCTCGCCGATCCGAAACGCTCCAAAGAACACCGGGGAGAATGCCATTTTAAACAAAGAGACCTCATAGGCTTGAAGAACACAAAAACCAAATGGGCTAAAATCCTCCCCAAAAGCTCAAACGAAACAAGGCACCTGGAGTCCTTGCACTTCTGCAAACGCTGATACCCCTTCATCGCTTGTCGTACCCAAAAATCTTTTGTGAAGTCCTGGCAACCCTGCAACTTGAACAAAAATGCCAACCCCGCCAATTTTTTCTCCAACCCCGACACAGACACCCCCTCTCCCAGATTCCATGAGAAAAAATAAAGAACCACCAATTGCAATACCTGTCCCTCCTGCTCACTCCTGACCTGTTGCAAAAAAGGCAACAATTTGCGCCATACCTTGCTATATGTTGCCCACGTCGCGGCACTTACAGACTGCCTGATCCGTCCAGAGACTATCCCAAGGCAATCTTCCACAGCCATTCGGAACAAGGAACCCCACGTCGCTGGGCCGCCGGTGAAAACTCCCAGAACCTGTCCCACTGAAAGCGAGACAATGATGTTCTCAACTTCTGGGAGGTGCACAGCATAAATAAAAACATTCAACTGCAAACAGCGCAACACTTATGCTCTGTACACACGGTCAAATTTTCCAACAGAAAATGTGTGATCGGGGCTTGGAAATTCCGACCGTGTGTGGGCTCCATCGGACTTTTTTTATCGGAATTACTAACACACAAAGTTTGAGAGCAGGTTATAAAATTTTCCGACAACAAAATCTGTTTGTGTCAATTCTGACCGTGTGTGGACAATTCCGACGCACAAAGTGCCACGCATGCTCAGAATAAATTCCGAGACGGAACTGCTCGGTCTGGTAAAATTAGTGTTCATAATGGATATAGCACTTTCGTCACGTAACAATGTTTTAAATTGTTTAATGCAGCACACTCTCTTCTTCTTTATAATGCTAGAAGAATGAAGTTGTTTTGCTGCTCATATTCACACAGACTTCTCACAAACTTCTTTCTTTATTATTTATTGTGATTTCATGAATATAATATTTTTATTTGTCACATCTACCGAAAAATATTTAATTTTTGGATGTTTTGAGAATTTTTTTTTTGTTGTTTTTATTTTTTGAAATCCTGATCTCCTGTTATTTTTTGTAATTTTTTTTTTTTACTCCAGAATAGTTTTGGGTGTCTTTTGTGTGTCAAGTTACCACAACACCATTATTATCTTGTATTATTTAATCTCAAGGAGATTGCTTGGTGCTGGTGTCTCTTTTTAATTTCACATTGTATTTTTGAAATGTACCTGCCTCCTCACAAACAAACTGTCCTTTTTGAAGGAAAACACACATAGGCAAGTATAATAGAAAAATACCTTTATTAAGGGGTCCTAACCAAACAAAGAGTGAGGCAACGCTGGATAAACTGCAGAAATTGGCGAAGCCTTTGGCCCCCAGGGCACACATCAATTATTTTACTGCAAAATTGGTGGCCAGAGGAGGAGTCCTTATATAAGGGAGAACAATCTGGTCCAGAAGTCCAAGAGATCCACTCCAAAGACATGCTGGTAAGTTAATTGGCTTCTGTCCAAAAAAATTGGCCCTAGTATATGAATGTGAGTTGGGGACCTTGGATTGTGGGCTCCTTGAGGGTAGGGATTGATGTGAGTGTGTACTCACTCAGGTTGAACTGGATGGACTGGTGTCTTTATTCAACCTTACTAACTATGTATATACTATGTAGATCATGAACAGCAGCAGATGACATACATGTCCCCAGGCTGTGGTCATACAAGAGCCTGCATCTTTTGTCAGACCAGACTGAACCCAGGTCATCGCTCTCTGGTCTTCCTTAGACGCTTCCTTCCAGGCTGTGGCTCTGGTGTTGGAGGTGTGGCAGGAGGAGGAGGAGGACCATGGTTGAGCTCACAAACGTGGTTTTGGCTTGTGAGTTGGCACCTCAACCCCTTATTTAGTGCTTGGAAGATGATATACTCACATATTGGGCGTTGGCCCTCCTCCATTTCCAGCATTTTTCAGGCTGTTATGTATGCAAAGTCCTCTTGAACACTGTGGGGGGTTCTGAGGGCCGCTGTAGCCTTCCAAAATAGGCCAATTGCTGCCTCCTTCATGTTACTCCTCTACCTGCCACTTTTTGGTTGAAGGCGGGGGGGAGGGACCTGGGTATCGGGCAGGCTACTGGGCCCGGCCACCTCCTGGCTGAGACTTTCCTGTGTATGAAAAAGGGACATCGTTTTAGTTTTATTTAACATCATTAATTTGACCAACATAAATATTTATAAGAATGCTATACCTGGCTCAAGATGGGCTCCTCCACATATTGCTGCCTGGAAGGCCCAGGTTGGGCGTCAGAAGCCTCAGCTGAGGTGGAAGGAAGCGTGGAAGGAAGACTGGAGAGTGCTGGCCTGGGTTCAGTCTGGCCTGCTGTCAGGGGATGTTATACACAACATCCAATGCAGGTGATCAGATCGCTGGGCTGCACCAAGGAATCAGGGACAAACGAGTAAATGAATAAAAAAGGTATGTTTATTGTTAATGATAAAGACACACGTGAAATCAAGACAGCAAACCAAAAACAAGTAAATGGTGAAAACACAGCAAACCCCCAAACCCACCTAACTATCTATCTAACTAATATAATACATGAGCAAGGAAACAAGTATGAAATAAAAAATAAGGCATGGGCAAAAGTGACAAGGGAACAGAAAACAGGAAATAATGAAGCAGACCAAGGAGCAGGGAACAGGAAACAGGGCTCAAGGACAGGATACACAAACGGGGTCCAGGAACAAACAGGAACAGGCTGGAACAAGACCAGGTACTGGCAGGGACAAGGGCTAGCAGAGGAATTCTGAAGCACTGAGGCTTAGTTCAGGGCGGGTTTATATAGTCCAGCAGACCCATGACAGGTGTGCTGATGGCAAGTCTGAAGGCCAGGCAGGGAGACACCCGCTGGTGGCCACTGGAATTACACCCTTGTGGTGCTGAATGTAATAGTGCCACCAGCAGGTGAAACCGGAGATGACACCGTTCCTGACACCTGCCAGAAAATGCAGTCTGTCATAATACCACAGCCTGGGAACATAAATGGCATCTGTAGCTGCTGATCTCAGGGAATCCTGGACCTTCTTGTGCTCCCTTAGATAAGTGCTCCTCAGGCCACCAATTAGGGCCTTCAAATAGGGGATGTCTGCTGTGGGGATCACCGGCTTCACAAATTCCAGCAATTGATCCAGCGCTGCCTTCCTCTTTGTTTGATTCTTATAATGTGGGTGGTTTACCTGCCACAGACAGGGCAGCTCCCTGTACATATCAATGAATATGGGGATAAAGTCCTGATCATTCAATATATTCATTTTCTCTGCAAGACACAACACAAGACAAACTCTAATGTCAGGCTAAAGTCTCCTAATCTTGTCCCAATATAGGCCACAATCTAGAAGCAGTATAGGCCCAATTTTAAATGTTACCTTCGTTATCACTATCGGCGCTTCCTATACTCCTTCCTCCGCTCACAGATCGTACGTACGACGCACGCGTGTTACGCTTTATATACACTGCGCATGCGTGAAACTCCGCCCGCCCCTGATGTTCTTTCTAGTCTATTCCCAGCCCCTTCTCGTTCAGCGCAGTGGGGAAGAGCACGTGGCGGAGACACAACAGGTGCGTGCTAATAGCAGCAACGAGGAGGAGGAAAGGCCAGAACCAGAAACATCACGATCCCGGAGGAGACGATTTAAGGCCTCAAATATGGCCTTTGTAGAGATGGTGGAGATGGTCGACATATTGAAGAGGGCCGACTATGATGGGAAGTATGGACCTTACCCAAAACCAAATGTCAGAAGGCCAAGATCATGGCGAAAGTTGTGAAGCGTCTGCACAGGAATTTTGGTGTACGACGATCCAAGGATCAACTGAGGAAACGGTGGTCGGACCTCAAAATCAGGGAGCAGGATCAGTATAGTAGGATCAGGAGAGTGCTGCAAAAAAGTAAGTAGTTGTCCTGTGTTCCTATTCTTTATTTTTTTTACGTTCGTGCTGCTCCATGTGCTTTTCTTTACTGTTGTACAGTTTAAAATGGCAACTTTCATGTTCATGGACACATTATGCGTTCGTAGGAAACATTTTTCGTTCAGCCAGTAAAACACCATGTTTTTTCCAGATGCAGTTCAAGGCATTTTTTATGGCCTACTTCTCTTAAAATAATTTTGTTGTCTAGATGGGTTAGTAACTAGAATGAAATGCAAACCAGATTCTGTATAAGAAGAGGACACTCAGCAGCTGTTTACACATCTGGACGCTGGACCACTAATGTGGGACAAAAGAACACCCTTTTTAATAATTAGGGGCACCACACAGGTGCTGCAGTGGATACTATATGGGTGTCTCCATCTGTGAAGCTTGTACAAAACAGGTAAATATTCAAGCTTGACAAAGAACAAAAATATTTCTTCATCTTGCAACTCTGCCAAAAGAGACAATTGTACCCCACTTCCAAGCAATGTTTTATATTCCTATTTCAAATATCTGTGTGCTAAGTATACCTATTTTTTTAACATAGGGGAGAAAAGACTCGAAGGACACCACTCATCAGAGGAGACAATGGACCCTCCACCTCATGAAGAAGTGGAAATCCCCCAAACTCAAGCAGAGGAGGGGGAGGGAGACGTTGTGGAAATTGTCACCAGAACAGGTGAGTCTCTGTGACCACAGCTTCAGGTAAGAGATGGATGCCTGCATATTTATAATACATGGTGTGTTTTTTTTTAATATTTTAGGTGATCGTGATGTTGTGGAAGAAGGTCATTTCACCAGTAAAAGTGCCCAGATCCTGATCGGGGAGATAATGGGGTGTAATAGGGACTTGGAAAACATCAAGCAAAACATCAATGACGTTCAAAACAAAATGAAGAACATCATTGATGTTTTAGAGAGAATTAAAAACCCCTAGAAATCCTTAACTTATTTCTGCTTTGTGTTTTTTTTTCTGACAATTTAGAGACAATTTTGTGACATATTATAGAAAAGCCAAATTTTGAAGATGCACACAGTGTGTCAAGATGTGCTATATACCATCACGGGAGATCAATGTACGCGTTTTGGGGGTGCAACCCCTTCCTCAATAATAAAGTAGCTGAGAGGAAGGGGTTGCACCCACGCGTCCATTGATCCCCCATGATGGGAGCTAGCACATGTTGACATTTGGCAATTTGTGTGCATCTTCAAAATTTGGCTTTTCCAGGGGTGACTTCACCCCATCTGCTGAACGCAATATCAAACGCAGTTTCAAACACAGTTTATAAATACTCATGTCTTTCTATAAAAGTTGAACTTTGTAAGTTCCAGAGTTGTGTATTTCTTTTTGGTTTTAAACATGCCTCTTTTACCTTAAAAGGCAATTTCTACTTTTAATGTGACGTAAAAAATTGTTATACAACAAACATGTTGGTTTGTTCTAAAAGCCTTTTATAAATGCACATGTGATTGTGCTTTGATTAAAAAGAATGATAATCAACAATGTGTGGCTTCTTCTTTCAATGCTCAAAAGCATTTTTTGTAGTAAAGTTGGTTTTTTCAGTGGCAATGGGGGTTATTTACTAAAGGCAACTCCACTTTGCACTACAGGTGCAGTTTCAGTGCAGTCTCAAGTGCACTTGTAGTGCAAAGTGTATTTTCCTTTAGTAAATAACACCCAACAGTGCTTTCTAATTTTCCACAATCACGCCATTTTCAGGACTCCCCTAATTTCAGTCATGGTCAGCTAAAAGAAAGCCAAGCAGTAAATCAAAGCAAATATTTGTTCAGTTTAAAATATATTTTTATTTAAAAAATGTCTCAGACATTGTCTGGCATATCGATGGCCCCCCTACCCGCAAAATATTCAATGTATCTTAGACGGACCTCGCGGGCACTCTGGGGGGGCAAGCCAGGACGGCCAGCTTCAAGCACCGTCAGGGTTGGTTCATTAATATGAATTCCGGCCTCAGGCCCAACTGAGCCAGCATAGTTCCAAGAATTTCTCCTTAAAAAGTTGTGGAGAACACAGCAAGCCAGGATGATGTGATTGAGTTTATATTCTGCCATGTGTATCGGTGTAAGAAATAGGAGGAACCAGCTGGCCATTATTACAAGCGTGTTCTCCACCACACTTCTGGCTCTGGCCAGCCAGTAATTAAAAATCCTCTGCTCCGGGGTGAGGGTCCTCATAGGGAATGGCCGCATAAGATAGTCCCCCAGCGCAAATGCTTCATCCGCAACGAAGATGAATGGGAGTCGTTCCACATTGTCTTCTGGAGGTGGCAAGCCCAAGCTGCCATTCTGGAGACGCCTGTAGAACTCTGTGTGGGCGATGACTCCACCATCTGACATCTGCCCATTCTTCCCCACGTCCACATACAGGAACTCGTAAGTAGCCGACACCACCGCCAACATCACAATACTATTGAACCCCTTGTAGTTGTAATAGTATGACCCCGAGTTGGGTGGTGGGACGATGTGGACGTGTTTCCCATCAATTGCCCCTACGCAGTTAGGAAAGTCCCACCGCTGGGCAAAGTGGGATGCCACAGTCTGCCATTCCTGTGGGTTGGAAGGAAACTGTGGAGTCAAACAAGAAAAATAAATTAATCATTTTGCACATAAACATGGAAAGCAGATTAGACACAAACATTCTTGGCCAACATCAGTATAACATTTATTTTAGGGAGTATTTAACCGCTTCAGCTCCGGAAGATTTTACCCCCTTCCTGACCAGAGCACTTTTTGCGATTCGGCACTGCGTCGCTTTAACTGACAATTGCGCGGTCGTGTGACATGGCTCTCAAACAAAATTGACGTCTTCTTTTCCCCACAAATAGAGCTTTCTTTTGATGGTATTTGATCACCTCTGCGATTTTTATTTTTTGCGCTATAAACAAAATAAGAGCGACAATTTTGAAAAAAACGCATTATTTTTTACATTTTGCTATAATAAATATCCCCCAAAAATATATTAAAAAAAAATGTTTTTCCTCAGTTTAGGCCGATCGTATTCTTCTACATATTTTTGGTAAAAAAAAATCGCAATAAGCGTTTATTGATTGGTTTGCGCAACAGTTATAGCGTTTACAAAATAGGTGATAGTTTTATGGCATTTTTATTAATTTGTTGTTGCAGTTTGTTAGATCTTTGTTAGATCAGGTTAGATCAACCATTGTTTGCGTTAGATCTCACACAGAAGAAGCAATATTAACAGTTATTTGCTGGGGGGGCTAACCCGTCATCAGCCCTCCCTTATCAAAAAATTGACCAAACAGTTAGCTATTTTGGAAGCAATTTGTTAGATCTGGTAAGATCAAGTGGTTTTAACGTTAGATCTCACATAATTAGAGACTTATTAAGTGATTAATGAGGGGGGGGCTGGCCCCCCTTATCAAATTGTCTGGCCAAAAATCATTCAGGCTAATAGATATTCGTTAGATCCGGTAAGATCAAGTGGTTTTAACGTTAGATCTCACATAATTAGAGACTTATTAAGTGATTAATGAGGGGGGCTGCCCCCCCTTATCAAATTTTCTGGCTAAAAATCATTCAGGCTAATAGATATTCGTTAGATCCAGTAAGATCAAGTGGTTTTAACGTTAGATCTCACATCATTTCAGAGATATTCCACATCAAAATAGGTGGTACATATGGATGGGCTGGCCCCCCCCTTATCGAATTTTCTGGTCAAAAATCATTCAGGCTAATAGATATTCGTTAGATCCGGTAAGATCAAGTGGTTTTAACGTTAGATCTCACATAATTAGAGACTTATTAAGTGATTAATGAGGGGGGCTGCCCCCCTTATCAAATTTTCTGGCCAAAAATCATTCAGGCTAATAGATTTTCATTAGATCCAGTAAGATCAAGTGGTTTTTACGTTAGATCTCACATCATTTCAGAGATAATCCACATCAAAATAGAGATATTAAGTGGTACATATGGACGGCTTGGCCCCCCACATGCAATTTTCTGACCAAAAATCATTTAGGCTAGATATTTGTTAGATCCGGTAAGATCAAGTGGTTTTAACTTTAGATCTCACATAATTTCAGAGATATTCCATAAAAAATAGAGATATTAGGTGGTACAATAGGTACATCCATCTTCAACCGTCTCTGGATGGTCTCTGGAACTGTAAGGAAACCAGCAGAAATAGCCTGGCGCGCTCTGGTGCGTATGCACGCGCACGGGAGATCACAGATGCCCGTGCACGCTTGTGCGCATGCGCGCATGCGACATGCAGTGTGCACACGCAAGAGCGCACCCTAGCGCCAGTTGGCTCCAGTGGGCCTATTTAAAGGAGGCTCCAGCTACTGATCGGTGCTGACTGGTCTTCAGCTGTGTCCCTGTTACTCTGAACCTGTGTTATTCTGCCTGATTCCTATTGCTGACTTTGGCTCCTGTTTACCCGGCTCTGAACTCTGTTATACCTGATCTCTGGTTCCTGATCCCGGTTTCCCATCTGACTCGTCTCTGCCTGATGTTCCGGTACCCTGCTGCCCGCCTGTTGACGAACCCGGCTTCCAACCTGACCCGTCATTGCCTGATGTTCCGGTACCCTGCTGCCCGCCTGTTGACGAACCCGGCTATCCCTGTGACCTGACCCTGGTGCCCAGCTTGGCCCAGCACAACTACCCGAGCGTCTGCAACTACACTTGTGCGACCAGCTGCGACTTCCTGCTCTGCAATTACAGTGCTGCGACCAGCTGTGAATTCCTGCTCTGCAGTCCTGTGACCAGCTGCGACTTCCTGCTCTGCAACTACAGTCCTGCGACCAGCTGCGACTTCCTGCAACAGGGTTCCTGGCTTCCACCTGCAGGCACTCATGTGCCTCCTGTTCATTGGCTCCTTCTGTTTCACTCTCAGTGGGACCTGGACTGGAGATACAAGAGAGGCCGACCTCGTCAATTCAGTCTCCTTTCAGGTACGTGACACTACCAGTCAGCCAGTAATGGAGTCTGAAAGGGAGGTCTCTCTGCTATCAACCCTCTGCCAAACTGTTACCGCACTCTCCCACGTAGTGCAAGGGTTGCATATGGACTTTGCCCGCATCCATAACCAACTTCAGTATACATCCAGCTTTACCCCCACTTCCGAGCATCCAAGACTCAAGGATTCCTCTGCTCAAACTATGACTTTCTCCCAAACTGAACTGTCTTACCTTCCTGAGCCCAGGGTACCCTTGCCCAAACGGTTTTCCGGGGACCGTAAATAGTACAGGACGTTTCAGAATGGCTGCGAGCTTTACTTTTCTTTGCTACCCCGTACATTCTCTACAGAGGAAGTGAAGGTGGGATTTCTTATCTCCTTGTTGCTGGAGGAACCCCAGGCCTAGGCATTTCAGCTTCGGGAACAACACGACCCTGTCCTGGCTTCGGTCAAATCCTTTTTCACTGCCATGGCTCAATTATATGCCGATCCTTTCCGCCACCAGACAGCAGAGACTTCACTGAGTCATTTACATCAAGGTTCTAGGCGATCAGGGAACCCATAGGAGGGGATGGGGCGGAGCGTCATTACGTAGGCATGCTCCGAGGACGCCCTAGAAACCTCAGCCCTCCCCGCACGCTTGCTCGGCTTGTAGCTGAATGATAGAGACGCCGGGACGCTGGCGGCGAGAGTTGGAGCCTGCACTGTGAGCGGTGAGCCGTTGCTTGTCCCTTACTGGCCTCGGGGGTTTACGTCCACCCCCTCCGCATGCGTTGGAGCCTGGAGAGCAGTGGACCGCGCTGGACCGAGCTGTCGGCTTGTGTGGGAGCCCCCGGGAGCTGGAGTGTAGGAGACGGTGATGACCCCCTGTGAACAGGATGGTGGAAAGGGACAGAGCTGATCTTCTATGAGCAGGTTGGTGAGGTGAGATAGAGCAAAGCAGCAGCAGGAAGGGGGCGCCCCATCACAAGACCTCTGTGTCGTTTGAAGAAGGAGGAGGTGAGAGTGTTTCTGTATCCCTTGGTGTCCCCCTGAAAGGTGATCAGCATACAAAGGGATCAGGACGGTGATACCTCCCTGCACCTGATAAAACTTGACCGCTGATAAGAAAAATCCCCTTGCACCCCAATCTTGTACCTTATCCACACTTGGGAATATAGAAACTGTGAGGAGGAGGAGCAGGGGAAGTGGAAGATGATATAATTGTTAATGTTGGTTAAGAAACAAAGGCCTGGATGCATTTTTTTTTCTCTGCTTGTATACTTGAACTGCTAATAGCTGGCCCATAAAGAGCTCACCCACTGAACATTTAGATACTTAACGCTCAAGGACCTATTTGATACTATCCCAGGATAGTATAATGAAGTCATCTTACCAGGGTGGAGCGGTGGAGATATAGTTGAGAGGCAAGTTAATGAAGAGTCGCTTAGCTAATCCAGGGTTCTCTCCCCTCTCTTAAACTGAGTGGACATGGGTCTGGGAAGATAGAGGGAATTGAAGACGGAGATACCCCTACCTGTGAAATCGCACACATAGGGACTGTTATTGGGTAAACTCCAGCACATGCTCCCTCCCCAGACCACCCCAGGTTTGAAGAAGACTCTGTGGTATGCATGCTTGGGCTCAGGCTTAAGTGGAACCAAGCTGGTCAATTAATTGTGTATGACTATAAAGAGGTGGCCCTGCAGGTGTTCGATTTTGCTCCCCCTGTGTATAACCATTTTAAGGAATTGCATGAAATCACGCAGAAGCTGGACATTCCCCCAGGTTTAAATTAACACTCCACGCCAGGTTAGACGGGTCTTAAAACAGAGAAATGAGGGTAATATCAACTAAAGTTAATAAAGGCGCCACGGCTGTGTTAAGCCCGGGCGGGATCCAACGTTATATATTCGCGGAGTCCAGTATATTGGAAGAAACACAGGGAAGCCCTAGATTAGGGGCTTCCGCATGGCCAGGAACTAATAGACAGAAGGGGGCAGCAGAGGAGAACAAAGGAGGGAGAATACAGGAGAATAAAACTGTAAGGCCAAGAAGCAGCGGGAGCCACCAACAGAGCGGCTCTGAAGTCCAGGAGGGGCCACAAGGGAGGAATCGCGGTGAAGAGCAATTGGTAGGAAAAAGCACAGCAGATAACACAGGAGGGAACCCCACAAATTAAAGAAATGCTTGCTGAGATGTTGTTAAAAATGGAGACCTCATTGAAAGTAGACATTGCTGCCGTAAGAACAGATATTGGGCAAGTGCTCAGAAGGGTGGAGGAGTCGGAGGACAGATTAGAAGATCATGAGCAAAGATTAGAGGGTATTAGTAAGCAATTAAGAGATCTACAAAATGCAAATCGAAGTCTACTATATAAATTAGAGGACCAGGAGAATCGCAGCTGACGTAAAAACTTGCGAATCAAAGGACTCCCAGAAAAATACGGAAATGAAGACCTGCGTCAGTACTACGGCAGCTGCTTAACCCCTTATTGGATAAAGAAATAACAGACCCTTTGAAGTTAGATAGAGTTCACAGGATCTCACGATACCCCCGAAATAGATCTGAGAGTCCGAGAGATGTGATAATAAGGTTTCATTATGCGGAAGAAAAAGATAAAATTATGGGAAAATTGTGACAGCGACCAGGTTTAGGTTTTGAAGGGGTGGAACTACAAGTCTATTCAGACCTGTCGGCGGAGACTCTCACAAGAAGGAGACTGTTGAAATCACTGACAGGGTTACTGAAATCATCAGAGATATCTTACCAATGGGGTTTCCCAGTCTGTTTAATCTGGAAAAAAAATGGACGAACGGCAGTACTGAGATTCCCAGAGGATCTGGAGGACTTCTGCAGTAAGCTGGACATTGCCCCCCCCCATTCCTGGTTGGGGAGAGGAAGAGAGAGCTTTATCAACGCAAAGAATAACTGGCTGGAGAGATAGAGGGGGTCCAGTAGGCAACCCAAGTTAGCAGTAATGAATTATAGCCGGGGGTGTGGGATAGTTCTAGCACGAGCTGAGTGGGGCGGGGGGGGTGTGGAGAGAACCAGGGTGGACCGGGGGGCACCTGCGACGTGAGCCCATTAGGGAATATGGGGGCAGGGTGGCATCAGGTAGAGGGAGACCATCCGACCCATATAATGAACAGAGGGGTCTGCCCAGCCGTCATAGGCAATTTGTTCCAGACTAGGGGGAGGGGGGGTGGAGTTGTGGGGGAAGGAAGGGAGGGATCGAGGGTTGGGTTTGGGGGGGTATGGGTTTTTCCTTTTTTTTTTTTCTCCTCTCTCTCTCTCCTGGGTATGTCCTACTGGATTGGCCAGGCGCTCTCATTTGAGATGAATTATGGGAGTGGTAAATCTTGTTACGTATAATGTAAGGGGACTCAATACAGCAAAAAAATTAACCAGGAGTTACAGTTCTTGGGAGCAAATGTGGTGTTTCTGCAGGAGATTTATATTACACACTCAGGAGGGGGACTGGCGTCGTATCAGTTCCCAAAGTGGTTCTATGGGGACGCAGGATCAACACATTCAAGGGGAGTGGCTATTGGGTTTGATAGGACAATGATGTTCGTAGAGGATGAGCGACTGGCCGACCCAGGGGGCAGGTTCCTTTTTGTGAAAGGGAAGCTGTTCGATATGCTGGTCACAGTAGCGAACATCTACTCCCCTAACAGGAACCCGGACAAATTTTTAAGAAAAGTTTTGAGGCAGCTTGAGACCTTTAAAAAAGGTAAACTAATAATTGCAGAGGACTTAAATTGGAGTATGGACCCCGGGATGGATACCTCAAGGGGTGCGATAAAGCCCGGTATTCAAGGGGAGGCACCAAAAAAAATGCTAATGCCCCTCCAGCTAATGGATGCTTGGAGGATTTGTCATCCAAAGGAACGGGACTACACCTTTTATTCTTTTGCATATAAATAATTTTCAAGGATAGATTATATCTTAAAAGAACATCAGTTGGTACCTTACCTGAAGGCAGCAGAAATCAAAGCAATCACCCTATCTGATCATGCACCGGTGAAAATCCAGTTAGAGATCACCGGTGCGGCTCAGACTAGGTTGAATTGGAAGTTGAATGACTCTCTCATCCAGGATCCGGATTCAGCTGGGAAAATAGAGCGGGAACTGAAGAACTACTTTAAGATAAATGACACAGAGGACATATCCAGGGCCACCCTTTGGGAGGTGCATAAAGCTTATATAAGAGGGATTCTGATCGGTATTGGAGCGGGGAAAAAAAAAGAGAGGGGGGAAAAGATGGCACGCCTATACAGGGAGATCCAGGAATTAGAACAGAGTACAAGACCCAGGGGAATCCCTGAAAAACAAGAGCTAATAGGGAAAAGAAGAGAACTGGATAAGTTATTGGATAAGGAAAGGAAGTGTGCTTTTCACACTATTAATAAGGATATGTATCAGGAGTAGGGATGAGCTTCGTGTTCGAGTCGAACCCATGTTCCACTCTAACATCGGCTGTTCGATCGTTCACCGAATTGCGAACGATATGGGCCGTTCGCGCCAAATTCGTGTGGCGCGTCACAGCCCATAATTCACTGCGGCATCGCAGTGCATTGCTGGCTGATGATTGGCCAAGCATGCACTATGACCCGCATGCTTAGCCAATCACAGCGCCGTCGGTAGAGAGAGCTGTAATTGGCCAAAGCCAGGGTGGCTTTGGCCAATTATGGCTCAGGGGGTTTAGAACACGCCCCACACTATATAAGGCTGCCTGCACGGCGGCCCTGTGTAGTGTGTTCCGGCGTGCTTAGATAAAGAGAGAGAGACAGTGTCATTTCATTTGAGTTAGCTAGATTAGGCAGGACAGTCAGTGAGTTAGCTGCACTTATAGTGTATTGTGTATATATATGCATCCCAGGTGTTGCATATATATATATATATATATACACACTGTATTCAGTTTAGCTAGATCCGTTCCTATTATCTTCCTACTCACAGGCAGGCTTGTCTTGTTACAGTATTTACAGCTACCTGAAGAAAATTGCTGGTGTTCTTTTGATCCTATTAGTACCACAGTCAGGCAGCTAGACTATTTACAGTTAGTGTAGTGCGTCCTCCTCACAGTGTTCAGTTAAAGCTACAAGTTAGTTTAGTGTGACCTCTGCACAGTGTTCAGCTAAAACTATAAGTTAGTGTAGTGCACAGTGTTCAGCTAAAGCTACAAGTTAGGGTAATGCGTCCTCCTCACAGTGTTCAGCTAAAACTACAAGTTAGTGTAGTGCGACCTCTACACAGTGTTCAGCTAAAACTACAAGTTAGTGTAGTGAGACCTCAGCACAGTGTTCAGCTAAAGCTACAAGTTAGTGTAGTGCATCCTGCTCACAGTGTTCAGCTAAAACTACAAGTTAGTGTAGTGAGACCTCTGCACAGTGTTCAGCTAAAGCTACAAGTTAGTGTAGTGCGTCCTGCTCACAGTGTTCAGCTAAAACTACAAGTTAGTGTAGTGAGACCTCTGCACAGTGTTCAGCTAAAGCTACAAGTTAGTGTAGTGCGTCCTGCTCACAGTGTTCAGCTAAAACTACCAGTTAGTGTAGTGAGACCTCTGCACAGTGTTCAGCTAAAACTACAAGTTAGTGTAGTGAGACCTCAGCACAGGGTTTAACAGGGGCGTGTAATTACAATTTTTGATGCAATACTTTGCAGCAGGGCTCGTTTCTGCGTTCCAAATAGAGTATCTGTGAGGGGTTGCAGTGTTGTGGCACCAGCACCAGTGCCTAAGGCCCAATTTTTCAGCCCCTGTTCAACAGGGGCATGTACTTACAATTCTTGATCTAATATTTCACAGCAGGGCCCTGTGAGGGCTTACAGTGTTGTGGCCACAACAACACCTAAGGCCCAAATTTCTGCTGAGTATATAGGGCAGGCCCCTACTTTGAAACATCCAACTTACAAACAACTCCTACTTGCAAACGGAAGGAGACAACAGGAAGTGAGATGAAATCTACCCCTAGGAAGGAAAATTCTCTCCTGTAAGAGTTAATATGGGAAAAACGTTTCTCCTTTCCACTGATGCTTTATCACCAATCCTTGTTTCACAAAAAAACCCAAATTTTCAAAAAACATTTGTCATTGGGACAAAAAATACGAGGTGAAATCTTCTGAAGAGGAGCACAGACGGCAAAACAAATGTCACAGGGGTGATAACCCTTCCCTATGTTCTCCAAAAAGCTTAAAATAGATTTTTTTGGCTGGAGCTAAACACGTTAAAAATGTACCAGTTCAAAATTACAAACAGATTCTACTTAACAACAAACCTACAGTCCCTGTCTTGTTTGCACCGCCTGTATACTGCTGTTCCGAGTATATAGGGCCTGGTGGCCCCACGCCTTCCCTTTTTTTTAATTTAGGTGCGGGGTTCTCCTTAATATCCATACAAGACCCAAAGGGCCTGGTAATGGACTGGGGGGTACCAATGCTGTTTGTCTCACTGATTTTTATCCATATTGCCAGGACCCGACATTACATTAAAGCCGCAAGCGTTTTAAATTACTTTTTTTCCTTTAAAAATGACATTTTGTGCAGGGACTCTTCTAAGCACGGGAAATACGCACCACTTTACAGGCATACTATAGACACCCCCCAGGTACGATATTTAAAGGAATTTTTCACTTTTTTTTTTAACTTTAAGCATCATTAAAATCACTGTTCCCGAAAAAACTGACGTTTTTAAAAGTTTTTTTTGCATTGATACATGTCCCCTGGGGCAGGACCCGGGTCCCCAAACCCTTTTTAGGACAATACCATGCAAATCAGCCTTTAAAATGAGCACTTTTGATTTTGAACGTTCGAGTCCCATAGACGTCAATGGGGTTCTAACGTGCAAATTTTCGGTCCGTTTGCAGGTTCTGGTGCGAACCGAACCGGGGGGTGTTCGGCTCATCCCTAATCAGGAGGGAAATAAGCCAGGAAAGTGGATGGCAAGAAAGATCAAGGAAAAAAAGCATAGGACCTTTATACCTAAAATGAGGGATGAGGGGGAGGAATCTAGAATTCTCTTCCCCAAAGATTGCCGAAATATTTCACTCCTACTATAGTGCCCTATATAAGGTAGGCCGGAAAGAGGAGATGAGTGAAAGCAAGAAGGAGAACATAAGAGAGTACCTGCGGGACTAGACCTTCCCAGGGCAGAAAGGGAGGAGGTTGAGCGTCTTGAGATGCCTATATCACAGGAGGATGTAGAAAGAGCGATAAACAATACTGCCCTGGGAAAGAGCCCGGGCCCCAACGGATACTCCATAACATACTATAAAAAAAAATTCCAAAATTCTGGTGTCTAAACTGTGCAATTATCTGAATGCCCTGGGGGGGAGTGAGGTGTCCTGAGAAGAGTCCCTATTAGCTCATCACGTTACTAAACGCAGATACAAAAATCTTTGCTAAAATACTTGCACATAGGTTGAAAGTTGGGTTGAAGCAGTGGATACATAATGATCAGGTGGGATTCGTACCTGGACGGGAGGGGACGGATAATTCCCTGAAATCAATTTTTTTGATGCAGGAAGTGGTCAGGAGCGATACCCCAGTGGCCCTATTATCAATCGACGCCGAAAAGGCTTTCGATAGAGTGGACTGGGGATTTATGGTTGAAACTTTGAGACACCTAGGAATCGGAGAGAGGATGATGAGATGGATTCTGTCACTATACAGACATCCAAAGGCTAGAATTAGAGTAAATGGAACCCTGTCTTCTCCCCTTGAGTTATTTAATGGGACAAGACAGGGTTGCACCCTGTCCCCGATCCTGTTTGTAATAACCCTGGAACCACTGTTAGCGACGATCCGCAAGAATGTAGATATTAAAGGAATCTGGGTGGGAGGAAGGGAGTATAAAGTGGCGGCATTCGTTGATGACTTATGCCCCGTACACATGGTCGGACTTTGTTCGGACATTCCGACAACAAAATCCTAGGATTTTTTCAGACGGATGTTGGCTCAAACTTGTCTTGCATACACACGGTCACACAAAGTTGTCGGAAAATCCGATCGTTCTAAACGCGTTCTGACGTAAAACACGTACGTCGGGACTATAAACGGGGCAGTGGCCAATAGCTTTCATCTCTTTATTTATTCTGAGCATGCGTGGCACTTTGTCTGTCAGATTTGTGTACACACGATTGGAATTTCCGACAACGGATTTTGTTGTCGGAAAATTTTATATCCTGCTCTCAAACTTTGTGTGTCGGAAAATCCGATGGAAAATGTTCGATGGAGCCCACACACGGTCGGAATTTCCGACAACACGCTCCGATCGGACATTTTCCATCGGAAAATCCGACCATGTGTACGGGGCATTACTCTGTTATATTACATACCCTAGAACAACAATCCCCATGGCGCTCAAGGAGTTTGAGCAATATGGTAGATTGACAAACTTTAAAATAAATATGGGTAAGTCAGAGCTTTTAAATATATCGATCCCTATGCAGGAGCAGAAGGCAATCCAACCTAGATTCCCTTTTGCATGGTGTGAGAGGGATCTAGGGTACCTAGGCATAAAATTAACACCGACACCGAAGAACTTATTTGCCGCTTACTATATTCCCTTACTCAATAAGATCAAGGACCTATTAGGCAGGATGAGGTACAGAGCTCTGTCGTGGATTGGCAGGATAAACGCGGTAAAAATGTTTGTCCTACCTATGTTAATCTACACCTTCCAAATGATCCCAATAGTTGTCCCTTCTACTTTTTTTGATAAATTACAGTCTATAACTCTAAGGTTCATCTGGGCATGTAGGCGCCCTAGGATGGCATACGATACCTTGGTGAAGGAAAAGAAACAGGGAGGGCTGGGAGCCCCGGATTTTAAAAAGTATTATCAAGCTATAGTTATCTCTAGGGTTACTGATTGGTTATATAGTAAACAAGAGAAAAGTTGGGTGAATATAGAAATTGCACAAAGTGGGGCTGACATAGTAAAAATGATATGGATTCCTCCACAACTTCGAGAGTTAGGACACAGTGTTAATTTTTTGACTAGGAACACATTTAATATTTGGGATGGGTTAACCACTTGCCGACCGCCTCACGCCTATATACGTGAGCAGAATGGCACGGGCAGGCAAAATCACGTACCTGATACGTGATGCCTTCCCGCGGGCGGGGGTCCGATCGGACCCCCCCCCGGTGCCAGCTGCGGTCGGCATTTGGCTGGGAGAAGTGAGAGACGAGGGGGAGGCCATCCGATCGTGCCCCCCCCCCTCGCGATCGCTCCCAGCCAATGAGAAACATCCTCTGCCTCTGTATAGTACACAGAGGCAGAGGATGTGATGTCATCTCTCCTCGGCTCGGGAGTTTCCGTTCCGGCCCGAGGAGAGACGACATGTAAGTAAGTGCACAACACACACACAACACAGTAGAACATGCCAGGCACACTAAACACCCCGATCCCCCCCCCCCCGATCGCCCCCCGATCCCCCCCCAATCACCCCCCCCCCCCCTCACAAACTGACACCAAGCAGGTTTTTTTTTTTTTTTTTTTTTTTTTTTCTGATTGCTGCATAGTGTCAGTTTGTGACAGTTACAGTGTTAGGACAATTAGGGTTACCCCCCTGTAGGTCTAGGGTACCCCCCTAACCCCCCCTAATAAAGTTTTAACCCCTTGATCACCCCCCGTCACCAGTGTCACTAAGCGATCATTTTTCTGATCGCTGTATTAGTGTCGCTGGTGATGCTAGTTAGTGAGGTAAATATTTAGGTTCGCCGTCAGCGTTTTATAGCGACAGGGACCCCCATATACTATCTAATAAATGTTTTAACCCCTTGATTGCCCCCTAGTTAACCCTTTCACCACTGATCACCGTATAACTGTTACGGGTGACGCTGGTTAGTTCGTTTATTTTTTATAGTGTCAGGGCACCCGCCGTTTATTGTCAGAATGGTGTATAGTCAGTAGTATACATACAGAGCTTTAATGCGTTGCTATTTGTTACAGTCGGATGGATGTACGATGGTATTAATAAAAGATGTGGATCAGAATATTTGTTTACAATAAGAGTACCCCCTGAGATCTGAGCAGGGGTCTATATCCAACATAGGGGGGCGGTGGTGATGTTTGAATGGAATCAATAGGATTGAGTGGGATCAGGTGATATACAATGTAAAAAACAGTGCTAGTAAAAAATAATAAATAACATAAGTGACTTACAGTAATAAATAGGTGCGTTACGTAAAAACAGTACTTTTAGAAGATGATATTAAACTTAGGTGGCTGTCAATCATATATAAAAAAATGTATTACCATTGAAAATAAATAAATTCACAGTGGGGGGTAACCAGTGCTAATTGTGCTAGTATAAGGTGCAGCGTGACAAGCCTATTTAAGGCAGTGAGGTGGTGGTGGACTGCTAGTTCATATTGTGCATAAGTGCAAAAAATTCAATATATAAAAATGAATAATTAAGGATGGATAATAAAGAATCTCAAATCCTTGTAGAATGTTTGATGGATAGAAAGTCTTATAAAACCAAAAAAACACAAATGTCCATAGAAATTTCCACAAAAGTGATGACAACGTCTTGGCATGCACACGTTGCAGTTAAAGTGCTCAAGTGCAACACATCCAGTGCTTCTTCGTGTGACACCACTAAGGTTAGGTAGTGGCCCCTTACCTTTAGGTAATAGGGCAACAGCATGTAGTACAATTTACTCTTTAGGGTCCTCCTATTAGCTCCAGCGCGTCCCTCACCAGCCTACGTCCTGGGATGGAATTCCCTCAGGTATAGTGCCAGAGCGAGGGGTATGGAAGATGGTAAGCAGAAAAGGAAAAGGCCAATAGTGTAATCCCGTTTTAGGTGTAATAAAACCTCTTTTATTAAAATTCAGTAGGTACTCACATTTAAAATTGGACAACAGCAAATGTAATCCAACGAGCAGCGAACTCGTATGCCTCTATGGTGAATGCAGCCTGTCTCGTCCCTACGCGTGACGTCACACCACACGTGACTTCATCAGGGGATAGAGGCATACGAGTTCGCTGCTCGTTGGATTACATTTGCTGTTGTCCAATTTTAAATGTGAGTACATACTGAATTTTAATAAAAGAGGTTTTATTACACCTAAAACGGGATTACACTATTGGCCTTTTCCTTTTCTGCTTACCATCTTCCATACCCCCCGCTCTGGCACTATACCTGAGGGAATTCCATCCCAGGACGTAGGCTGGTGAGGGACGCGCTGGAGCTAATAGGAGGACCCTAAAGAGTAAATTGTACTACATGCTGTTGCCCTATTACCTAAAGGTAAGGGGCCACTACCTAACCTTAGTGGTGTCACACGAAGAAGCACTGGATGTGTTGCACTTGAGCACTTTAACTGCAACGTGTGCATGCCAAGACGTTGTCATCACTTTTGTGGAAATTTCTATGGACATTTGTGTTTTTTTGGTTTTATAAGACTTTCTATCCATCAAACATTCTACAAGGATTTGAGATTCTTTATTATCCATCCTTAATTATTCATTTTTATATATTGAATTTTTTGCACTTATGCACAATATGAACTAGCAGTCCACCACCACCTCACTGCCTTAAATAGGCTTGTCACGCTGCACCTTATACTAGCACAATTAGCACTGGTTACCCCCCACTGTGAATTTATTTATTTTCAATGGTAATACATTTTTTTATATATGATTGACAGCCACCTAAGTTTAATATCATCTTCTAAAAGTACTGTTTTTACGTAACGCACCTATTTATTACTGTAAGTCACTTATGTTATTTATTATTTTTTACTAGCACTGTTTTTTACATTGTATATCACCTGATCCCACTCAATCCTATTGATTCCATTCAAACATCACCACCGCCCCCCTATGTTGGATATAGACCCCTGCTCAGATCTCAGGGGGTACTCTTATTGTAAACAAATATTCTGATCCACATCTTTTATTAATACCATCGTACATCCATCCGACTGTAACAAATAGCAACGCATTAAAGCTCTGTATGTATACTACTGACTATACACCATTCTGACAATTACTTAGGATTAGCGCAGCACTACCCATTCTCTAGATCTATTTCACGAGGTCAGGTGCCTACCTTTTAACAGTGCATGCAACTTTTCTATTTCTAGCCTATTCCATATATGATAGCGCGGGACTAATCCATCTCCTCTATCTACCCGCCGTTTATTACCGAATAAAGGTTTAGCCCCCTGATCGCCCGGCGGTGATATGCGTCGCCCCAGGCAGCGTCAGATTAGCGCCAGTACCGCTAACACCCACGCACGCAGCATACGCCTCCCTTAGTGGTATAGTATCTGAACGCATCAATATCTGATCTGATCAGATCTATACTAGCGTCCCCAGCAGTTTAGGGTTCCCAAAAACGCAGTGTTAGCGGGATCAGCCCAGATACCTGCTAGCACCTGCGTTTTGCCCCTCCGCCCAGCCCAGCCCACCCAAGTGCAGTATCGATCGATCGATCACTGTCACTTACAGAACACTAAACGCATAACTGCAGCGTTCGCAGAGTCAGGCCTGATCCCTGCGATCGCTAACAGTTTTTTTGGTAGCGTTTTGGTGAACTGGTAAGCACCAGCCCCAGGCAGCGTCAGGTTAGCGCCAGTACCGCTAACACCCACGCACGCAGCGTACACTTCCCTTAGTGGTATAGTATCTGAACGGATCAATATCTGATCCGATCAGATCTATACTGGCGTCCCCAGCAGTTTAGGGTTCCCAAAAACGCAGTGTTAGCGGGATCAGCCCAGATACCTACTAGCACCTGCGTTTTGCCCCTCCGCCCGGCCCAGCCCAGCCCACCCAAGTGCAGTATCGATCGATCACTGTCACTTACAGAACACTAAACGCATAACTGCAGCGTTCGCAGAGTCAGGCCTGATCCCTGCGATCGCTAACAGTTTTTTTGGTAGCGTTTTGGTGAACTGGCAAGCGCCAGCGGCCTAGTACACCCCGGTCGTAGTCAAACCAGCACTGCAGTAACACTTGGTGACGTGGCGAGTCCCATAAGTGCAGTTCAAGCTGGTGAGGTGGCAAGCACAAGTAGTGTCCCGCTGCCACCAAAAAGACAAACACAGGCCCGTCGTGACCATAATGCCCTTCCTACTGCATTCGCCAATCCTAATTGGGAACCCACCGCTTCTGCAGCGCCCGTACTTCCCCCATTCACATCCCCAACCAAATGCAGTCGGCTGCATGAGAGGCATTTTTATGTCCTCCCGAGTACCCCTACCCAACAAACCCCCCCAAAAAGATGTTGTGTCTGCAGCAAGCGCGGATATAGGCGTGACACACGCTATTATTGTCCCTCCTGTCCTGACAATCCTGGTCTTTGCATTGGTGAATGTTTTGAACGCTACCATTCACTAGTTGAGTATTAGCGTAGGATACAGCATTCCACAGACTAGGCGCACTTTCACAGGGTCTCCCAAGATGCCATCGCATTTTGAGAGACCCGAACCTGGAACCGGTTACAGTTATAAAAGTTACAAGTTTGCAAAAAAAACAAACAAAAATAAAAAAAATAGTTGTTGTTTTATTCTCTCTCTCTATTCTCTCTCTATTGTTCTGCTCTTTTTTACTGTATTCTATTCTGCAATGTTTTATTGTTATTATGTTTTATCATGTTTTCTTTTCAGGTATGCAATTTTTTATACTTTACCGTTTACTGTGCTTTATTGTTAACCATTTTTTGGTCTTCAGGTACACCATTCACGACTTTGAGTGGTTATACCAGAATGATGCCAGCAGGTTTAGGTATCATCTTGGTATCATTCTTTTCAGCCAGCGGTCGGCTTTCATGTAAAAGCAATCCTAGCGGCTAATTAGCCTCTAGACTGCTTTTACAAGCAGTGGGAGGGAATGCCCCCCACCGTCTTCCGTGTTTTTCTCTGGCTCTCCTGTCTCAACAGGGAACCTGAGAATGCAGCCGGTGATTCAGCCAGCTGACCATAGAGCTGATCAGAGACCAGAGTGGCTCCAAACATCTCTATGGCCTAAGAAACCGGAAGCTACGAGCATTTTATGACTTAGATTTCGCCGGATGTAAACAGCGCCATTGGGAAATTGGGGAAGCATTTTATCACACCGATCTTGGTGTGGTCAGATGCTTTGAGGGCAGGGGAGAGATCTAGGGTCTAATAGACCCCAATTTTTTCAAAAAAGAGTACCTGTCACTACCTATTGCTATCATAGGGGATATTTACATTCCCTGAGATAACAATAAAAATGATTTAAAAAAAAAAAATGAAAGGAACAGTTTAAAAATAAGATAAAAAAGCAAAAAAATAATAAAGGAAAAAAAAAAAAAAAAAAAAAGCACCCCTGTCCCCCCTGCTCTCGCGCTAAGGCAAACGCAAGCGTCGGTCTGGCGTCAAATGTAAACAGCAATTGCACCATGCATGTGAGGTATCACCGCGAAGGTCAGATCGAGGGCAGTATTTTTAGCAGTAGACCTCCTCTGTAAATCTAAAGTGGTAACCTGTAAAGGCTTTTAAAGGCTTTTAAAAATGTATTAATTTTGTTGCCACTGCACGTTTGTGCGCAATTTTAAAGCATGTCATGTTTGGTATCCATGTACTCGGCTTAAGATCATCTTTTTTATTCCATCAAACATTTGGGCAATATAGTGTGTTTTAGTGCATTAAAATTTAAAAAAGTGTGTTTTTTCCACAAAAAATGCGTTTGAAAAATCGCTGCGCAAATACCGTGTGAAAAAAAAAAATGAAACACTCACCATTTTAATCTGTAGGGCATTTGCTTTAAAAAAATATATAATGTTTGGGGGTTCAAAGTAATTTTCTTGCAAAAAAAAATAATTTTTTCACGTAATCAAAAAGTGTCAGAAAGGGTTTTGCCTTCAAGTGGTTAGAAGAGTGGGTGATGTGTGACATAAGCTTCTAAATGTTGTGCATAAAATGCCAGGACAGTTCAAAACCCCCCCAAATGACCCCATTTTGGAAAGTAGACACCCCAAGCTATTTCCTGAGAGGCATGTCGAGTCCATGGAATATTTTATATTGCGACACAAGTTGCGGGAAAGAGACAAATTTTTTTTTTTTTTTTTTTTGTGTTGTCACTAAATGATATATTGCTCAAACATGCCATGGGGATATGTGATATGTGAAATTACACCCCAAAATACATTCTGCTGCTTCTCCTGAGTACGGGGATACCACATGTGTGGGACTTTTTGGGAGCCTAGCTGCGCACGGGACCCCGAAAACCAAGCACCGCCTTCAGGCTTTCTAAGGGCGTAAATTTTTGATTTCACTCTTCACTGCCTATCACAGTTTCGGAGGCCATGGAATGCCCAGGTGGCACAAAACCCCCCAAAATGACCCCATTTTGGAAAGTAGACACCCCAAGCTATTTGCTGAGAGGTATAGTGAGTATTTTGCAGACCTCACTTTTTGTCACAAAGTTTTGAAAATTGAAAAAAGAAAAAAAAATATTTTTTTTCTGGTCTTTCTTCATTTTCAAAAACAAATGAGAGCTGCAAAATACTCCCCATGCCTCTCAGCAAATAGCTTGGGGTGTCTACTTTCCAAAATGGGGTCATTTGGGGGGGTTTTGTGCCACCTGGGCATTTTATGGCCTTCAAAACTGTGATAGGTAGTGAGGCGTGAAATCAAAAATTTATGCCCTTAGAAATCCTGAAGGCGGTGCTTGGTTTTCGGGGCCCCGTACGCGGCTAGGATCCCAAAAAGTCCCACACATGTGGTATCCCCATACTCAGGAGAAGCAGCTGAATGTATTTTGGGGTGCAATTCCACATATGCCCATGGCCTGTGTGAGCAATATATCATTTAGTGACAACTTTTTGTAAATTTTTTTTTTTTTTGTCATTATTCAATCACTTGGGACAAAAAAAAAAAAATATTCAATGGGTTCAACATGCCTCTCAGCAATTTCCTTGGGGTGTCTACTTTCCAAAATGGGGTAATTTGGGGGGGGTTTGTACTGCCCTGCCATTTTAGCACCTCAAGAAATGACATAGGCAGTCATAAACTAAAAGCTGTGTAAATTACAGAAAATGTACCCTAGTTTGTAGACGCTATAACTTTTGCGCAAACCAATAAATATATGCTTATTGACATTTTTTTACCAAAGACATGTGGCCGAATACATTTTGGCCTAAATGTATGACTAAAATTTAGTTTATTGGATTTTTTTTATAACAAAAAGTAGAAAATATCATTTTTTTTCAAAATTTTCGGTCTTTCTCCGTTTATAGCGCAAAAAATAAAAACGGCAGAGGTGATCAAATACCATCAAAAGAAAGCTCTATTTGTGGGAAGAAAAGGACGCAAATTTCATTTGGGTACAGCATTGCATGACCGCGCAATTAGCAGTTAAAGCGACGCAGTGCCGAATTGTAAAAAGTGCTCTGGTCAGGAAGGGGGTAAAATCTTCCGGGGCTGAAGTGGTTAAGTAAGAGATTCCACTGGGAATATAATTCGCCATTGATATCACTATTGAATACTAATTATTTTCTGCTGGAGAAGGAGGAGCACTTATATTTCACGAGGTGGGCGAAAAAAGATGTGATACAATTACAGGATGTAATGAGGGGAAATAGACTGTATACTTACACAGAAATTACACGGGTATGGGGGAATAAACCACTGGACAAATGGAGGTATGCTCAGATACAGCACTTCGCACAATCACTACCACAACCACTGAGAGGAAGAGACTAACTAAGAGCAATAGAAAAATTATTATGCACCCCCACTAGTGTGAAAGGCAGTATATCTAAATTCTATAGAGTACTAAGAGGGGAAGCAAGTAAGGGGCACCCTACTTTTTTGGAGAAGTGGGAAAGAGAAATAGGATACTTAAAAGATGATGAACATAGATGTAAGATACTAAAAATGGTACACTCAACGGCAAGAGACTCTCAAACGTATGAAATGGCCTATAAGGTGATAGCGAGGTGGCACAGGACGCCCCAGAGGGTGCACGAGTATGATTCTGAGACCCCCCCAACTTGTTGGAGGGGGTGTGGGGCAGTCGGAACTCTTGTGCACCTTTGGTGGGAATGCCCCAAAATACAGTTGTACTGGGAAGAAATCTTGGGAGAAGTTCAACAAATAACGGGGGAGCAGGTTAATAAAAATCCATGGACATGTCTGTTCCACGATACGGAGAAAGAGATACCCCAATATAACAAGTCATTTGTCCCGCACCTCCTAAACGTGGCTAAAGTGCTGATCCCGTGCTGCTGGAAGGGCCCGGAAGCTCCAAGGTTAAGGGAGTGGATAATAAGGGTGGAATGGGTAAGAAGTATGGAAGAATCAATTCATCTGACTGAGGGCCAACGGGAAAAATACTGTAGGACTTGGGAGAAATGGCTGGAGTTCAGGAAAACGGAGAGATACACGATAATTATGGACGCCTGGGGGTTGGAGAGAGAGAGAGAGGGGGATTGGGAGGGTGAGTGGAATGGGGGGTTCGTTTTTTGTTTTTTTTTTGGGTGGGGGGAGTGGGAGATAATTATATATTTACATATTTGGCAGACAAAAAACTAAAAATTTAAAGTTCAATTAAATAGGAAGAAACTAAAATGTGAAAGCAAAATATTCCTTGCCACAATGATGCGAAAACGAGAGGGGACATAAATGGATGGCTCGGCTGAGTTAAATCTCTCTAAAGTGTTTGCTGATGTGGAAAAAAAAAAAGAAAAAAAGAAAACAACAAGGTTCTAGGCCTATGGAGGACTATGTCTCGGACTTTTGTTTATGGAGCACTGATACTGAGTGGAATGATTCAGCTTTACACTTCCGATTTCATCTTGGCCTGTCAGAAGCCATCAAAGATAAACTTGCCAGGGTAGAAATACCTACCTCTTTGAATGACTTAATCCACACCTCAGCATACAAATTGACCGTCGCCTACGTGAAAGACGGTTCGAGAAAGCCGGAAATCCTCATCTAATGCCTACCTGCTCGACGGACCCATCACCTGTCTCCTTCTCAAGCGTGCCAAGAAAAGTTTCTGAAAATTCCACATGCCAGCTTTCCTAGGCCCCCTCTGACCCAACAAGAGCGGTCTCATCGTCGCCGCAATAATCTCTGTCTTTATTGTGGCGAGCAGGGGCACTTCCTACAGACTTGTTCCAGAAGGCATCGTAAAAGACTCCTCCGTCCATCTTCTACAGTCGTGGCATTAAGTTCCAGTCAAAACCACACCTTGCTGCCTGTTTCCCTTCAGTTAACCAGAAAGACTCTTAATATTTCTGCTATTGTGGACTCTTGGGCCTGTAGCTGTTTCGTGGACTCTGCCTTTGCAAATACGCACGCACTCCCTTTGTGTGCTAAGAAGAACAGCTTCACGGTCCACCTGGCAGATGGTTCAGGCATCAAATCTGGGCCCGTCACTCTAGAGACTGAACCTATCCTGTGCCTCACAGCTTCTGGGCATCATGAGCTGCTACGTCTAGATGTCATTACATCTCCCCTATTTCCTGTCATTCTTGGGCAACCCTGGTTGAAGGCACATAACCCCCTCATCAACTGGATCACAGGGGAAGTGACTTTTTCTTCTAAGTACTGTAAAGAATTCTGCATTCCTCCTCTACCCAAGTCTGAAGAACCGCTCCTCTGCATTAACATGGACCCTGAAACTATTAAACTTATGCCTTCCATTTACCATGACTTTCTGGACGTTTTCAATAAAAAGAGCGCTGACACTCTCCCTCTTCATAGAACATATGACTGCCCTATTGATCTCTTACCCGGTGCAGAAATTCCCTTTGGCAGGATCTATCCACTCTCAGAACCAGAACTGGAGGAGTTGCGGAAGTACATTGATGAGAACCTTGATAAGGGGTTTATTCGGCCATCTTCTTTCCCCGCGGGAGTGGGAATATTTTTCGTGGAGAAGAAGGATCACTCCCTCCAACCCTGTATTCATTACCGGGACTTAAATAAGGTAACCATCAAAAACCGGTACCCCTTACCTCTTATTCCAGAACTATTCCAGAGGCTTCGGGAAGCTCGTATATTCACAAAACTAGACTTGAGAGGAACATACAACCTGATCAGAATAAGAGACGGGGATGAATGGAAGACTGCCTTCAGGTCTCGTTTCGGACATTTTGAGTACCTAGTGATGCCCTTTGGACATTTTGTAAATGATGTGTTCCTGGACTTTCTTGATTTATTTACTATTGTTTACTTGGATGACATTTTAATTTTTTTCCACCTCCTTAGAGTCCCATCGAATTCACGTGAAGAAAGTGTTAAAAAGACTAAGGGAACACCATCTCTATGCTAAGGCGAAGTGTGAATTCGTAAAACTCACCATGCAGTTCCTGGGGCTCGTTATCTCTGCAGACGGAATTGCCATGGACCCACAGAAGGTATCTGCAGTACTCGATTGGCCTGCCCCTACTGATAAGAAATCTGTACAGCGGTTTGTGGGGTTCGCTAATTTTTACAGGAAGTTTATTAAAGACTTTTCCAGTATTGTATCCCCTATCACCCAGCTAACCAAGCTACGCACGACCTTCATATGGACCTCTGAAGCTCAGACAGCATTCGAAAAACTGAAAGGCCTCTTCACATCCGCACCCATCCTGAAACACCCAGATCCTGCTCTGCCCTATGTCCTTGAAGTGGATGCCTCCGAAATAGCTGTAGGAGCCATATTGTCCCAACGACAAGGGACAAAATCGCTACTCCATCCTGTCGCTTTCTTCTCCAGAAAACTAAGTAATCGTGAAAGGAACTACGATGTCTGTGATTGGGAATTACTCGCTATTAAGTCTGCCCTTGAAGAATGGCGGTATTTGCTAAAAGGAGCTGCGCACCCTATTCTTGTTTTCACGGATCACAAAAACCTGGAGTACTTAAGAACAGCGAAAAGATTAAGACCTCGCCAGGCCAGGAGGGCTCTTTTTTTTGCAAGATTCTGCTCCCACATCACTTACCGGCCCGGGTCAAAGAGTGGGAAGCCAGACGCTCTTTCCCGCATGTTTCAAGATACTGAAGCATCTCCCGAACCTGATACCATCCTACCCGCTAAGAACTTCCTGTTACTACAAACTGATCTCATCTCCCAAATCAAGACAGCAGTCCTGAATCAGTCCTGAACCAAGAACTCCATCTCCAGCTTAAAGAGGGTCTCTACTACCATGGTACACAGATCTTTGTTCCAGAGCAATTACAAACAGCAGTCCTCTACATGTGCCACGATCATCCTCTGGCAGGGCATTTCGGGGTACACAAGACTTCAAAACTGGTCCTTCGCTCCTTCTGGTGGCCAGACTTAATACAATTCTGCAGAGACTATGTAAGATCTACGTGCTTAAGGAACAAGACGGACAGATCTAAGAATTGGGGTCTGCTGGAACCTCTCCCTGTACCAGATAAATTATGGAGCATGATCTCCATGGTCTTCATTGTCGAGTTACCCCCATCCGAGGGGTTTACCACCATCTTTGTTATAGTGGATCGCCTATCCAAGATGGCGCACTTTGTGCCCCTAAAGGGTACCCCTTCCGCTTCTGCAGAGACTGCCTCATCTTTCGTCAAGGAAGTGGTACGCCTACATGGTATCCCTGTCAACATCACGTCGGATCGTGGAGTTCAGTTTACGTCCAGATTTTGGAAATCCTTGTGTGAAGTTTTGGGCATTAAACTCTGCCTATCATCTGCTTATCACCCCCAGACTAACGGCCAAACAGAGAGAACAAATCAGACGCTGGAGCAATATCTCCACTGTTTCTCTTCTTTTGCACAGGATGATTGGGCGTCTCTTTTGCCGTTAGCACAATTCGCCTACAATAACTCAATACACTCTTCTATCAAGCAAACCCCCTTTTTTGCTAATTATGGGTTCCATCCATCTTTTTTGCCCGATGTCCCCCAAGAATCCTCAGTACCGGCAGTACAGGATTGTCTGTAGTTCTGGAAAGTTAACAACCTCTTCCTGCAAGAAGCTGTCTCCAAGTCCCAAGTAGATGACAAGAGATTCTATGACAGGAGAAGAAGAGGTAATCTGGATCTGAAACCTAGAGAGAAGGTATGGCTATCTACCACAAATCTATAGCTGGCCTGCCCTTCAAGCCTGAACCAAGATACATTGGCCTATTCCCTATTAAAAGAAGGATTAACGCTGTTGCTTTCGAGTTAAGCCTACCAGAGAATTTAAGAATTCATCCGGTGTTCCATGTGTCCCTCTTGAAACGATCCGTGGCTAATCCCTTTCCTGACCGAGAATCCGAGACTCCTGCTCCTCTGTTGGTGGAAGGGAATGAGGAGTTTGAAGTGGAGGCTGTCCTGGATTGCAGGAAGAGAAGGGGCCAGACCCAGTTCCTTATTAAGTGGAAAGGCTACGGCCCTGAAGATAATTCATGGGAACCCAGCTCCCATGTGCACGCTCCACGATTGGTTCAAGCCTACCTTAGCTTCCATCCTGAGAAAAAACCCTTAGTGGGCATCCGGAGGCTGCCCTTAAGGGGGGGGCAATGTAAGGAAACCAGCAGAAATCGTCTGGCACGCGCTGGTGCATATGCACGTGCGCACGGGAGACCACAGATGCCCTGCGCGCTTGTGCGCATACGTGCACACGCAGGAGCGTGCCCTAGCACCAGTTGGCGCCAGTGGGCCTATTTAAAGGAGGCCCCAGCTACTGATCGGTGCTGACTGGTTTTCAGCTGTGTCCCTGTTATTCTGAACCTGTGTTATTCTGCCCGATTCCCATTGCTGACTTTGGCTCCTGTTTACCCGGCTCTGAACTCTGTTATACCTGATCTCTAGTTCCTGATCCCTGCTTCCCATCTGACTCATCTCTGCCTGATGTTCCGGTACCCTGCTGCCCGCCTGTTGACGAACCCGGCTTCCCATCTGACCCGTCTTTGCCTGATGTTCCGGTACCCTGCTGCCCGCCTGTTGACGAACCCGGCTATCCCTGTGACCTGGCGCCCAGCTTGGCCCATCACAACTACCCGAGTGTCTGCAACTACAGTCCTGCGACCAGCTGTGACTTCCTGCTCTGCAATTACAGTCCTGCGACCAGCTGCGACTTCCTGCTCTGCAGTCCTGCGACCAGCTGCGACTTCCTGCTCTGCAACTACAGTCCTGCGACCAGCTGCGACTTCCTGCAACAGGGTTCCTGGCTTCCACCTGCAGGCACTCGTGTGCCTCCTGTTCATTGGCTCCTTCTGTTTCACTCTCAGTGGGACCTGGACTGGAGATACAAGAGAGGCCAACCTTGTCAATTCAGTCTCCCTTCAGGTACGTGACAGGAACCTTCTTTGCATGGTTCTTCAGCGGGTGCCTGTAGTCTCTCCTCACGCCTCCTTTCACATCCCTGCCTCATTGTGATCTCTCCTCAGACCAACAAGCTTAAGTCTTTAGCTAGCCCCCCTTCTTGCAAAGCAGGCTAGGCTTGTTAGTTCCATTCCCTGTAGAAATCAATGAGGCTGTATTGTGGAAAAAAACAGCCAAGCAATAATCTCCTGCGCTCCAGTGTTTTGCTACACACAGATGGTGTGGTCCATTCTTGACTATTAGGCAAATTCTATGGTCTTGCAGCCCTCTTCAGAATGATGGGTGTTCATACAACTAAAGAAAAAAAGAAAAGAGAAGAGGGCGCACCAACCTAGTGCATTACCAAAAAAAAGGATTTATTAAAAGTATAAAAACAAAGGTACTACTCCCAATCGAGCATAAAAAACATGCTTTTCTTAACAGTAGCAGCTACGTCCCTTGCTGCCTGATGATGAGAGGTAGATGATGGCACCCCAAACGGCTAATCTGCTGACGCGTTTCAGGGGCGCACCCCTTTCCTCAGAGCCTAGGCGTTCTGTGGCTCCCGGGAGGCTGTGGCTACCAGGTGCTGGTAGGCTTGTCTCAGCATGGGGTGCACACTTTTAGTTGAAGTGCCCGGCTCCAGAACAAGAGGTGTCAATAGCCTTCTGACAAGATCAGTATTGGTCCCTGTGATGAGAGAACTCTTACTGGCCCCTGGTGGGCGAGGACAGACCACTGCCTAAGTTTCAAAAGTCTTGGCTTTCCCAGCCATGGAGGGATCGAAGGTCAGCTTGACCGGTAGATAGCCATCATAGGGGAAGTGCTGAGTCACAATGCCCCATATCTGCAGCTCTTCCAACTTCTGCAAAGGCAGGTGCTTGAGGTGCCTGTCATAGAAGTCTCTGTAGAGAAGGGTCACTTAAGCTCCAGTATCCAGAAGGGCCTTGGTGTAGACTCCCTTTACTTGGATGGGAACAACAGGAGAAGGTCCCACCAGCTTGTCAGGGAGCATCGAGGAAGTGGTGGCCCTGGCCTGTTCGGTGGTTTGTATCTGCGCTTCTCTGCGAGGTTCTGATCGGGCTTAATTCTGCGCGAAGCTCTGGGAGTCTGGTGTGCATTGACTCTCCAACACCAGGCAGCATTTGTCAAAAGAAACAGAACACTGGGTTGCTTGGAGGCAACAACGGGGGGCCCTCTGCAAGGGTTTGGACTTTCGCTGCTGTCTCTTTGTGCCATTGGTTTTGAGCCAGGTACCGTAAATGGGCACCCGGTTGGCTCCTTCACCAGAGCCCTCCGAAGTTTCCCTCTGGCTTCTGGCACTGTGCTTCAGGCTTCACTGGGCTTGGACACACCTGTCGATTAATGACCCACATAATTTCAGCATACCTCGCTATACTCAATGGCACTCCTCACTGGATATAGACACTAGTATGGATATGCGTGCATCACTGCCAAATATCCATAATAACCCTGTAATTATGAATAATCAAACATTAAAATCACTTGATCTTACTGGATCTAATGAATATCAATTAGCTGGGGTGATTTTTTGGCCAGAATTTGATAAGAGGGGGCCAGCCCCCCTCATTAATCAGTTAATAAGTCTCTAATTATGTGAGATCTAATCTCATTCTTATGTACTACCACCTAATATCTCTAACGTTAAAACCACTTGAACTTACCGGATCTAACGAATATCTATTAGCCTAGATGATTTTTGGCCAGAAAATTGCATGTAGGGGGGCCATCCCGTCCTTATTGCACATAAAAATAGAGATATTAGGTGGTACATATCTCTGAAATTATGTGAGATCTAACGTTAAAACCACTTGATCTTACCGGATCTAACGAATAGCTATTAGCCTGAATGATTTTTGGTCAAAAAATTGCATGTGGGGGGGCTAACCCGTCCTTATGTACCACCTAATATCTCTATTTTGATGTAGAATATCTCTGAAATGATGTGAGATCTAACGTTAAAACCACTTGATCTTACCGGATCTAACGAATATCTATTAGCCTGAATGATTTTTGGCCAGAAAATTTGATAAGGGGGGGCTAACCCGCTCATATGTACCACCTAACATCTCTATTTTGATGTTGGAATATCTCTGAAATGATGTGATATCTTACGTTAAAACCACTTGATCTTACCGAATCTAACGAATATCTTTTAGCCTGAATGATTTATGTCCAGAAAATTTGATAAGGGGGGCTGGCCCCCCTCATTAATCACTTAATAAGTCTCTAATTATGTGAGATCTAACGTTAAAACCACTTGATCTTACCGGATCTAATGAATATCTATTAGCCTGAATGATTTTTGGCCAGAAAATTTGATAAGGGGGGGCTAACCCATCCATATGTGCCACCTAATATCTCTATTTTGATGTGGAATATCTCTGAAACGATGTGAGATCTAACATTAAAACCACTTGATATTACCGGATCTAATGAATATCTATTAGCCTGAATGGTTTTTGAGCAGAAAATTTGATAAGGGGGGCCAGCCCGTCCATATGTACCACCTAATATCTCTATTTTGATGTGGAATATCTCTGAAATGATTTGAGATCTAACGTTAATACCACTTGATCTTACCGGATCTAACGAATATCTATTAGCCTGAATGATTTTTGGCCAGAAAATTTGATAAGGGGGGGACAGCCCCCCTCATTAATCACTTAATAAGTCTCTAATTATGTGAGCTCTAACGTTAAAACCACTTGATCTTACCGGATCTAGCAATTATCTATTAGCCTGAATGATTTTTGACCAGAAAATTTGATAAGGGGGGGCCAGCCCGTCCATATGTACCACCTAATATCTCTATTTTGATGTGGAATATCTATGAAATGATGTGAGATCTAACGTTAAAACCCACTTGATCTTACCGGATCTAACGAATATCTATTAGCCAGAGTGATTATTGGTCAGAAAATTTGATAAGGGGGGGCCAGCCCCCCTCATTAATCACTCAATAAATCTCTAATTATGTGAGATCTAACGTTAAAACCACTTGATCTTACCGGATCTAACAAATTGCTTCCAAAATAGCTAACTGTTTGGTAAATTTTTTGATAAGGGGGGCTGATGACGGGTTAGCCCCCCCAGCAAATAACTGTTAATATTGCTTCTTTTGTGTGAGATCTAACACAAACAACGGTTGATCTAACCTGATCTAACAAAGATCTAACAAACTGCGTAAGATTTTTTCAAAAATTTTGATATGGGGGGGCTAACCTGGCAGAGGTGTACTAAGCCTGGGGGTGGCTCCAAAGCGTGATTTGACTCAGTGTAGCAGCTGGGTCACACACTTTGAGGTAAGCACATTAGCCTAGGGGGGCCGCTGGAGTGCATCGGAGCATGGTTTGCAGCACCAAGGATCTATGAGCATGTCGACACTGTTTACACGCATTTATTTGATGCTGATATATGGGACTTTTTCACCTATAACTTTGTGATCACATATTAGGACATCCTTCATGGACATTATGGAGCACTAAGCACTTTTGCATTCGTCTATGCACTTTTATATTTTGTGATATAGATTACATATATATTTATATATTTATTTACTTTTTATGCACATTGCACTTTTACATGTTTGATTTATATGGATTCACTTAACAGCTTGTTTTATATAAATTCACGTATATACAAAATTTATAATTGCATCATTTATTGGTAACTTATTTATAGTGAAAGTGTCCATGTATATACATCTCACACTCTAGAACTAATTGTGTTCACTCTAGCGCAGCGCATATTTTCCATTATTATTAACTTGCACGGTATATGAAATATGGTCTGCGCTTGCAGCTGGATATTGTCATACATTTGGCACTGGACCGTCGTAGCTCGCAAGATTTTCTCTATTTTGTATAAGGTCCACCTATCAGATTCCTTCCCCCCTCTCATGGGCCATTTTAAAAATTTTAGGGGGGGGGATGTTTTGGTCAGGTAACACTCTCCACTTCATTGAGAGATAAATGCCTAAATAATGTGTATTACTTTGGCCAGCCCCTCCTTACTTACACTATTGTCAGCCCACTGGACAGGTAAGAAGTGTCATAATGCAAAGATATAAATACACACTGTACACATTTTAGCACATTTTTACATTCTGCTATTACCTATCAAGATAATAATAGGATACAAAAACTTTAAACAGTACCATTTGAAAGTATTCAGGTAGGCCCTTGCACTACATGCTTTGGGGAATTCATCCATAAATCTGACCACAAAAGAGGTGGGTATAGTGTCTATGGGTTTGGCAAAATCAACAGATAGAGGATTGGTATCAGCTGAGTTAGCAGTCGGGGGGGGAGGGTTCCAAATGATTTTGGGACCCAAAAAAAAAAACCTTTGGCACTGCCAGAATTTAAAGCACAAATCACAATTTTACACATTTTAGGGGGTATTTAGGGTAAAGCACTACTATGGAGCTGTCAAAATACATTGTTAATTGACTAGACGAGGTGGGGATAGGCCCAGGAGAGCATGCTGGGGAGGTAAGTGAAGGCAAATATGTATGAAGGACAAAAATAATTTAAAAAAAATTCCAGTATGCATGAGGACAAAGGTGACATTCACAGCATATTACAATCATGGTAATTAGGGAATGAAGAAAGAAATACAATACATTATCAAACATTAAATACAATAAAATGTGATGTTAAAGGATAAAAATCTATCCCACGTCTCTGGGATAATGATCCCCAGAACCTGGGGGGAGATGCCTGTCGAGAACTTGAGGTCCTGCAGGCTTCTCCCCGTCGCCAAGTACCGCAGGGTAGCGACTAGCCTCTGCTCCGGAGTGATGGCTTGCCTCATGCAGGTATCCTGCCTGCTGATATAAGGGGTCAGCAAAGCCAACAAATGGTGAAATACGGGGTCCGTCATCCTGAGAAAGTTCCTGAAATCATCAGGATTATTCTCAAGGATCTCACTGAGCAAAGGCATGTGACAGAATTGGTCACGCTGGAGCAACCAATTCTTGGTCCATGAACTCCTCCTCGCCCTGTTCATGGGCTGGGCTTGTGTCAAAGTAAGGACCCCAAAACCAAGCCCGAACAAGCACGAACTCTACGATGAGTATGTACACGCAACATGGCTAGAAAACGGTCGGCTGGTCAGAACAAAGTAACAGAATGCACTGAAGAACAGCAAGGCCTGTGAAGAGCGACCTGAAAATCAGTAACGAATGGACAAGAACACAATGTGTCACGTACCTGGTAGGTTTTTAGCCTGAAGTGCAGAGAAAGACCTCCCTTACAGCTCCCAATCCTGTTCCCCTGGAATGGAGACAGAGGGCTCGGGAGTGAGAAGTGGTATGGGTGCCCGGCAGGATCAACAGTCACCGGAAGTTCAGGAGTGGTGGCACCCTCTGGAACCTGAAGCTGAAGAGGAGACTGGAGACTGGAATGCAGAGAGGACCAGGAACCACAGCAGGTAAGTAAGCAGGACTGCAGAGCTGGACTGGAACTGGAACAAGCAGTAGGTAATAGACTGGAACGCTGGGCTGGAACCAGGAACAAAGCAGCAGGTAGTAGCCTGGAACGCTGGACTGGAACAAGCAGCAGGTAGTAGCCTGGAACGCTGGACTGGAACCAGGAACAAAGCAGCAGGTAGCAGTCTGGAACGCTGAACAAGCAGCAGGTAGTAGTCTGGAACGCTGGACTGGAACCAGGAACAAACAGCAGGTAGTAGTCTGGAACGCTGGACTGGAACCAGGAACAAAGCAGCAGGTAGTAGCCTGGAACACTGGACTGGAACCAGGAACAAGCAGCAGGTAAACAGACTGGATACTGGTATCAGACAGAGGGATGGTCAAACAAGCCGGAGGTCGGTATCGGTCAAGCAGCAGAGGTACCAGGGATAACACAGAGGGATGGTCAGGCAAGCCAAGAGGGTCTGGTGCAGGCGGATAGCAGGATGGTCTAACAGGAAGCCGGGTCAGATAGAGTACACAGGTCAGATCAGGTTAAGGCACACGGAACGCTGTAGAGCAGACAGCGGGGATTGAGTGTGACAGGCCGGTTTAAATAGCCCGCCTAGCACTAGCGGGAGTGCGTGACAGCACCCGTGAACGCGCGCGCATGCGCAGTGGAACCCGTGGCCGTGTTCCCGTGCGTCTGGATCGCCGATTACTGGCAGGATCTTCATGACATTGGCCTCCGGCTGCCCCTTTGAAGAAATTTCTCTGGATGGGATCTTTTAAAAGATTGCAACAGATCTTCAGCATGAATATTGTCCTCAGGTTCCCAAGAATTTTCTTCTGGGCCAAATCCCCTCCATTTTATCAGAAACTGATTTTGGTTACCTCTTTTCCTATGGTCCATGATAGCCTCCACCTCGAATTCCTCCTCCCCATCTACCAAAATTGGATCAGGAGGATCCGTACTTCGGCCTGGAAATGGATTAGAAACAGAGGGTCTGAGCAGGGACAGATGAAATACTGGATGCAATCTTAGTGAATCCGGGAGTTCAAGTTCGTATGCCACCTCATTAATTCTCCGCTTGACAGGAAATGGTCCAAGAAACTTGGGACCCAATTTCTTTGAAGGGCAAGCCATCCTGAGATTTACTGTAGATAACCATACCTGGTCCCCGGGTGTAAGTAACAGCTCACCTCGTCTCTTCTTATCGAAGATTGATTTATTATATTCCTGGGTCCTGGTCATGGTCTCCTGTAAAACTTGATTTTTGGAAGTAAGGAAGTCCAACCTCTCCTGAACTGCGGGTACTGTGCACTCTGGAAGAGAATTAGGCAAAAATGAAGGGTGGAAACCATAATTCGCAAAAAATGGAGTTTGTTTGATAGCGGAATGAATAGAATTGTTGTAGGCGAATTCAGCCAATGGGAGAACAGAAATCCAATCATCTTGGGCAAAAGAAGAAAAACAGCGTAAATATTGTTCAAGAGTTTGGTTTGTTCTCTCTGTTTGCCCATTAGTCTGGGGATAATAAGCAGATGAAAATGAGAGCTCAATGTTCAGTGTTTTGCACAGAGACCTCCAGAATCGGGAGGTAAACTGTACCCCCCGATCTGAAACGATATTAACCGGTACCCCATGGAGCCTGATGACTTCTTTAATGAATGCCTGTGCTGTTTCTGTAGCTGAGGGAGTGCCCTTCATTGGGACAAAGTGGGCCACCTTCGACAACCGGTCTACTATGACAAAAATTGAAGTGAAGCCCCCAGCCGGAGGTAATTCCACAATAAAGTCTATAGAAAGCATTTTCCATGACCTATCTGGGAGAGGCAATGGTTTTAGCAATCCCCATGCCTTGGTTCTGTGCCCCTTGTTCCTGATACAGGTGGTACAGGACTCAACAAATTTCCTACAGTCTTCGCGTAACTGAGGCCACCAGAAGGTACGCTGTACCAGATCGGTGGTCTTAGCCACGCCAAAATGCCCAGCCAAAGCGTGATCATGACAGAGTTCTAGTACAGAAACTCGTAGTGTTTCAGGTATAAAGATCCTATTCTTGTGCCACAGTAACCCATCCTTAACTTGGAGTTCTGACCTAATGGAAGATCCCAAATCCGCGGAAGCCTGCTTATTCTGGGAAAGCAGGTTTCCCTGAAGCAAAAGAAAATTCCCCGGGGACAGAATGGTGTCCGGAGGGGAAACCTCTTGGGACTTGTGAAACATCCTGGATAGGGCATCAGGTTTGGTATTTTTGGAGCCAGGGCGGTAAGTGACATGAAAGGAGAACCTGGAGAAAAAGAGAGCCCACCTGGCTTGACGTGACTTCAACCTTTTTGCAGATCTCAAATACTCCAGGTTCTTATGATCTGTAAAAATTAAGACTGGATGAGCGGCACCCTCCAGCAGATAGCGCCACTCCTCCAACGCTGATTTAATTGCCAACAACTCTCTGTCACCAACATCATAATTTCTCTCTGCCGTGGACAATTTACGAGAGAAGAAGGCCACAGGATATAACAGCGCCTTAGTTCCCTGTCTTTGGGACAACACTGCCCCTACTGCGATTTCAGATGCGTCCACTTCTAATATAAACGGCAGAGAGGAATCTGGATGCTTTAGTACGGAGGCGGAAGTAAAAAGGCCCTTGAAAGTCTCAAAAGCCTTTTGGGCTTCAGCAGACCAGTGGAAGCGTGTACCTTGTTTAGTTAACTGCGTGATGGGGGTGATGATAGCTGAGAACCCCTTAATAAATTTACGGTAAAAATTAGCAAATCCAACGAATCGCTGGATTCCCTTCTTGTCTGTCGGGACTGGCCAATCTAAAACTGCAGTGACCTTTTGAGGGTCCATCTTAATGCCTCTACCGGAAATGATGAACCCCAAAAATGGAATACTTTCCTGTTCAAATTCACACTTCTCAGCCTTTGCATATAGACCGTGTTGTCGAAGCCGACCCAACACACTTCTGACGTGCCTGTGATGGGATTCAAGGGAACAAGAAAAAATTAATATGTTGTCTAAATAGACGATAACAAACAGATCTAGAAAGTCTTGTAAAACATCATTGATGAAGTACTGAAATGTAGCAGGGGCATTGCACAGACCGAAAGGCATCACTAAGTACTCAAAATGTCCATAACGGGTACGAAAGGCGGTCTTCCATTCGTCTATATCCCTAATACGAACTAAATTGTAGGCTCCGCGGAGGTCAAGCTTAGTGAATATGGTAGCCGTCCCAAGTCTTTGGATCAATTCTGGTACCAGAGGAAGAGGGTAACGGTTTTTTACAGTGATTTTATTTAGTTTGCGGTAATCCACACATGGTCTGAGGGTCTTATCTTTCTTCTGTACAAAGAAGATGCCTGCACCTGCTGGGGACGTGGATGGACGAATGAAGCCTTTCTTTGTTGCTCATCGATATATTCCTTTAAAGCCCCTTGTTCTACTTCAGTCAAAGGGAAGATTCTTTCAAAAGGAATCTCAGCACCGGGAAGTAATTCGATAGGACAGTCATAGGCCCGGTGAGGGGGTAAGACCTCTGCCCCCTGCTTGCTGAATACGTCTAACAAATCATGATAGGCAGAAGGAATGGAGAGGTGTAGGCTAGGATCTGTATCTAGGCAGAGCAAGGTAGGGTTCTCCTGAGCGTTCTGAAGTCTGCAAGACCGTTGGCAATATGAAGAAGAAAAGGTAACATCACCTGTGATCCAATTAATGTCAGGACTGTGAGCCTGTAACCATGGCATGCCGAGGATTATGGGAAACAGGGGTGAGGCGATGATATCCAGGCGTAGCAGTTCCTGATGAGAATTGGAGACGGGTATTGGAACAGTCTCTTGGGTAACAGGTCCGGATTTAATGGTGGTTCCATCAGCTAGATGGATGGAAAGTCCATGGGCCTTAGGCAACAAAGCTATCTGGTGTTGGGTAGCAAAAAGAGAATCCATGAAACAACTGCAAGCTCCAGAGTCAATAATGGCGGTTATTTGCAGAGTCTCTCCTGGCAGCTGTAACAGGATAGAGAGAGCAAGGTGAGTAGTATTCTTAGCCAGAGGTGCAACATAGTCAGTGGACAGGGATAGGCACTTACGGAGTTTAAGGGGACAGTTCCTGACATAGTGCCCAGGTTCCCCGCAATACAGGCACAGATTATTCACTCGACGACGTTGTCGTTCCTCCTGGGTAATAGAAGGCCGCAGGACCCCTAATTGCAATGGCTCAGGTGGGTTAAACGTGGAGGTAGGTGGTGTTGGTGACGTATGATGAAGAACTTTAGGGGTAACCCAAGTTGGGTGAGAAGATCCCATAGCTCTCTCAGTACTACATTCTCTTAGGCGTCGATCGATCTGGATGGCTAGATCGATCAAGGCATTTAAAGTCTGTGGTGTACCCACCCTGGCCAATTCATCCTTCAGAGAGTCAGAGAGTCCCATCCGAAACTGATAGCGGAGAGCCGCATCATTCCAATTTGTGTCCGCACTCCACTTTCTGAATTCAGCCACATAGTTCTCTGCTGCCCTGCGACCCTGTTGAAGGGTGTGCAAAGCCGCCTCTGCAGTCACGGACAGCTGGGGGTCATCGTACAGCTGACCCAATGCGTCAAAGAAGGTGGAGAGATTGGCCAGGGATACATCCTTTTGCTCCAAGAGGCGATGGGCCCAGGTTTGGGGGTCACCAGAAAGCAGAGAAATTACATAGCCCACCTTGGTAGCCTCCAGGGAAAAAGTACGTGGCTGAAGTGCAAAGAACAATTCACAGGAGTTGCGGAAGGCCCTGAATTTATGGCGATTCCCGGAGAAACGTTCAGGCGTTGGGACTTTGGGTTCTGAAGGGAGCATCACCACCGTTGGGGAAGGCCCGACTGAAGGAGCAGGAGCAGAAGGAACTCCCTGGACCCCAATGGGATTAGATAAGGTTAGCACTCGTTCCTCCAGCCTGGTGTATCCTTGCTGCAGATTCTTGACTGCTTCAGGCAATCCTGCCAGGTGTGCACAAAGTTCCTCCATGGGAGACGTTCCCTGCTCAGGCTCAGACATGGCTTTCTGCTACTGTCACGTACCTGGTAGGTTTTAAGCCTGAAGTGCAGAGAAAGACCTCCCTTACAGCTCCCACTCCCGTTCCCCTGGAATGGAGACAGAGGGCCCGGGAGTGAGGAGTGGTATGGGTGCCTGGAAGGATCAACAGTCACCGGAAGTTCAGGAGTGGTGGCACCCTCTGGAACCTGAAGCTGAAGAGGAGACTGGAGACTGCAATGCAGAGAGGACCAGGAACCACAGCAGGTAAGTAAGCAGGACTGGAGAGCTGGACTGGAACCGGAAAAAGCAGTAGGTACTAGACTGGAACGCTGGGCTGGAACTAGGAACAAGCAGCAGGTAGTAGACTGGAACGCTGGACTGGAACCAGGAACAAACAGCAGGTAGTAGTCTGGAACGCTGGACTGGAACCAGGAACAAAGCAGCAGGTAGTAGACTGGAACGCTGGACTGGAACCAGGAACAAACAGCAGGTAGTAGTCTGGAACGCTGGACTGGAACCAGGAACAAAGCAGCAGGTAGTAGTAGTAGCCTGGAACGCTGGACTGGAACCAGGAACAAGCAGCAGGTAAACAGACTGGATACTGGTATCAGACAGAGGGATGGTCAAACAAGCCGGAGGTTGGTATCGGTAGAGGTACCAGGGATAACACAGAGGGATGGTCAGGCAAGTCAAGAGGGTCTGGTGCAGGCGGATAGCAGGATGGTCTAACAGGAAGCCGGGTCAGATAGCAGAGTACACAGGTCAGATCAGGTTAAGGCACACGGAACGCTGTAGAGCAGACAGTGGGGATTGAGTGTGACAGGCCGGTATAAATAGCCCACCTAGTACTAGCGGGAGTGCGCGCGCGTGCCCGTGCGTGACATGGGCAGTGGAACCCGTGGCCGTGTTCCCGTGCGTCTGGATTGCCGATTACTGGCAGGATCTTCATGACACAATGACAAGTCAGTGGGAACTCGCTGCATGCACTGAAGACCAGATACAAACCCACAAGCACAAACTGAACAGCAGAAATACGATCTGAAAACCACGAGTCTGAAAAAGCGCAAATCGTCTCTCACCAAACTTTTACTAACACAAGATTAGCAAAAGGAGCCCAAAGGGTGCCGCACTTGATATTAAACTGCTGTACGTCACCGTGTTCTTGGCGTTCGGAAATTCTGACAACTTTGTGCGACCGTGTGTATGCAGAACAAGTTTGAGCCAACATCTGTCGGAAAAAATCCATGAATTTTGTTCTCGGAATGTCCGATCAATGTCCGACCGTGTGTACAGGGCATAAGTGTTGGAGCATCCATATCATGGGTGGAGACGAGTCCGATACCTTGTTGATGACTTATACCACCCCCAGATTTTCCCCATGAAATCGCACTTTCAGGTCCCTGAAAGAGTCTCCCCACAGCTCCACAGCCAGAACCACTGGAAACAATTCCAGCAATACCATGTTACAGAGAAAACCTGCCTCTTTCCACAAAATACCTACGTGATAAAAATGACTTTGAAGGAGAAAAAGCTTACAAATTCAGTCAAAATAAAAAGACAAACAGCACTAGTCTGCACCGTGATCAATTCCAATCATCTATTAACTCCTCTACTAATATGTCATCTGCTCCCTCACAGGTACCTTTTCAACACAAAAATTGACAAAGCACAAACCATCAGTACAATGGCAATCTTACACAAGGCCAAAAAGAAAAAAAAAACAAGTCCGGACACACCTCACAAAACTCTGCATGCCACAAACCAAACATCAGGGTGTAATTCATCGACCTCTATGGTGCAAGGTAATGGATCAGCAATGATCATAGGTAACTCTTTCATGTAATTCACAAGTTGAGGAATCTACGTCTCAGTTTAACACTTTATCTTTAGCTCAAGTTAAAGGAGCTTACATCGACCCAACTTTTTTGGAACTAATTTTAGCCAGCACCAAGGCAGCACCTCTCAAACCCCACACAAACATTTAGAGGACACAACAGTTTCACAGAAAACTGACTCAACATGACAACGATTTAAATATAATCAATCTCTCCTCTCACCTACTGTTGGAGGATGAGATTGTAGTTCTGAAAAATGGACTACGTTTCTGTCCTAGCAATGATATTAATAAATTTGAAATATTCAAAGATCTTCAACTTTTTGTTCGAAACTTATTCTGAAAAGCTTATACCAAAAACACGGTAGCACCAACAAGACCCCACAAGAAAATAAGGCTTTAGATCAGCTAATTTCCCCCTTGGAGGAAAATGACACGGCTGATCTCATTGATCATATAGATCTACCGCAAATACTAAAACTTGTGTAGGTACAATTACAACCAATTCAAACAAGTTCCAATAAATCAACTCTTAAAAAAGTCAAATGTATGCCCTGCCCCTAGTACTAATCCCAATGCAGCAGCTTTTCTCAAGCTGGTAAATAAGGACTTGGAGAAATTTAAAAGACGAACTAAAATTGATGCCCAAGAAACTAAAGCTTTAAAACAACTATCTGATAATAACCTTATCACAATAAAACCTGCAGACAAAAGGAGGGAACATTGTCCTGTTGGACAATGACAAATTTATCCTCATGTGTAACAAGATCCTTAAAAATCAGGACTGGAATCAACGCATTACTGCAGATATTGTAGCAAAATACAACAAAAAAATGTACACTCTAGTTCACACAGTATACCTTACTGGAACCATTACCAAGGTCACATGGGACTACATTAGAACAAATTTACCCAAAGTCCCAACATTCTATGCACTCCCAAAAATTCACAAAGACGCATATAATCCACCAGGTAGGCCCATAATTTCAGGGAGAGGGGCAATCAGTGAAAATGCCAGCAAACTAGTCGATGAGACCTTGAGACCTCACGTGACCTTTCTGCCATCATATGTTAAGGACACGATCCATATTTTACAAATCATAGATGGCCTCCATATTCCAGAACATTCCACTTTAGTTACAATAGATGTTGAAGCATTATATAGCTCAATCCCCCATGATAAAGGCCTTGCGGCAATCAGACATATTCTTCTTAAAGGGGCTTCACATGAGCGAGCTTCTGATGAATTTATCGTCTCTTTTAGACAAAGTTTATCGTCTAAAAGACAAAGTTTTTACATTCACTGGGTCCCACTACCTCCAGATACGGGGGGTAGTGATGGGGACATGTTGTGCCCTGTCATATGCCAATCTGTATCTGGGGGAGTGGGAGCAAATGCCCTTTATGGACCAACTTATGTCGATGTATACAGACCATATTTTGGCTTGGTACCAGTACATCAATGATATATTCGTTGTTTGGAATGGACCCATCGAGACACTCAAACAATTTCTTATTAGACTGAACAAAAATGAATTTAATTTGAAATTGACTATGTCCCACGATAAAGACCGTATTGCCTTTTTGGATGTTGAAATATATAGAGGGGAACTCTCTGTAGTGGCCTGTATAGAAAACCCTCAGCGAGTAATACAATCCTGCATGCCTCAAGTTTCCATCCCAAAGCTCTAGTAAGCTCCATACCATATAGCCAATACTTGAGGACAAGACGCAATTGTTCCGATAAGGTTTATAAAATTGAACAAAAAATCGAACAAACTACAAGACAGACTATTGCAGAGAGGCTATTCGCATGCCTTCCTTAAAATAGTATACAAAAAGGCAACTTTACAAACTAGACACCAGCTACTTTATTCCCAAAAACCTAACAATGACACTAACCCTACAAGAATTATTACGAAATACACAAACCAACAAGAAAAAATCAAGTCCATTGTAACCAATAGGGATGAGCCGAACACCCCCCTGTTCGGTTTGCACTGTCAGGTCACCTGTATCCAGGTGACAGATGCACCCCGTTGGGGTCAGGAGTGCACCGCTATGATAGTGGACCCTAAGGCTGACTGCTGCAGATGGAATTCGGGGTCCTTCAGGAAGGCAGGTCCCCTAGAGCACCAGCACAGATCCCACAGTGAGTTAGAGCATAGATTCCCCTGGGCGCGGAGTCTAAGAGCCAGTAGGTGTTCACCAGAGCCTCTAGTGGTGAGGATGGACTGGGCTGCAACTGGCTCCAGGTCGCGGCCCCCAGGGTCTCCCAGCTCATGCTCACGGTAGGCTACAGGAGGATGGAGAGGAAACAGCAGCCCAGGACAGCAAGGGATAGTAAGGAGGTAGCCAAATGTCGGGGCGACTAGCAGACAAGGATAACAGAGAACACACCAAAAGTCAGGGTCACAGGCAAACAGGGATAGTCGAGAACACGCCAAAGGTCAGGGTCACAAGCAGACAGGGATAGTCGGGAACACACCAAGATCGGTAACAGAGACAGAGACAAACTAGAGCACACGGCAAACAGGAAGCCAAACACACAATATTTCACGGCAAGGCAGGCTTGGAGAATATGGTGTTAAATAGTGGTTCCTGTTGAGGCTAGGGTGTAGCCACACAGAGGGAAGATTACTTATGCATGCAGGTGTGAGAGTACAAGCCTCAAGGCTGATACACAGACTAGGTAAGAGACAGACAGGTCATGAATGTATTACTGCGAGGTCATGAAAGTACCCCCCTCTTACGAGGCCTCCCCCTCCCCCGCTTTGGACCAGGCTTGGAGGGGAACTTCAAATGGAACTTCCTCAGAAGACGAGGTGCGAAGACTTCTGATGCATGAAATCCAAGATCTCTCCTCAGGACCGAAACCTTTCCAATCCACGAGATATTGAAGGACACCTTTATAGAAGTGAGAATCCAAAATTTGACTAACCTCGTACTCCTGATCATCTTCAGAGACTGGAGCCAAGGTAGGGAGAGGTCGAGAGAACTTATTGAAAACTAAAGGTTTCAGAAGGGATACATGAAACGAGTTTGAGATCCTGAGGCTTTTAGGGATCTGGAGTTTAAAACAAACAGGATTCAGCTTAGAAATTATATTGTAAGGACCAATGAATCTCGGGGCAAACTTGAGAGAAGGAACCCGGAGTCTGATGTTCCTGGTAGAAAGCCAGACTTTGTCTCCTGGCTGTAGAGAAGGCAGCTTAACCACCTCAATACTGGGCACTTTCACCCCCTTCCTGCCCAAGCCATTTTTCAGTTTTCAGCGCTGCCGCACTTTGAATGACAATTGCGCGGTCATGTTACACTGCACCCTAATGAAATTTTTATCATTTTTTCCCCACAAATAGAGCTTTCTTTTGGTGGTATTTGATCACCTCTGCGGTTTTTACTTTTTGCGCTATAAACAAAAGAAGAGGGACAATTTTGAAAAAACACAATTTTTTTTACTTTTTGCTATAATAAATATCCAATTTTTTATTTTTTTTTAACAAATTTTTTACTCAGTTTAGGCAGATATGTATTCTTCTACATATTTTTGGTAAAAAAAATTGCGATAAGCGTATATTAATTGGTTTGCGCAAAAGTTATAGCGTCTACAAAATAGGGGATAGATTTATAGCATTTTTATTATTTATTTATTTTTTACTAGTAATGGCAGTGATCTGCGATTTTTATTGTGACTGCGATATTGCGGCGGACACATCGGACACTTTTGACACATTTTTGGGACCATTCACATTTATACAGCGATCAATGCTATAAAAATGCATTGATTACTGTGTAAATGTGACTGGCAGGGAAGGGGTTAACACTAGGGGGCGATCGAGGGGTTAATGTATGACCTAAGGAGGTGATTCTAACTGTGGGGGGAGGGGACTGACTGGGGGAGGTGACCGATCGGTGTCCCTATGTACAAGGGACACACCATCGGTCTCCTCTCCTCTCTGACAGGACGTGGATCTGTGTTTACATGCACAGATCCACGCTCCTGCTCTGTTACCCGGCAATCGCGGGTGCCCGGCGGACATCGCGGCCGCCGGGGACGCGCACCGGGTCCCGAACGACGCAGCGGGCACGCGCGCGCGCCGCCGGCGGCGCGCGCACGCCCCCTAGTGGCTCGGGAGGGCGAGGACGTCATATGACGCCCGCCCAGAACAACAGAAGTCCCGTCCAGCCGTCATATGACGGTGGGCGGTGGCTTAGTGGTTAAGCCTGTGAAGGTCAGCAAAACTTTTGAACTTGTTGGCAGCTTTCTGGAGGGAATCATGAACATCAGCCCACAAGGAATTGAATGATTCCTGAAGTAGCCAAAGCTGGAATGTCAGAAAAACAGGTCATAGGAAGAGGGAGCTGAGGATGTCTCCCATAAACAGTGACAAAGGGTGTCTTCTGAGAACTGACGTTGACATGATTGTTGTGGGAGAACTCTGCCCACGGGAGTAATGAGACCCAATCATCGTGATGAGCCGAGACCAAGGTACTGAGAAAGACCTCCAACTCCTGATTAACCCTTTCAGTCTGGCCATTGGATTGGGGATGGTAAGAAGAGGTAGGTAAAATCCAAGATAATGTTGAGGGATTTGCAAAAGGCTTTCCAAAAGCGAGAGGTAAACTGAACACCCCTGTCTGAAATTACATGGGAAGGGACACCATGAAGACGGAAAATCTCTCGTACGAAAATAGGAACCAAGGCAGGAGCAGAAGGGAGACCAGGAAGAGGAACAAAATGGGCCATCTTGGAGAATCGATCAATTACCACCCAAATGACCGTATTCTTCTCAGAAGGTGGAAGATCGGTGATGAAGTCCATTGCTATGTGAGACCAGGGCTCCTTGGGAATGGGCAAGGGCATGAGAAGACCAGCAAGAGCCTGTGTGGAGGACTTAGACTGGGCACAGACATGACAATCCTTAACATAGTCTTTGACATCCGAACGGAGAGTAGGCCACCAGTAGTCGTGGCTGATGAGGAGGAAGGATCGAAGAAACCCAGCATGACCTGCCACCTTGGAGTCATGTCCCCAACGAAGGATCTTAGCTCTTAGCTCAGTGGGGACGAAGGTCCTGCCAGGAGGAATTTTTGACTTCAGGGTGGTTGAATGGGCAAGGATGCATGAAGTAGGGATAATCGGCTCAGGTTCAATGGTAGGCTCCTCATCCTGAATGTCAAAAGATCTAGAGAGTGCATCAGCCCGACTGTTGCAGGAACCAGGTTTGAATGTAATGGTGAAGTTAAAACGGGAAAAGAAGAGACTCCACCTGGCTTGTCTGGGATTCAATCGTTTGGCATTCTGTAAGTACTGCAGATTTTTATGGTCAGTTATTATGGTCAATGGTTATGGAATGTGGGGAACCCTCCAAGAGATGACGCCACTCCTCCAACGCCAATTTAATCGCAAGAAGTTCCCGATCACCAATAGTGTAATTCTTCTCCGCCTGAGAAAATTTTCTGGAGAAAAACGCACATGGTAGACGTTTTTTCCCAAAGGATTGAAGAAGCACAGCTCCCACCCCAGTTGAGGAAGTGTCCACTTCAATAAAAAATGGATCCCTCGGGTCAGGTCACCTCAACAAAGGTCCAGAAATGAAGGCCTGTTTCAAATCATGAAAGGCAGAGACAGCTTCGGGGAACCACTCCTTGGCATTAGCACCCTTCTTGGTCAAGGCGATAATTGGCGCAGCAATAGAGGAGTAATTCCTAATGAACTGCCTGTAATAATTAGTGAACCCAAGAAAGCGCTGCGTGGCCTAGAGGCCGGCAGGAAGAGGCCAGTTGGTAATGGCCGAGACCTTCCCAGGATCCATACGAAGACCGAAGTTAGAGACGAAGCATCCCAGAAGCAGGACTTCAGAACATTCAAAAGAAAATTTCTCCAGCTTGGCGTACAGATTATTTTCTTGAAGGCGCTGAAGTACAATACGGACATGGTCTCTGTGAACTGACAGACTATCCGAAAAGATGAGAATGTCACCCAGGTAGATGACAACAAATTGGTAAAGCAGATCCCTGAAGATTTTGTTAACAAAGTTTTGGAACACTGCTGGGGCGTTACACAAACCAAAGGGCATGACTAAGTACTCGTAATGCCCATCTCTAGTGTTAAACGCAGTTTTCCATTCATCCCCTTCCCGTATTCGGATCAAATTGTATGCACCCCTGAGATCCAACTTGGTAAAAATGGAGGCACCTTTCAACCTGTCAAATATTTCCGATATTAGGGGTAGGGGGTATCGATTTTTGATCGTTACTGCGTTTAGGCCTCGGTAGTCAATGCAGGGTCTTAGAGTACCATCCTTTTTGGCAACAAAAAAGAACCCTGCTCCTGCAGGCGAGGAGGATTTCCGGATGAATCCTTTTTCTAGGTTTTCTGCAACATACTCAGACATGGCCTGGGTCTCTGGGATGGACAGAGGGTAGGTACGACCCCTGGGTAGGGCTGCTCTGGGAACAAGGTCAATGGCACAGTCAAAGGACCTGTGAGGAGGAAGCACCTCAGCTGACTTTTTACAGAACACATCCCGGAAATCGCTATATGCAGCGGGAAGGGCAGAGGATACTGAGGTGGTAGCCACGGGAAGTCTCCCCTTAGGGGCAACCTTGAGTAGGCAGGAAGAGAAACAGGAGGGACCCCAAGCCAGGATCTGCCCAGAAGTCCAGTCAATGTGTGGAGAGTGGAGCTGCAACCAAAGAAGCCCCAATACGATAGGGGTTGAGACCTTAGGAAGGATAAGACAGGATATCCACTCCTGGTGGAGTATCCCTACCGACATCTTAACAGGAGGGGTCTGGAAGCGGATAGGCCCCCCTGGAAGAACAGTGCCATTGATCGCCGAGACCACCAATGGAGTGGTGAGGGGTAAAAGGGTAAGGTTCATGGAAGATGCAGTTCTCCTGTCCATAAAATTGCCAGCGGCTCCCGAATCCAGATAAGCCAAGGCCGATTGGGAGGAAACGCCAGCATGAAGAAACACTGAAAGAAGGAGACGAGAAGATGACTTTTCTGGGTCCAATACTCCACCTTCCAGGTGTATTACCCAAGCTTTTCCTGGACGAAATGAGAATGTGTCACGAAAATGACCTTTGCACCCACAGCAGAGACACAGGCCCAGAGTTCTGCGCCTAGCACGTTCCTCGGGGGATGGCCTGGTCTGGCCCAGCTGCATGGGTTCCTTAGTTGGCAGGAGATGCTCCACAGGACAAAAAGAGGGGAGCTCGGGCTGACTAAGGACCAAGGAGTGCTGGCGTTGCTTTTCTAGGGTCCTTTCCTAAAAACGAATATCTATCTGGTTACACAGGGAGATAAATTTGTCCAGATCAGTGGGGATGGTTCTTCCTGCTAATTCGTCCTTCACGCTATCAGAAAGGTGATGCAAAAAGGTTGTGACTAAGGCCTCATTGTTCCAGCTCAGCTCAGCCATCAGTATGCGGAAATGAAGAGCATACTGTTCCATAGAAGCAGACTCTTGGCGGAGACGTAAGAGGGCGCTGGCCGCTGAAGAGACACGACCTGGTTCCTCAAAGATATTCCGGAAGGGTTTCAGAAAACTAGAGAGGCTGGAAACCACTGGGTCTTTCCTCTCCCACATAGGGTCAGCCCAAGCTAAAGCCTCGCCGGACAGGAGAGAAATTATATAGGCTACCTTTGCCCGATCAGACTTGAAGTTTTGTGGTTGGAGTTCGAAATGAATAGTACACTGGCTAAGGAATCCTCTTCAGGCCTTGGAATCCCCAAAGTAATGGGACGGAGCTGGTAAGTGCAAAGGTTTAGTGGCTGCAACTGTAAGCGGAGCTGATACGGCAGCCGATTGCGGTTGTGGAACTGGGGAGCCTAGGGAGGCTTGAAGTTGTTCAAAGCGGGAAGCCAAATTCTGAAGGAATCGCATCACCTGGGTCTGATTAGATTCCTGGGTCTTGAGTCTGTGGACTATGCCCTGCAGCTGATCATCGGCAGGTAGCGGCACATCAGACAGGTCCATGGCCGTGCAAACTGTCAGGTCACCTGTATCCAGGTGACAGATGCACCCTGTTGGGGTCAGGAGTGCACCGCTATGATAGTGGACCCTAAGGCTGACTGCTGCAGATGGAACTCTGGGTCGTTCAGGAAGGCAGGTCCCCTGGAGCACCAACACGGATCCCACAGTGAGTTAGAGCATAGATTCCCCAGGGCACGGAGTCTAAGAGCCAGTAGGTGTTCACCAGAGCCTCTAGTGGTGAGGATGGACTGGGCTGCAACTGGCTCCAGGTCGCGGCCCCCAGGGTCTCCCAGCTCACGCTCACGGTAGACTACAGGAGGATGGAGAGGAAACAGCAGCCCAGGACAGCAAGGAATAGTAAGGAGGTAGCCAAATGTCGGGGCGACTAGCAGACAAGGATAACAGAGAACACACCAAAAGTCAGGGTCACAGGCAAACAGGGATAGTCGAGAACGCGCCAAAGGTCAGGGTCACAAGCAGACAGGGATAGTCGGAAACACGCCAAGATCGGTAACAGAGACAGAGACAAACTAGAGCACACGGCAAACAGGAAGCCAAACACACAATATTGCACGGCAGGGCAGGCTTGGAGAATACGGTGTTAAATAGTGGTTCCTGTTGAGGCTAGGGTGGAGCCACACAGAGGGAAGATTACTTAAGCATGCAGGTGTGAGAGTACAAGCCTCAAGGCTGATACACAGACCAGGTAAGAGACAGACAGGTCATGAATGTATTACTGCAAGGTCATGATACGCACCAGAACATGCGAACAGGAAAAAAGTTTGTTCGAACACGCAAACACCGTTAAAGTCTATGGGACACGAACATGAATAATCAAAAGTGCTCATTTTAAAGGCTTATATGCAAGTTATTGTCATAAAAACTCTTTGGGGACCTGGGTCCTGCCCCAGGGGACATGGATCAATGCAAAAAAAGTTTTAAAAACGGCAGTTTTTTCGGGAGCAGTGATTTTAATAATGCTTAAAGTGAAACAATAAAAGTGAAATATCCCTTTAAATTTTGTACCTAGGGGGTGTCTATAGTATGCCTGTAAAGAGGTGCATGTTTCCCGTGTTTGTACAGTCTGACAGCAAAATGACATTTCAAAGGAAAAAAAGTAATTTAAAACTACTCGCGGCTATTAATGCATTGCCGGTCCGACAATACACATAAAAGTTCATTGATAAAAACGGCTTGGGAATTCCCCACAGGGGAACCCCGAACCAAAATTTAAAAAAAAAATGACGTGGGGGTTCCATTAAATTCCATACCAGGCCCTTCAGGTCTAGTATGTATATTAAGGGGAACCCTGCGCCAAAATTAAAAAAAAAAAACGGCGTGGGGTCCCTCCAAAAAGGGAGGGCTGCAGGAAAAGAGGGGGGGATGAGAGAGCGCCCCCCTCCTGAACTATACCAGGCCACATGCCCTCAACATTGGGAGGGTGCTTTGGGGTAGCCCCCCAAAACACCTTGTCCCCATGTTGATGAGGACAAGGGCCTTATCCCCACAACCCTGGCCGGTGGTTGTGGGGGTCTGCGGGAGGGGGGCTTATCAGAATCTGGAAGCCCCCTTTAAGAAGGGGACCCCCAGATCCCGGCCCTCCCCCCTGTGTGAAGTGGTAAGGGGGTACTTTTACCTCTACCATTTCACTAAAAAAAGTGTCAAAAATGTTAAAAATGACAAGAGACAGTTTTTGACAATTCCTTTATTTAAATGCTTCTTCTTTCTTCTTTCTTCTATCCTCCTTCTTCTTCTTCTTCTTCTGGTTCTTCTGGCTCTTCTGGTTCTTCCTCCGGTATTCTCGTCCAGCATCTGCTCCGCGGCGTCTTCTATCCTCTTCTCCTCAGGCCGCTCCGCACCCATGGCATGGGGGGAGGCTCCCGCTCTTCTCTTCATCTTCTTCTCTTCTTCATCTTCTTCTCTTCTTCATCTTCTTCTCCAGGCCGATCCGCACCCATGCTGGCATGGAGGGAGGCTCCCGCTGTGTGACGCTTCTCCTCGTCTGACGGTTCTTAAATAACGGGGGGCGGGGCCACCCGGTGACCCCGCCCCCCTCTGACGCACGGGGACATGACGGGACTTCCCTGTGGCATTCTCCGTGACGCCACAGGGAAGTCCCGTCAAGTCACCGTGCGTCAGAGGGGGGCGGGATCACCGGGTGGCCCCGCCCCCGTTATTTAAGAACCATCAGACGAGGAGAAGCGTCACACAGCGGGAGCCTCCCTCCATGCCAGCATGGGTGCGGAGCGGCCCGGAGAAGAAGATGAAGAGGAGAAGAAGATGAAGAAGAGAAGAAGATGAAGAGAAGAGCGGGAGCCTCCCCCCTGCCATGGGTGCGGAGCGGCCCGAGAAGAAGAAGATAGAAGACGCCGCGGAGGAGATACTGGACGAGAACACCGGAGAAAGAACCAGAAGAGCCAGAAGAACCAGAAGAAGAAGAAGAAGATGAAGGAAGATAGAAGAAAGAAGAAAGAAGAAGCATTTAAATAAAGGAATTGTCAAAAACTGTCTCTTGTGTTTTTTAAAATTTTTGACACTTTTTTAGTGAAATGGTAGGGGTACTTTTGTACCCCCTTACCATTTCACACAGGGGGGAGGGCCGGGATCTGAGGGTCCCCTTGTTAAAGCGGGCTTCCAGGTTCCGATAAGCCCCCCGCCCGCAGACCCCCACAACCACTGGCCAGGGTTGTGGGGATGAGGCCCTTGTCCTCATCAACATGGGGACAAGGTGTTTTGGGGGCTACCCCAAAGCACCCTCCCAATGTTGAGGGCATGTGGCCTGGTACGGTTCAGGAGGGGGGGTGCTCTCTCGTCCCCCCCTCTTTTCCTGTGGCCTGCCAGGTTGCGTGCTCGGATAAGGGTCTGGTATGGATTTTTGGGGGGACCCCAAGCCGTTTTTTTAAATTTTGGCCGGGGTTCCCCTTAATATCCATACCAGACCTGAAGGGCTTGGTATGGAATTTAGGGGGACCCCCCACGTCATTTTTTTTTTTAAATTTTGGTTCGGGGTTCCCCTGTGGGGAATTCCCATGCCGTTTTTATCAATGAACTTCTATGTGTATTGTCGGACCGGCAATGCATTAATAGCCGTGAGTAGTTTTAAATTACTTTTTTTCCTTTGAAATGTAATTTTGCTGTCAGACTGTTCTAAACACGGGAAACATGCGCCCCTTTACAGGCATACTATAGACACCCCCCAGGTACGAAATTTAAAGGTATATTACACTTTTATTGTTTCACTTTAGGCATTATTAAAATCACTGCTCCCGAAAAAACGGCCGTTTTTAAAACTTTTTTTTGCATTGATCCATGTCCCCTGGGGCAGGACCCGGGTCCCCAAACACTTTTTATGACAATAACTTGCATATAAGCCTTTAAAATTAGCACTTTTGATTTCTCCCATAGACTTTTAAAGGGTGTTCCGCGGCATTCGAATTTGCCGCGAACACCCCAAATTGTTCGCTGTTCGGCGAACTTGCGAACAGCCGATGTTCGAGTCTAACATGAGTTCGACTCAAACTCAAAGCTCATTCCTAGTAACCAAATATTGGCATTTGCTATCATTTGATCCAACATTGAGACAATTTGTCCCTTAACATCCGCTCTTCATTTTTAAAAGAGCGCAATCTTGTCAGCAGTGAATTTAGAGGGGAGTTCCTTAGTGATCCCTGTAAATTTAAGGGCACCTATATGTGTGGGGCCTGCAATTACTGCAAATTGTGTATACCCAGAAATATCCCATCCTCCCCAATGGAAGAATTTTTCGACCAAAACTGCAAAACGATCGGAGTAATATATATGCTAGGCTGTGAGTGCGGCTGCTTTTATATTGGGAAAACTAAGCAAGGGGGAGGGGAAATGGGACTTTGTATGAAACTGCGCCGGGTAGAGGTCGCACGTTTCCATCCCTATCACACAATATCTAGAAACCCACAAGCAGAAGCCAGTGGGTGAAGGAGGAGGGGGTGGGACTTTGTATGAAGCCAATGGTTTGCAAGCCGACACAAACGGTGGGTCAATAAAATTCTTTATTTGCATATTCATACAAACAATGGTATCAGACAATATCAATATAACACTTGGTAAAATGTTAACAATGATAACCAGAGATCAACATAAGGACCATTAGTATAGTTATCAAGGATATACAAGATATAAAGGTAACATGGGTAATAACATGGGTATGAGTAATATTATTGAAGATAGACCAGGGATCACCAGGTGTCAGAATGCGTAAATAGTTAAAACAAGGTAATGCCTGCCTGATAGCTGGCCTCAAAATCCTGTTAAGGGGTAAAATACTGTAAAGCATGGGTTGGGACAATAAGGAACAACCGGTAGCTCGACGCGTTTCGTGGTTCAAGACCACTCATCAGGAGCAGACATGTCATGTTTCTGGAAATAAAATAATAATAATGTCAAGGGCCAAGGTAACAATGGATACAGAGGGCCAAATAATCCCCCAAGAATAGAGAAGTACTCACGACAACTATGGGTAGATGGTGAATGGCCAGGTATGGCAACCATCCGGGACTGATGCCAGGCCGGGAGCTGAGGCGGGCCCCCCGCCGCGGCAACCAAAACAGGCAAACCCCCCCAGGGCGATGTAGAGCCACGAGGCACCCTAGAGTTGAGAGTGAAAGATGAGTGATAATGCAGGGAGTGTGTGTGCAGAGGGGAGGGAGTGGGGAGAGTGAAGGTAAGGGGGGGGGGGGAAGGAGGTGGGCGTGATGTGGAGGTGAGTGAGTGAGTGGGTAGAGTGAGGAAAGGAGTGAGGGAAAGGAGTGGGAAGGCTGGAGGATGACATGTGCGCAACCAGGGTAAGGAGTGACCTTACCTGTGTGACAGGGTGGTGTGGAGCGACCACCACCATGTTGAAGTGTAGCTGTAGTGTACGTCGAGCGCCGCACCGCCCCAGGTGAACAAAGGCGCCCATATATAGGCGCCGCCGCGGGGAGGCCCGCCAACGTCACGTCCGCACGGCCAAAGGTGGGAGGAGCCAGAGCGGGGAGGCCGACCAATGATCGGCGGCCGCTGGGACCAACCCACCAAGCCTGCGAGCATAGCAACCACAGCGCAAAGGGCGCGGCGGCGGCGCCGGGAGGCGCGGCACACGTCCACCGCTGGTGACGTGACGTCGATGGGCAGTGGCGGCAAGTCCCGCCCCCACACACACGCCCACCAGGGGGGGCGGGCGGGGGAGGAAGGGGGGGACCCAGAGGCCGGCAGTGCCCATCGCAGCTCCCGGGCAGGCAAAGGCCGGACGGCCCACCGGCCAGCCACAGCCACCCACCCATAATTGGGTTGGACCAGTATTTGGGAAGGGTTAACCATAGTAATGATGAAAACCTAGTCACAGGATAAGAAACATGGCATGTAAGATTGAAACTGGTGAAAATGACACAAAGGTAAACACAGGTGAGGCTACCAAGGAATCAATAGGGGCAGGATGATAACAATCATTGGTAAAATCAAGATAGAGCAGTAGAGCAAACCATGGGCTTCCATCCCTATTCATATAAACAACAGCAAGGGGGAGTAGAAATGGGACTTTGTATGAAACTGCGCCGGGTAGAGGTCGCAAGTTTCCATCCCTATCACACAATATCTAGAAACCCACAAGCAGAAGCCAGTGGGTGAAGGAGGAGGGGGTCCCATTTCCCCTCCCCCTTGCTGTTGTTTATATGAATAGGGATGGAAGCCCATGGTTTGCTCTACTGCTCTATCTTGATATTACCAATGATTGTTATCATCCTGCCCCTATTGATTCCTTGGTAGCCTCACCTGTGTTTACCTTTGTGTCATTTTCACCAGTTTCAATCTTACATGCCATGTTTCTTATCCTGTGACTAGGTTTTCATCATTACTATGGTTAACCCTTCCCAAATACTGGTCCAACCCAATTATGGGTGGGTGGCTGTGGCTGGCCGGTGGGCCGTCCGGCCTTTGCCTGCCCGGGAGCTGCGATGGGCACTGCCGGCCTCTGGGTCCCCCCCTTCCTCCCCCGCCCGCCCCCCCTGGTGGGCGTGTGTGTGGGGGCGGGACTTGCCGCCACTGCCCATCGACGTCACGTCACCAGCGGTGGACGTGTGCCGCGCCTCCCGGCGCCGCCGCGCCCTTTGCGCTGTGGTTGCTATGCTCGCAGGCTTGGTGGGTTGGTCCCAGCGGCCGCCGATCATTGGTCGGCCTCCCCGCTCTGGCTCCTCCCACCTTTGGCCGTGCGGACGTGACGTTGGCGGGCCTCCCCGCGGCGGCGCCTATATATGGGCGCCTTTGTTCACCTGGGGCGGTGCGGCGCTCGAGGTACACTACAGCTACACTTCAACATGGTGGTGGTCGCTCCACACCACCCTGTCACACAGGTAAGGTCACTCCTTACCCTGGTTGCGCACATGTCATCCTCCAGCCTTCCCACTCCTCTTTCCCTCACTCCTTTCCTCACTCTACCCACTCACTCACTCACCTCCACATCACGCCCACCTCCTTCCCCCCCCCTTACCTTCACTCTCCCCACTCCCTCCCCTCTGCACACACACTCCCTGCATTATCACTCATCTTTCACTCTCAACTCTAGGGTGCCTCGTGGCTCTGCATCGCCCTGGGGGGGTTTGCCTGTTTTGGTCGCCGCGGCGGGGGGGCCCGCCTCAGCTCCCGGCCCAGCATCAGTCCCGGATGGTTGCCGTACCTGGCCATTCACCATCTACCCATAGTTGTCGTGAGTACTTCTCTATTCTTGGGGGATTATTTGGCCCTCTGTATCCATTGTTACCTTGGCCCTTGACATTATTATTATTTTATTTCCAGAAACATGACATGTCTGCTCCTGATGAGTGGTCTTGAACCACGAAACGCGTCGAGCTACCGGTTGTTCCTTATTGTCCCAACCCATGCTTTACAGTATTTTACCCCTTAACAGGATTTTGAGGCCAGCTATCAGGCAGGCATTACCTTGTTTTAACTATTTACGCATTCTGACACCTGGTGATCCCTGGTCTATCTTCAATAATATTACTCATACCCATGTTATTACCCATGTTACCTTTATATCTTGTATATCCTTGATAACTATACTAATGGTCCTTATGTTGATCTCTGGTTATCATTGTTAACATTTTACCAAGTGTTATATTGATATTGTCTGATACCATTGTTTGTATGAATATGCAAATAAAGAATTTTATTGACCCACCGTTTGTGTCGGCTTGCAAACCATTGGCTTCATACAAAGTCCCACCCCCTCCTCCTTCACCCACTGGCTTCTGCTTGTGGGTTTCTAGATATTGGGAAAACTAAGTTAGAATTCTGGAAACGAGCATACAGACATATTCGGGGTATGCAAAAATCAAATCCGGATCTACCACTTGGTCGCCATATCAAGTTGGTACATGCAGGAAAATTTTCAAAAATCTAATTCCTCATCTTGGATTGTATCCAGCCTAGTCCTGGGGGGACTGAAACAAAGTCCTCCTTCAAATGGAACTGCGGTGGATTCACAATTTAAGGGCTACATGTGCACCAGGACTAAACAAAGTGATTTGCTTCAAACCCTTTTTGGAGGGTTTCTCGTCTGGAGGTATGTAGAAATGAAGGGCCCTTCTATTAATCCTTGACTCTTATGCCCCGTACACACGGTCGGATTTTCCGATGGAAAATGTCCGATCAGCGCGTGTTGTCGGAAATTCCGACCGTGTGTGGGCTCCATCGGACATTTTCCATCGGATTTTCCGACACACAAAGTTGGAGAGCAGAAGATAACATTTTCCGACAACAAAATCCGTTGTCGGAAATTCCGATCGTGTGTACACAAATCCGACGGACAAAGTGCCACGCATGCTCAGAATAAATAAAGAGATGAAAGCTATTGGCCACTGCCCCATTTATAGTCCCGACGTACATGTTTTACGTCACCGCGTTCAGAATGATCGGATTTTCCGACAACTTTGTGCGACCGTGTGTAGACAAAACAAGTTTGAGCCAACATTCGTCGGAAAAAATCCTAGGATTTTGTTGTCGGAATGTCCGAACAAAGTCCGACCGTGTGTACGCCCCATTACTCTTCACGACATACCTTCTTCCTTGTTACTGCTTAGGTTTTTTAAGTGCTTGTTTTAAACCCCTTTGGGTCAAATACAATACCTTGGATTGGCACCACTAACAACCGTTATTGCCAAGATTTACTTTTTTGTATTACACTAGTAAAATCACTAGTAAAATCAAAATTCAATTATTCCTGGTTAATATGACTTTTACAATGCCAGTACCTCATGCGTTATGACTTCTGTGTATTATACATGATGTATCTTTTATTGTATTAGATGATGGTATATATTGACCTCTAGGGGGCGATATTTGAATTACATTCTTTGAATGCAGTATACAAGAAGGTACTTACATGTATTGTTTGATTTAGCCCTAATATGGTATAGACACACTGATCGATTGTGGGTGATGGCTGGTCTCTCCTTCCCCCTGGGTGGACATCTAATCACCCGGCACACTAAGCCGCCCGGGCTAATTAACCCATTGTGGACTTCTGGGGTTCAGGCGTGCATCCGCACGTCTGTCCTCCATTTTGCTACTCCAGCGGACATGCACAGTCCGCTGTTGAAACGATGTGTGTCGGTGGGCTGTGCGCACATCGCGCTGTTCCACCGTGCTGATGCTTCGCGCATGCACGGTTGAGGCGGGGCAGTGCGTGCGCGAAGTGATAATTGACTGGATGGCAATCAGATATAACCCACATGGTAGCACACTTCTGATATCTGCTCTAAGGATGTCAGAGTGCTGTGCTCATGTGGCTGAATAAATTCCCCAAGGTATTTACTAAAACCTCAATTACTGTCAGTTAAAATCTCTTTTCTCTATATTTTTGCTAAAATATGTAAAAGCATGTACCGTAATTGCATATTCAGTGGAATCCCACTCCCTATGTTCTTTGGTTTGCCTTTCTGTATAGTTAGCAATTTTCTTCTAATTAAAATAAATTTAGGCTTTGGCCCTATAATGCTGAGTTGTTGGACTGGATGTGAGGGTTGGTTCTCTCACCCTTTCCACCGGATGGACAAAGCACATATACTCTCATATACTCTCTCTATATAAATGATTTTACTTTCATATGTCTCCTCTGGGATTTTTGATCCCTCTTGGGGACGCATGAAATAAATAATTTATTTTTATGCAAGTATTTTTTAAATTTTTATGCATTTTGAGATCATTTAGCTCATTTGCTATTTACATAGGTCTACTGGCAAGTTTAGAAAGACTTTTGTACATCTGTCAGGAAAGACAGGTCCACGGTACACTTAGAGGTTCTTGGCGTATGCGCAATAGCGCATTGGCACATCGGCGTACATTGGCGTACATCGGCGTATGCACATGCGCACTGGCGCATCAGTGCATCGGCGTACGCCAGACGGGCTATTTAAACTGAGCTCATAGCTGCATAGACTCATTGCTGTTTGGTCTGCAGCTTCTGTGTGTTCTGACCTGTTACCTGTGCTGACCTCTGATCTTGATCCATCTTGTTCTCACTAATGCTGTCCGCTTAATACCCCGACCCTGGCTTGTTTTTGGACTCCTCTTCTGCCTGCTGCTCTGTCCATCTGCCTGAACATTACCGACCCGGCTTGCCTGACCCTGCACCTGCTCATCCAGCCTATCATGGCTCTGCTCTGCAATCCGCATCTGGATCCTGCTTTGGCTGTAATCCCAGCCTGCCACGGCCCTGGTCTGCCTAAACACCACTTGCCTGCCTGCTGCACATCCATGGACAACCAGCCATACAGCTGTCTCACCTTCAGTAACCCACAAGCCGGTGTGGTACGAGAGGCCCTCCTGTACTCGTCAGGCTCATGAATCAGGTACGTGACAACATTTTATAAGAGCCTTTATATCCCTACCTTGGACTACTATGCGAATCAGGTAGTATGCCTTTATGCTCAACACCTTGGTATACTTTTTACCCCAAATAGGATATACATTATTCATATTTTCCACTTCTAGGTCGCCGTTCTCAATCTTCGGCCTCAGTGCTCTTATATGTCCATAATCTCATGGTTGGGGGAGTTCGCCGCCACTGCTCTTTTGATCCATCCCCAACTTAGAGGAATATAAAACCTCTAAGGGGCTACTGAAACGCAACTCTTGAGACACAGTCCTTTTTGCATTCTCCTTGATTTTAAAGATAGTTCAATGGAATGTTCATCTGTGACACCACCCTAGTACATGTAAGTCTACCAGATATTGGATATTGTACCTATTATAAATACTCTACTGAAATTATGTCTGGCGATATTTAAACATATATATATTTTATAATGTTATAGGTGTACAATCTGTTTCCTCATAAAATACCCCTGATGAAAGAAAATAAACTGAAACGCATCGGGCAAAGGACAATACTGGGCGTTAGGCTTGGATTATGGTGTCTCTGGATACAGATTTGTATACATCCCATGTTTCTGTTAAACATTTTTAAACTCATTTTGCTAAATAAATACAGTTTGCTACTAAATATAATTTTTTTCTATTTATCTCTCTCAAATACATAAGTGCCTATAAAGTCCGCTTAGGGGTATTCATTTTGTGTCTAACAATTTTTGAATGTGGAACTATACGAACGAGGATACACTCCCCGATCTTGTTTTTATCTTTCCACGAATCCGGCCAAGGCCCTGCACTCCAATTTCCTTGAATAAAAGGCCCCAAAACCAGTCGAGCCGGCCACATCCGTGTAAAGTTCCAGGCCACAGTTACTAACCGGCCCTGACATCCACAATGCCCTCCTGTTAAAAGAGTCCAGGAACGAGTGCCACACTCGCAAATTCTCCCTGTGCTCCCATACCAGGCGCACAAAATGAGTGGGGGGTTTGACCCCCCACCGTACTTGCCGACAGCCGTAGGCAAAATACCCTCCCCATTCGTAGGATGCGACATGCAAAGTTTAACTTACCCAACAGCGACTGTAGTCTCCGAAGTTGCACCTTACATAATCCCAAGAGCTCCCAAATCTCTTCCTTAAGTGCCACTAGCTTATCTTCCAGGAATCGACACTCCATGGCGTCCGAGTCCAAGACAATGCCCAGAAAAATATTCACTGAAGTGTTTTTTCTGGGCCAAGGGAATGCCGAAACGAGTGGCAATGTGTGGCAAAGGAAATCATCCAAGTAATGGATGATGGCGTTCACCCCCATGATGTCTCGAAACTACCCACTCCACGAAGGAACTGAACTTCTCAAACAGTGCACAAGAAATAGAACAGCCCATGGGCAGGCAGCGATCCACGTAGAATTCCTCCTGCCAATGACAACCTAGCAAACGGAAACTTTCCGGATGAACAGGCAGCAATCTGAATGCAGACTCAATATCGGATTTGGCAATCATAGCCCCTTGCCAGTAACGTCGTACCCAGAAAACAGTCGCATCAAAGGAAGTGTACGATACAGCGCACATCTCCGAGTCAATCGTGCCATTGACCGACCCCCCCTTTGGGAAGGAAAGGTGGTGAATAAGCCTAAATTTATTAGGCTCCTTCTTCGGAATGACCCCCAAGGGTGAGATAATCAAATCCACTAAAGGCAACGAAGGGAAAGGGCCGCCCATGCGGCCTAATGCAACTTCCTTATGCAGTTTCTCAGAAACCACTTCCGCATGTTGCGAGGCCGATCGCAAGTTCCGGGACACCGTCCGGGTATCTATCGAGGAAAGGCTGCATCCTTTCCACCTTCACTGGTGTCACCCCTTTTGCTAACAGACTCACTGGCACAACCTTTTCCCTGCTTGAAGTAATGGGACAAGTGATAGGCACCTACGCAAGCGGAGCATTCGTGCTTGTATCAGAAAGACTCCCCCAAACTTGCAGGAACCCTTGATATACTGCCAACAGACCCCCTTCTTTGCGGTCGATTGTCCGGGGGTGGATGAGCCACCAGCCCCCCCTTGAAAAAACTGACTCAGGGGCCCTCGCCGATGTCATCAGTCGCATCCACAGGCTAATATCCTTGTGGTCCCACCGCAAGGACGGGCGGATCGCCCTCCGCCGATGGAACTGTTTGTCGTATCTTAACCATGCAGTTCCCCCGTAGACTCTGTATGCCTCCCCAACGGCGTCTAGATAGCAGAAGAGTGCCAGTGTTCCGGGTTCTTCTCACCAATCACACTAGCCATAATGCAGAAAGCCTGCAGCCAGTTACGGAAAGTCTGCGGGATGAGTCTGTATCGTCACTTCTCCTCATCCTCCTTGTGCTTCTCTGACTTGACCCTATCCAGATTAATTTCTCGAACGGTAGCAGAGAGAATATGTCCACATACTCACCTTTCCAAATTTTTTCCCGAACCTCTGGTTTAAGGTGCGCTCCCAGGGGCCCCTCAAAACACACATAGACTTCACATTTTACCCAATCGGCCAGCCCAATGGCATCCTGTTTGTTAGCAGCCTCCCCCCGCTGTCTCCACCTTGTCCCCCGCTGCCGCCTTGATAGCCGCAGCCTGACCCGCCGCCGCAGTGTCCACCAATACGGGTGCCGCCGCCAGAGTGGGGGGGCGTGGATGCCACCCCGGATCCCGGGATCCCCCAACCCAGCCACACCCCTGCAGGTGGAACCCAGGCCGCTGCAGGGGTGGCTTGCCTGCTCGTCCCAGGTTCAAACCGCTGGACCAGTTCCTTCAAACTCGCCAGGAACCCCTGCAACCCCATATCTGCCGGGGCGTGGTCGGGGGGTGACTCCGTGGGCAAATCTGCCTGCGTGTACGGCAACTTCCTACTGGAACTGGACCTAGGCCCACCCCCGCAACCACCCCCTCATCCTCCTCAGCTCAAATGGTACAAGAAGAATTAAGATTGCACTTACCAGGCTGCCTAGGAAGGGTCCCACCAGCCGAAGTTCCTGTCTCCTTCGCTGCAGGTAGTCCGCGAGGCTCCTCCTCTTTCGACAAGGACAGCTTGCCCTCCGATCATTCGATCGTCACTTCTTCCTCCCTCACCAACAGTCCTCCAGGGGATCCGCTCCTGGATGCCGAGGATCCGCGCTGTTGCAGGCCCCGCCTCCTCGTGCCAGATCCACCCACAGATTTCCTGGTCACCTTCCCCAGGCCTTTTCCGCACTCCCCTGTCTCTGCTGTCCAGTGTCACCCCTTACTTCCGACCTCAGCTGTTGCCGTCTGGATACAGGATAGCTGCCAGCTGCTGCATGGAAAGGCCCGGTGGCCGCTGCTGTGCGGTTCCCCCGCCAAAGCCCCGCTGACTCATCGCCAGGGGTGCCTCCCGCGTGTTCTTGCTCCTGCTGTGTGGCGGGCCTAGGGGGGCTCCGGTACTCCTGGAGGCCTCGCCCGCGAGCTCCGTCTTTGAGGGGGATTCCTCCCAGGACCCCCCGCCGTGGGAACAGCCGGGGGCCCTGAAAGGGCCTGTACGGGACTCCTGGTGTGATGCCGAGCTCTGGGGGAGGAGTCTGGGGAGAAGCGCTCCAGCGGCTGAGACCGCCAAGCTCATGTGGACTCCTGCCCCCCCTGTACAGGCTCCAGGGAACCCATCGCCCAGTACTGTCGCTAGCCGCTTCTGCAGCGACTCCTCACCCCGTGATGCCTCATCTGGCTGCTCTGGTTTAATCGACTCCATTTTGAAGATCTCCAAGGGAATAAAAAGTTTAAAGTCTTCAGATCTACAACCAGACGCTAGCCACCATCCCTTGCAAATTACATACAGGGTTGAATTAAAGCCTGTATATTTTTTTGTGAATGGAATCAGGATGAAACCCCCTCTAGGTCTGATATGTATGTATTATAGCAGCCCATCTGCTGGAACCTGCTGAAAGGAGGAACATTCCCTATTCCTTTGCTTCCTTACGGACTTCCTGTCACTCCTGGTATGGCTGTGTTAAGTTTCCTACCAACACAGAGATTTCCTGTTATAAGGTATCTTACACCAAACTTGCCTGAGAAAACAAGCGCAGCCCAAAGTTTCAAACATCATATCTACTGTAGGCAGGGATTAAAGCGATGCTATACAATCTCTAACCAGGATAAAACCTGTATAGACAAATAAAGGAGATTTTCTCTCTGGACTTTGCCATTCTGAAGAAAGGATGAATATGACTTTTACCCATACAATTGGCCTGCTTGACTGTCTAGATACATAGTTCAATGGAGGGAAAACTAAAGCCAAGCAGTTCTGGGCCTTCCTCTGATGAAGAGGAGCTATTACTGTCCGAAGGCTGTCCACGAGCCAGAGTAGCGGAACTAAGTGGGTTAACGCCACCCGCCGAAGTGCCAATATGCTCTTCTAGTGACAGGCAACTAGGAGGGGTCTGCCTGGCCAAGATAATTGAAATAAGTACAGCATAAAATCTCACGCCACCCTCTTCAATAACAATTATATTTGAGTGTTACCTGTCAACTGCGAACTCCTCCAGGCAGTCTTTACTCACCAGCCTATTGGGTATAGATATTGCGCCACAGGCACTGCAGGACTTTTGCTGGAATGGTAGAGTTGCTCTAGGAAGAAGCGATAAGAAATCATCCTTGGAGCTTTCCCCTTGAATGGGAGCGGCCTCTAGGGCTATGTTCCTCCAAAGAACGTCCGCCTTCCGTGGCTCTAGAACTTAGAGAGCATGCAGGGCTGAAAAATTCAAAGCAATCCAGAAAGGGGGACACTCTTTTCCTGAAACGTACCACATGATGGTATCCGACCTTTGAATTTGAGGGTCTTTTGGTGACTGACTCATGGTTTGAGGACAAATAGGATGGCCAGCTGAAAAAGAACAAGGATAGCGGAAAAGGAAAATGGCATCAGAGAGTGAAAGGTTTAGAGATGAAAGAGAAAAATATACACTGGTAACAAAAAAAAAATGAAAAGGTGTTTTTTTTTTTGTTTTTTTTTAAAAAAAAGGGAAATAAGAAAATCATTGTCCATGCATACACATACGTATATGTGCATACACACATATATACAGGGTTTTTTTTTGTGCCATACCTTAAACAAACAGCAGGGGGCATTGAAGGAAAGCTTGGCTGTCCCAGGAAGCAGAGGGAAGAACGATCCAGAGCCAGGCAAAGGAGGCTCTGCCTGATCAAACCTCCAGGGCCGTTTGAGCTTCTCTAATTATCCCTGGAGATCTATAGATCTACCCTGTGACTCTGACCCTCATTATTAACAAGAGGGCAGCTTTTCCCAAAAGAAAGATGGCAGTCGGTACTCCCCCCTGCCAGTGTGCATGTGCAGATCGGCGCAGCCCGATGATGTCATCAAGAGCGCCTCCAGCACAGAGAAAACAGTCCAGCACAAGATAAAACAAGCAAAAGGGCAAATAAACAAAAAATGGAGCCAAAGATGGCACAGAAAAGGAAAAAATCAAGGTAAAAAAGGGGAAACATATAGGGAGACAGAAAAGAAAAACAAAAAGGGATAGACAGCCCTGTGAGATACAAGGGACCAAAGAAATGAAATCAATGAACTAGCTGCCCCCCCCCCCCCCCCCCCCAAGCCTCAGCCTGCAGACACTTACTGGCAGATTTCGTTCCTAAAGAGGAAACACTGCAAGACCCCATCAAGACCCACAGAAGGGGTTCCCAGGCTATTTAGCACAATTTAGCGGCCCCAGCGCTGGGACTTCACACTGGGAGAGGCTTGAACCCAGCTGGATGTTGCACAGAGGTGGGTACATAGTACTGCTTACTCTTCACTGGTACATGGAGGTATGAGGAAAAAAAGAAGAATGTGGTGGGGCCTAACTAGGCCTTTAATTTATGCTATTCACTGGTCCTGAGGGAGTGGAAGAGAGGCGGAACCTATCACTAGTATGCTGCCATGGTGGCGTCAGGAAAAGGCTATTTAAATAGTGAAAGGGTGTTTAAAAAGCTACAAGTAAAGACCCCAAAGAAGCTGAAAATGCAACCACAGCAATCACCAGCAGTCAAAAGCAAAACTGTTTTTCACTCTCCACTCAAATTTCCCACTCTTCCCACTCTTCAGCTTCCAACCAGCAAAATGTGGCAAACTCAAATGTGTGCTCTATTGGAAGTTATATAGTACCTGTACCGCTTCAATACAGGGCACTTTCACCCCCTTCCTGCCCAGGCCAATTTTCAGCTTTCAGCGCTGTCACACTCTGAATGACAATTGCACGGTGATGCAACGCTGTACCCAAATTAATTTTTTTATCATTTTTTTCACACAAATAGAGCTTTCTTTTGGTGGTATTTAATCAAATTTTATTTGCTAAAAAAATTAAAAAAGACCAAAAAGGTTTTAAAGAAAATGTTTTGGTTAGTTTCTGTCAGAAAATTTTGTAATTTTTCTCCTTCACTGATGTGCGCTGATGAGGTTGCACTGATGGGCACTGATGAAGCGGCACTGATGGGTACTGATGAGATGGCAATGAAGGGCACTGATGACGGTGCCACTGATGAGGCACTAATATGCAGAACTGATAGGCACTGATAGGCAGCACTGATGGGCACTGATATGTGGCACTGATAGGCGGCACTTATAGGGAATAAGCGCCACTGATGGGTGGCACTGATGAGCAGGCACTGATAGGCAGCACTAACTTGCATCACTGATGGGCACAGATTGGCATCACTGATGGGCACAGATGGGCACAGACTGCCATCACTGCTGGGCACTGTTGGAGCTGCACTGATTATCAGGGCACTGGTGATCAGTGCCCTGATTATCTTTACAGGTCTCCCCTGATCAGCTCTCCTCTCCTCACACTGAGCAGTTCCAACAGTGCCCAGCAGTGATGTCAGTCTGTGGAGAGGAGAGCTGACAACCAGTATTTCCTTGTTTACATGTGATCACCTGTGACTGGACACAGCTGATAACATGGGTAAAGAGCTGCGTCATTGACTCTTTACCAAGATCGGGGGGTTGCACCATGTCCCAGTGACACAGTGTGCCCGCGTCCGCCGCTCTGCTTGCCCCAAAGGGCGCACAAGCGCTGTGAGACTAGAGTAACGTCATATGACGTTGTGTCAGAACAATGGTGCGTCCCGCCCCCCATCATTTGTCTATACGGCAGGTGGCAGGTAGTTAAAAAAGCTGCAAGTAAAGACCCCTAAAAAACAAAAATGCAACCACAGCAATCACCAGCAGTCAAAAGCAAAAATGTTTTTCACTCTCCTCTCAAATTTCCCACTCTTCAGCTTCCAACCAGCAAAATGTGGCAAAACATTTTGTTTATGAAATGTGTAGCACTACCCCCGGAGGAGTCGCTTAAGTTTGTTCAGTCTCAGCTCCCTCTGGCACACCTGGCAATAGTGTAAGTGCAATAACCAATGAGAAACACACACACATTATGATAGGAGTCGCTTAAGTTTGTTCAGTCTCAGCTCCCTCTGGCACACCTGGCAATAGTGTAAGTGCAATAACCAATGAGAAACACACACACATTATGATAAGGCACAGAAATTGTCTTTACTGCAATATTTCTTTGGAAAATAACAGACAGTAACAGTATATATTCAAGTAATCAACTGGAGAGCAATAACTGAGATTAAGAGCAATATAGCTCAATACTATATTCAGGCTGCTTTCAGAGGATTCCAAACCTGAGAATGTCCCCAAGAGCAGAGGCACACTTAAATGGCAAATAAATCACAACATGACACTTTATATTGGATTGGTTACCTCTACTCGAATTCGGCTATATAAGTCCAGGCAAAAGGAGAGCAGAAGACTGACCCTCTTTATGTCAGACCTCTCTCTTCTGTCTCCTGACACTTCAGGCCCAACTAGGACCATTTTTAAAGCAGGGCAAAAGGGGCAGCTGTCCTGGGTCCTATCATTATTGTGGGGCCCAAAGCAGCTGCCTCATACTTGACAACTATCCCAGTTTAAATTCCCTTATACCTTGAAGTGTTAGTCCCATGCTGTGTCCCAATATCTCAAGGTAAGGTTCTGTTGCTGCTGCACAGCTCTGCTCTATTGCCATGTACAGATGACTCACCTGAAGACCCTGTGTTTACATGTAAATAAACTGCATTGATATGTAAATAGCGACTGCATTAATATGTAAATAGTTGTGGACCTCAGCATTGATATCTTAACCGCTTCAGCCCTGGACCATTTGGCTGCCCAAAGACCAGAGCATTTTTTGCGATTCGGCACTGCGTCGCTTTAACTGACAATTGCGCGGTTGTGTGACGTGGCTCCCAAACAAAATTTACATCCTTTTTTCCCCACAAATCGAGCTTTCTTTTGGTGGTATTTGATCACCTCTGCATTTTTTATTTTTTGCGCGATAAACAAAAAAAGAGCAACAATTTTGAAAAAAAACGCATTATTTTTTACTTTTTGCTATAATAAATATCCCCAAAAAATATATAAAAAAACATTTTTTTCCTCAGTTTAGGCCGATACGTAGTCTTCTACATATTTTTTTTTACTAGTAATGGCAGCGATCAGCGATTTTTATCATGACTGCGACATTATGACGGACACGTCGGACAATTTTGACACATTTTTGGGACCATTGGCAATACAGCGATCAGTGCGATTAAAAATGCATTGATTACTGTAAAAATGTCACTGGCAGTGAAGGGGTTAACACTAGGGGGCAGTGAAGGGGTTAATGTGTGTCCTATTGTGTGCTCTAACTGAAGGGGGATGGGGACTGTGCAGGGAAACTAACAGATCACGATCTGTCAGTTCCCTGCTCAGAGAACAGGAAACTGTGTGTTTACATACACAGTTCCGGGTTCTTCGTGTGCCCCGAGCGATTGAGACTGCCGGGCACTCGCATCGGCTCGGGGAGGCTCGCATGCGCCCCCTAGTGGCCACAGGGCGAAGCGACATTACATAACGTCGTTTCGCCCAGCCGTGCCATGCTGCCGCAGTACAACTGCTGCGGCTGGTCGGCATGTGGTTAATAGAGGCGGCATTCATATGTTTATCATGTCCCCCTGAGGTCATATCTACCATCACTTCTGCTGAATGCTGCCTACTGGGGAGGTAAAGGAGCATGCTTGAAAGTCCTGCCTAAAACTATAGTCATTAAGCCTAACATCAGCCTGTTCTGCAAAGGTAAGCAAATTGGAGGCGGAACCCTTCTTCAAAATAACATGCTGCCACAGCACCCTGAATTTTGGTGCATGTGAATATGCACATCTCAGCCGATGCCTGAGGGTGTCATTAACAATTAATGGCACTGCTGTGTATCTGCTAAAGAGCAGCACGTTTCTGTGGTGTCAAGAAAACGATTTTACATGTATTCCGGACACACACAAATGTGAATGCAGGCTAAATGTCTCTATTTCATTGGTGGTCAGTGTAAATCATCAGTGTCAGTGTAAATCTTCTCATTACATTGGGGCTTGGTGTACAATCCTTTCATTCACACTAGTGGCCAGTGTGAAGGTTCCCCTTAAATTGGTGGTCAGTGTAAATCCCTAACCACCAGTGGTGGTTACTGTGAATGCTCCTTTTACATTAGTAATCAGTGTAAATCCCCATTACATTGGTGGCCAGTGTAGAAACTGCTCCTTGTATTGGTAATCGTTAAAAAAATCCAAACTTGCATTTGTGTTCAGTTTCTAATTCTCCCTTACATAGGTGGTCCATGTAGAAGCCCCCCTTAAATTGGTGGTGACTGTAAATCCCCCTTACATTGGTGGCTAGTGTAGAAATCCCCCTTTATTTGTTGCTGATGTAAAATCCCCCATTACATTGGTTGTCAGTGTAAATTCTTCATAACATTGGTGATCAGTGTAGATTTCCCTTTACATTGGTGGTAAGTGCAGATCTGCCCTTACACTGGTGGTCAGTGTAAATCCCCCTTTACATTGGTGGTCAGTGTAAATTCCTCCTAACATTGGTGGTCGGTGTAGAAGTGTCACCTTACATTGGTAGTCAGTACAAATCTCCTCGACAATGGTTGTCAGTGTAAATTCCCCCTTACACGGAGGTCATTGTATATTCCCCCTTACACTGGTAGTTGATGTAAATGCTCTTATTACATTTGTGTCAGTGTAGAAATCCTTCTTTATTATTGGTGGGTGGCGTAAAATCCCCCATTACATGGTGGTCAGTGCAAATTCCCCCTCACATTGATGGTCAGTGTAAATGCCCCCTCACATTGGTGGTCATTGTAAATTCCCCATTACATTGGTAGAATCCCCCACTATATACTTGCCAAAGATTTCCAGCTTTGCTCTACATGATTCAGAGTTTGCCACAGTGTACTGCCTCCTAACTAGGGATGAGCCGAATACCCCCCCGGTTCGGTTCACAGCAGAACATGTGAACAGGCAAAAAATTTGTTCGAACACGCAAACACCGTTAAAGTCTATGGGACACAAACATGAAAAATCCAAAGTGCTCATTTTAAAGGCTTATATGCATGGTATTGTCATAAAAAGTGTTTGGGGAACTGGGTCCTGCCCCTGGGGACATGTATCAATGCAAAAACTTTTAAAAACGGCCATGCTTTTGGAAGCAGTGATTTTAATAATGCTTAAAGTGAAACAATAAAAGTGAAATATTCCTTTAAATTTCGTACCTGGGGGGTGTCTATAGTATGCCTGTAAAGTGGCGCATGTTTCCCGTGTTTACAACAGTCCCTGCACAAAATGACATTTCTAAAGTAAAAAAAGGCATTTAAAAGTACTCGTGGCTATAATGAATTGTCGGTCCCGGCAATACACATAAAAGTCATTGAAAAAAATGGCATGGGATTCCCCCACAGTCCATTACCAGGCCCTTTGGGTCTGGTATGAATATTATGGGGAACCCAGAACCAGAATTGAAAAAAAAAAATCCGTGGGGGTCCCCCCAAATTCCAGTGTCCCCGTGTTGATGGGGACAAGGGCCTCATCCCCACAACCCTTGCCCGGTGGTTGTGGGGGTCTGCGGGCGGAGGGCTTATCGGAATCTGGAAGCCCCCTTTAACAAGGGGACCCCCAGATCCTGGCCTCCCCCCTGTGTGAAATGGTAACGGGGTACAAATGTACCCCTACCATTTCACAAAATAAGTGTAAAATAGTAAAAATGACATGACACGGCTTGGGGACAAGTCCTTTATTAAAAAATAAAACTGTCCCACAAAGTCTTCTTCTTCCCTTGCTCCACTGATGGACCGAAAAAGAAAAAGAAAAAACAAAAACGCAACCGACCTGCCTTAATGGGAGGCACCCGCCGTAATGACCGTCCTCTCAGATGACAGCTCTTTTATAACTGAGAGCGGGGCCACACGGTGACGTCGCCGGGTGACCCCACCCCCTCTGATGCACGAGGACATCCCTATGGCTTCCCCATAGCGCCAGAGGGGGCGGGCCACCTGGTTATGTGATCGGGTGGCCCCGCCCCCCTCTGACGCTACAGGGGAAGCCATAGGGATGTATCAGGAACCATGAATCAGACCGAGATAGAAGTAAAGTTAATTCACACTTGTTTATTAATAATAATAATAATAATAATAATAATAATAATAATAATAATAATAATAATAATAATAATAAGGTAAACAGGGTAAGCGTAGGCAAAACAAGCCAGAGTTCAGTAACCGGATCGGGTAGTCAGCCAAGCAAATGTCAGAGAGCCAGAGTTAAACGTAGTAGAACAGCAAGCAGGATCAGGAGTCAGAAGGAACGTCCGCCAAGCAAGTCTTCAACAGGAACGCAGGATAAAGTCTCTGTGATGTTGACAAAGGCGAAGGCGGAGATCAAGTGAGCTGGACGACTTTAAGTAGGCAGGACTGACGAGCAGAATCAACAACAGCTGGTTAACTGTGGAGAGAGATGGGAGCTGGCAATTAGCCGACAGCTGAGCGGCCAGCTCAGAGAAGGAAGGGCTGAGCCCAGCCCTGACAGGATGTCCCGTGCATCACCGTGTGGCCCCGCCCTCAGTTATAAAAGAGCTGTCACCTGAGAGGACGGGTGGAGGCGAGTCGGTCACGTTTTTTTTCTTTTTCGGTCCATCGGCGGAGCAAGAGAAGAAGAAGACAGTTTTATTTTTTAATAAAGGACTTGTCCCCAAGCCGTGTCATGTAATTTTTACCATTTTCACACTTTTTTTGTGAAATGGTAGGGGAACATTTGTACCCCGTTACCATTTCACACATGGGAGGAGGCTCGGGATCTGGGGGTCCCCTTGTTAAATGGAGCTCCCACATTCCAATAAGCCCCCTGCCCGCAGACCCCCACAACCACCGGGCAAGGGTTGTGGGGATGAGGCCCCTTTTCCCATCAACATGGCACCCTCCCCATGTTGAGGGCATAAGGCCTAGTACGGTTCAGGAGAGGGGGTGCTCTCTCATCCCCCCTCTTTTCCAGCAGCCTGCCAGGTTGCCTGCTCGGATAAGGGTCTGGTATGGATTTTTGGGGGGACCCCCACGCCATTTTTTTAAAAATTTTGGCACAGGTTTCCCCTTCAAATCCATACCAGACCTGAAGGGTCTGGTATGGATTTTGAGGGGGACCCCCACGCCATTTTTTAAAAAATCTTGGCGCGGGGTTACCATTAATATCCATACCAGACCTGAAGGGCCTGGTATGGAATTTGGGGGGACCCCCATGCAATTTTTTTTACATTTTGGTTCGGGGTTCCCCTTAATATTCATACCAGACCCAAAAGGCCTGGTAATGGACTGTGGGGGAATCCCATGCCATTTTTTTCAATGACTTTTATGTGAATTGCCGGGACCGGCAATTCATTATAGCCGCGAGTACTTTTAAATGACTTTTTTTCCTTTAGAAATGTCATTTTGTGCAGGAACTGTTGTAAACACGGGAAACATGCACCACTTTAAGGCTTACTATAGACACCCCCCAGGTACGAAATTTAAAGGAATATTTCACTTTTTTGTTTCAGTTTAAGCATTAATAAAATCACTGCTCCCGAAAAAATGGCCATTTTTAAAACTTTTTTTGCATTGATACATGTCCCCTGGGGCAGGACCCAGGTCCCCAAACACTTTTTATGACAATACCATGCATATAAGCCTTTAAAATTTGCACTTTTGATTTCTCCCATAGACTGTTAAAGGGCGTTCCGCGGCTTTCGAACTTGCCGCGGACATTCAAAATTCTTCGCTATTCGGCGAACAGACAAAGATCGGGCTCATCCCTACTTCTAACTAATCCCCCCCCCCCCCACCACTGCCACTGATCCCAGGAGTCCTAGGATTCCATGGTGTGCAGGCAGTGAGGAGATGATGTGCTGTAACCTTTATCAACCAATTAGTGAGCAGTAAGCCTGGGTTCACACCTATGCAAATTAGATGTGTGTTTCCGCACATCTAATTCGCATAGCAGGAGAATGTGACTGGCTCCCTATGGAGCCGGTTCACATATCTCTGGGGCGGCTGCGGAGTGCACTGCACAAAAGCGCTGTGTGTCTTTGGTTCCGTTTCAGGGCCAAATTTAGGCATAGAATCGGCCCTGATTCATCCCTGAAATGGGGAACCTGGGCTAATGCTGTGCACTAACCTCTTGCAACCAATCATTGAGCAGTAATAATGTGCAGTAAACACTAACAACCAATTAGTGAGTGGTATAGATGTCAAGTAACCTCTAGCAATCAATCAGTGAGCAGTATTGATGTACAGTAATCTCTAGCAACCAATCAACAAGCAGAAGCCATGTGCTGTAACCTCTAGGAAATAATCAGTGAGCCATAATGTGTTCTGTAACCTCTAGCAGCCAGACACTGAGTGGTAATGATACACTGTAACCTCTGGCAACCAATCACAATCACTGCCTGATTTGATTCAGTAAACAGATTTTTAGTCTAGCTGATATTTATTGTATGTCTCAAAGCATGTGGAGAGCGAAATTTCATTTAAGAGGGGGCCCAAGAAAATGTTTGCCCAGGGTCCAGTCAATATTAACCACTTCAATACAGGGCACTTATACACCTTCCTGCCCAGACCAATTTTCAGCTTTCAGCGCTGTCGCAGTTTGAATGACAATTGCGTGGTCATCCATCACTGTACCAAAACTAAATTTTTATCATTTTGTTCCCACAAATAGAGCTTTCTTTTGGTGGTATTTGATCACCTTTGCGGTTTTTATTTTTTGTGAAACAAATAAAAATAAAAAAAAATTTGAAAAAAATAAAAGTTTTGCTTTTGTGTCTGTTAAAATTTTTTGTAAATAAGTAAGTTTTCTCTTTCACTGATGGGCACTGATAAGGCGGCACCGGTGAGGGGGCACCAATGAGCGGGCACTGACGAGCACTGGTGATGGGCACTGATATGCGGCACTGATGGGCACTGGTAGGCGGCACTGATGGGTGGCACTAATATGCAGCACTGGTGGGCATTGATAGGCCGCACTGATGGGCACTCATGGGTGGCACTGGTGGGCACTGATAGGCGACACTGATGGGCACTGAAAGGCTGCAAAGATGGGTTCTTATGGGTGGCACTGATGGGCACTGCTGGGCACTGATGGGCGGCACTGATGGGCACTGATACGTGGCACTGATGGGCACTGATACACAGCACTGATAGGCATCCCTGGTGGCACTGGCAGTGGTAGGCATTGTGAGTGGGCACTGATTGGCAGCTGCCTGGGCATTGATTGGCAGCTGCCTGGGCACAGATTAGTATTTCCCTGGCGGTCTAGGGGGTATACCTGGTGGTCCAGTGTGGATGGCTTCCCTGGTGGTCCTGGGCGGCTTCCCTGGTGGTCCTGGGTGGGATCCGAGGGGGGGCTGTGCTGATAAACAATCAGCACAGACCCCCCGTCAGGAGAGCAGCCGATCAGTTCTCCTCTACTCGCGCCTGTCAAACGCGAGTGAGGAAAAGCCGATCACCGGCTCTTCCTATTTACATTTACAGAGACTCTCTACCTAGATCAATGTTGCGGGGTGTCAGACTGACACCCCGCAACAACGATCACCACGATGCGTGCCCCGGGGGCGCGCAGTGGCTCAATATCCTGTGGAGTCATATGACGCCCAGTCATGATATTGAAACCACTTTGCCGCTGTCATTCTGCTATATGGCGGGCGGCAAGTGGTTAAAGACGGCCCTGGGCCCAACGACAAACACTGTATTCAATTCACTATTTAATGGCTTAACTTCCCAGATAAACTGTCCCGCACACCCACTGCACATACAGAGCCCTGAGTATGTGTGTGTGGGCTCATATGGCACTAGTAGCTTCAGCCCTTTTGAAGAAAGATGAGGATTTGTATCTTCAGATAGTCAATTTTGTTAGTGCACTTAAACTCCTGAAAATCAGGGCCAAACAACACAACTGGCTCTGATTATCAAACAAAGAATGCAGGATCTTCCTCAGCGTGTCTGTATACAGTGTCTCTGTGAATGGAGACATCCTTATCCTTGGCCTTTTCCTTTAGCCCTGTGGAACTACAAGTGTCAGAAGGATGACTAACAGCAACGATGTCTGTATACAGTGTCTAATTAACTCTGTGTGCATTGTCCTTGTTTCCTGCAAATGGGCGAAAGACTTCTCACCCAATCCTGCGGCCAAGGCCCAAATGAATGTCCTGGAACAGGCAGGCTCTTCTAGGGATCTGAAAAAAAGAGACCCTAGGGTCAAACGCTGTGCTCAATAATTAGCAAATATTAAAAGTGTAAAGCAGCCAGCACCAAAAGTTCAATACCATAAACTTTCAATAGTATAAACAACACAGTACGTGCAGAGCTAAAAAATGTTAATGAAGATATCAATTATGATAAATAAAATTATGAAATAATCAAACAAAAATACTTGCAATAATAAGTGAAAATTAGAAAATAACAATAATTACATAAAAAAGAAAAAATATCAAAAAAAGAAAAAAAAGGAAAAAAGAAAACTAAAGCAGTGTCCCATAGTGATCAATGAAAAAATCCATAGGTAATATGCCTCCACAGGAGAAAAAGTGAATTGCAGGAAACAGAAGCTGTGACACCAATCTTCCTAATGCAAAACCAGCGTGTATTCAGGTCAACACCCAAAAGTGAGGTAGCTTGCTTACCAAAAAGCCATGACTGCTGCTAGCAGTCTCTCCCAGCACAGGGAATTTGGAAGTCTCCCCAGAACTTATAATCCTCCAGATCAGCCATTCTTTCTAATATAGCTCAGAAATAGAAAATGGAAACTTCCATAGTGCAGTATATCAATTTAATCTTGTTTATTAAAACAAAGGTTTGCACTTACAAAAACGATGTGTCATCAAAAGCGGTTGTGTCTCATGTAAAGCTGCGGTGTCTCTATCCGCTTCTCCCTATTCCCAAGGCGTTCGTCTCACCACCGTCGATGAAGGCTGGCGTGATGACGTTACCATCCGAGGCTTCACCCTACACATTTCGTCATGAATGGATGCGTTCTCCATGGAGATGGTAAACAGCAATGGAGATGGGTGTGGCTGGAGATCTCAAAAGATTGATATACTGCACTATGAAAATTTCCTTTTTCTATTTCTGAGCTATATTAGAAAGAACGGCTGATCTGGAGGATTATAAGTTCTGGGGAGTCTTCCAAATTCCCTGTGCTGGGAGAGACTGCTAGCAGCAGTCATGGCTTTTTGGTAAGCAAGCTACCTCACTTTTGGGTGTTGACCTGAATACATGCTGGTTTTGCATTAGGAAGATTGGTGTCACAGCTTTTGTTTCCTACAATTCACAGGCTGGATGTTCTGACTGGCTGTGGATGACTAAAATCACACGGTAGACTGACCTGGGAGGCAGCACCTCTCCCCTAGGTCTAATCTCTTCCCTTGCCTCATGCTGTCTGAAAATCCCTCAGCAAAGCAAGATGGAGTCTTTAAATCTTCTTCTCCGGAGCATGCTGGCTCTTGTAGTTCCATACAGTTCAATCTGAATGTGAAACTTGAGTCCTGGAACTACAATTCCTTTTACGCTTTGCTCCCTGGTGGTAATCACTCTCCTGACAGGATGTGATGACAGAGTCTTAGCTGGCACTAGAGGGAAACAGTCTCACTGCAACAATGTTGCAGAGTGTCTTCTGATACTGCAGGTAAGATAGCAAGCTCCCTGCTACACATGGTTGCTCTTGGTTTTCAACAAGCCACTGAGGATTCCCAGAACTGATGAGCCGTCATCTATCCACCCCCACTGACATCCTTTCCGGTGATATATCCTGTATTCACTTCTACTAAGGCTGCTGATTGATATATCCCATCCTGATCCATCCCACTAGAATTAAGACTCCACAGGAGTACTGGTCCTGGAGCCCCTTCTTCACAACTAAATGTCCTTTTTGGCAGTGGGTCCTCATTCCCGGATTTAAGGTTTGATGAGCGCAAAAAGACTTTTTTTCTTTTTTTGTGTCCTCTGGGATTGGAGGTCTGTGTGTAACGTCAGCAATCATCCATTTTAAACATCAGTGACAGTGGAAATACTTGGCAAACACATGCAGCCACTCAAAACAGAGATCATGTGGGGATGTAAAAGACAACAGCCTAGCTTGATCATCTCAACAAAGAAATGAACTGTAAAAAAAAATTAACATAATGACACAAACTCAGAAGTCGCATATAATTTCCCCACCCACAAATAAAAATATATATATATATATATATATATATATATATATATATATATATATATATATATATATATATATATATATATATCAAAAGCAAATTTGCAAAAGCACTTTGACCAATAACACCAACACTAATCCATCGACTGGAGACCCTAACAACTCAGGGGTGCCCCTTAGGAGTACTGTAATACCAAGAGAAAGTGGTACTAATAATTATTATGGGGTCTACCCTGTTCATGTCCTGTCCCACCATCGAGACAGCCCCCCAGACCCCAGAGGCAAGAGGAGTGAGGGCTCACCCTGGGAGACCGTGGGATGTGACCCATAATTATGCCTTTGATGGTTGGCATCGGTACCCCTCCTCTCCATCTATCAATAGATCGAGACGGACTTATTCCCCCATGAGGAGAGATTATGTTGACTACATGGGATGGTACGGTGGCCCAGGCCCCGTGACTTCACATATTCCCTTGAACAATCATTTTGAGCCATTATATGATCACTGGTAGGGATGGGCTTTATGTTCGGGTCGAACATGAGTTCTTGGCAATGAAACAAACATGAAATAAAACTAAGGCATGGGCCAAGGCGACAAGGGAACAGAAACCAGGAATAATAAAGCAGACCAAGGAGCAGGGAACAGGAAACAGGGCTCAAGGTCAGGATACACAAACGGGGTTCAGGAACAAACAGGAACAGGCTGGAACAAGAGCAGGTACTGGCAGGGACAAGGGCTAGCAGAGGAATTCTGAAGCACTGAGGCTTAGTTCAGGGCGGGTTTATATAGTCCAGCAGACCCATGACAGGTGTGCTGATGACAAGTCTGCACTCCAGGCATGGAGACACCCGCTGGTGGCCACTGGAATTACACCCTTTTGGTGCTGAATGTAATAGTGCCACCAGCAGGAGAAACCGGAGATTACACCGTTCCTGACAGGGTGCTTTGGGGTAGTCCCCCAAAGCACCTTGTCCTCCTGTTGATGGGGAGAAGGGCCTCATCCCCACAACCCTTGCCCGGTGGTTGTGGGGGTCTGTGGGTGGGGGGCTTATCGGAATCTGGAAGCCCCCTTTAACAAGGGGACCTCCAGATCCCGGCCCCCCGTGTAAATTGGTAATGGGGTACAAATGTACCCCTACCATTTCACAAAAAAGTGTCAAAAAGTCCTTTATTAATTTCTTCTTCTTCCATCTTTTTTCTTCTGGTCTTCCTGCGGTGTTCTTCTTCTTCCTCCATCTTCTTCTTCTCCATGTTCTTCCTCCGCTTTTCTCGTCCTGCATCTTCCTCCGGCTTCTTCTCCGCTCCGTCCGCACGATCCGCCTCAGTGGGAGTCTTCCGGAAGAAGAAGCCGGAGGAAGATGCGGGATGAGCAGAGCGGAGGAAGAAGAACATGGAGAAGAAGAAGATGTAGAAGAAAAAGATGGAGGAAGAAGAAGAACACCGAAGGAAGACCAGAAGAAAGAAGATGGAAGAAAAAGGAATTAATAAAGGACTTGTCAAAAACCGTCTCTTGTGTTTTTTAACCTTTTTGACACTTTTTTGTGAAATGGTAGGGGAACATTTGTACCCCATTACCAATTCACATGGGGGGGCAAGATCTGGGGGTCCCCTTATTAAAGGGGGCTTTCAGATTCTGATAAGCACCCCACCTGCAGACCCCCACAACCACCGGGCAAGGGTTGTGGGGATGAGGCCCTTCTCTCCATCAACATGGACTACCCCAAAGAACCCTCCCAGTGTTGAGGGCATGTGGCCTGGTACGGTTCAGGGGGGCGCTCTCTTGCCCCCCTCTTTTCCTGCGGCCTGCCAGGTTGCAGGTTCGGATAAGGGTCTGGTATGGATTTTGGGGGGACCCCACGCCATTTTTTTTCATTTTGGCGCGGGGTTCCCCTTAAAATCAGGTCTGGTATGGATTTTGAGGGGGACCCCACGACATTTTTTTAAATTATGGCGCAGGGTTCCCCTTAATATCCATACCAGACCTGAAGGGCCTGGTATGGAATTTAGGGGGACCCCCATGCATTTTTTTTTAAACTTTGGTTCGGGGTTCCCCTGTGGGGAAATTCCATGCCATTTTTATCCATGAACTTTTATGTGTATTGCCGGCGTGACAATTCATTATAGCCGGCGCTAGCAATAGTAGTTTTAAATGACTTTATTTCCTTTAGAAATGTAATTTTGCTGTCAGACTGTTCTAAACACAGGAAACATGCGCCCCTTTACAGGCATACTATAGACACCCCCCAGGTACGAAATTTAAAGGAATATTACACTTTTAATGTTTCACTTTAAGCATTATTAAAATCACTGCTCCCGGAAAAACGTCCGTTTTTAAAACTTCTTTTTGCATTGATACATGTCCCCTGGTGCAGGACCCAGGTCCTCAAACACTTTTTATGACAATAACTTGCATATAAGCCTTTAAAATGAGCACTTTTGATTATTTATGTTCGTGTCCTATAGACTAACGGTGTTCACATGTTCGAACAAATTTTTTGCCTGTTCGCATGTTCTGGATGCGAACCGAACCGGGTGGTGTTCAGCTCATCCCTAATCACTGGAAAGAGGAAGAAGAAGTATACTATGATCAGCATCCGTATCACTATCCATCATAGGCAGGGAGAACTCAGATGTTAGCACCATTGAAATTGAAATCTCAGGGTTTTTAAGGCAAGGGAATGGGGAATAAAGAAAAAAAGATTGGGGCGCTCCTCTAAAATAAGTGTATCAAAATCAATATTTGCAACAATTCAATAGTGATCCAGAAAAAATAAAAAATATTGCTACAAAAACAAAATCTTTGCTACAAACAAATGAAGTCCATAAGAATATGTGACAGTTTTAGACAAAACATCTTAATCTCCAAACCCAGAGGGTTACATTTTGAAGTGACTATGTCATGTTTAAACTGTGTCCTGGACAAAACAAGAAAAACTGTGCTTTTAGAATGATCCTTCCACCACATAAAATACACACCTCTTACCAGACTAATATGATCTCAGATTATAACGATCACGTTCGCTTGAGGTATAATTTGAAAATCGGCATCAATCCCGATCAATGTTGGATGGATGGTGCTCGCCCACTCCTCAAATTTTGATGATAAAAACCAGCTTGACAAACACAGTGATGTACACGGCGGCGGTCAGCACCAGCCTGCTCGTGCGGAATGACATCACAGAGTTGGCTCCACCTGGCGTGTTTCCCTGTAATAGGCATCAACTGGTAAGCTATATTAGCTTTCAAAAGTCATTTTATGCATAATCCTATGTAGCAACACCCCCGAAGGAGCTTCTCTATTGGTTCAGTTCGTTACTCTGCCTCTCAACCCCAAATAACTGTCCCAGCCCCTCTGGCACACCTAGCAAAATGGTTAATGGCATACCTGATAATAATACACAACACAGTTCTGTTCTTCAAGTTTACTTGGAGCAGAATAAACTTTAGAGGGGTAAATAACAATGTACACATATTAAATAGGCTTCCCCAAACACGCTATTGATGTATGAAGAATGCTATGGCTAAAGGGGAATCCTAGGCCGGCCTATAATACTTCCAATATACACAAAGAAGTGATTTTAAACAACCGTTTAAAGTACATTAACAACCCTTTAAGAGCTACCTCAGTAATGTACTATGAGCAAAGCTTTGCATTTAGTCTCTTCTCCGGCATGTAGGAGCACTGTGGATAAAGGTCTCTCAATATAGCAGAGTGATAAGGAGGAATGTAAGTAGCTGGTGCTGTGATGTAGCACTCCTTTATGTGTTCCAGATAATAGGTGCCTGTACACAGCACTCAGGTGTGGTATCTTATGCAATGCAATAAAGTTCCTGGGCAAAGCCTTCTCACCAATCCTATACGCAATCAGCGGTCCTCCACAGAATGATCGATCGACTCTCCTGGCTGCAGATGTGTCACAATGGCATCCTGTCTTTGAGCTGTTGAAACTACCTCTCCCGTGAACGTTCCCCGTGGCTGCAGAGCGTCTTGCAGGAGCATGCAGGTTCTGTTCCTCTTGGCTGGGCTGCAGACTGTGTGCCCCCTTGGTAGGCCGCAATCCCCCTCACACACAGCAACAGAGGGGTTACTCTCCTCATGGGATCCAGGAACAAGGCTTTTCGGCCTAGTCCCTCAGTATCTTTTATAGTCTCTCCCACAATCCTCCTGACTCTGAGCAGTGCAGCCTGGGATTTGCAGTCCTGTGTCCTTACACAGTCAATCAGGCTGCCCTGTGTTTAGACTTCATATTCCACACTGCTGTTTCCTGGTGATTGGCTCTCACTTTCTTCCAATAGGGAGGCTACAGAGCAAGCAATTCTGTGTGTCTTTGTGTGTGTGAGAAAAGAGGAAGGGGGGTGAAAAAGCCCATGCAACTGCTAGCAGGCAGCTCTCTCCCTCATGATTCAATCAGCCTGGAGAGGTACCTGCTACACCTATTATCAGAAATAGTAACTAGACATGTGCAGAACGGAAAAATTTGTTTCGTTTCAGATATAATCGTCATGTTCCTAATTTCGTTTTGCTTTAGCTGAACACTGTGCAGAGGTCACACTACACTAACTTGTAGCTTTAGCTGAACACTGTGCAGAGGTCGCACTACACTAACTTGTAGCTTTAGCTGAACACTGTGCAGAGGACGCACTACACTAACGTTTAAATAATGTAGATGCCTGCAGTAGTGATAGGATCAGGAAAACACCACCAACCTTCTACAGGTAGCTTTAGCTGAACACTGTGCAGAGGACGCACTACACTAACGTGTAAATAATGTAGCTGTCTGCGATAGTGATAGGATCAGAAAAACTCCACCAATCTTCTACAGGTAGCTTTAGCTGAACACTGTGCAGAGGTCGCACTACACTAACTTGTAGCTGTAGCTGAACACAGTGCAGAGGTCGCACTACACTAACTTGTAGCTTTAGCTGAACACTGTGCAGAGTTCGTACTACACTAACTTGTAGCTTTAGCTGAACACTGTGCAGAGGACGCACTACACTAACTCGTAGCTTTAGCTGAACACTGTGCAGGCAGAGGTCACACTACACTAACTTGTAGCTGTAGCTGAACACAGTGCAGAGGTCGCACTACACTAACTTGTAGCTTTAGCTGAACACTGTGCAGAGTTCGTACTACACTAACTTGTAGCTTTAGCTGAACACTGTGCAGAGGACGCACTACACTAACTCGTAGCTTTAGCTGAACACTGTGCAGGCAGAGGTCGCACTACACTAACTTGTAGCTTTAGCTGACCACCGTGCAGAGGACGCACTAGACTAACATTCAAATAATGTAGCTGCCTGTGGTGGTGATAGGATCAGGAAAACACCACCAACCTTCTACAGGTAGCTTTAGCTGAACACTGTGCAGAGGACGCACTACACTAACGTTTAAATAATGTAACTGCCTGCGGTAGTGATAGGATCAGGAAAACACCACCAACCTTCTACAGGTAGTTTAGCTGAACACTATGCAGTGGACGCACTACACTAACGTTTAAATAATGTAGCTGCCTGCGGTAGTGATAGGATCAGGAAAACACCACCAACCATCTACAGGTAGCTTTAGCTGAACACTGTGCAGAGGTCGCGCTACACTAACTCGTAGCTTTAGCTGAACACTGTGCAGAGGACGCACTACACTAACGTTTAAATAATGTAGATGCCTGCGGTAGTGATAGGATCAGAAAAACACCACCAACCTTCTACAGGTAGCTTTAGCTGAACACTGTGCAGAGGACGCACTACACTAACGTTTAATAATGTAGCTGCCTGCGGTAGTGATAGGATCAGGAAAACACCACCAACCTTCTACAGGTAGCTTTAGCTGAACACTGTGCAGAGGATGCACTACACTAACATTTAAATAATGTAGCTGCCTGCGGCAGTGATAGGATCAGGAAAACACCACCAACCATCTACAGGTAGCTTTAGCTGAACACTGTGCAGAGGTCACACTACACTAACTTGTAGCTGTAGCTGAACGCTGTGCAGAGGTCGCACTACACTAACTTGTAGCTTTAGCTGAACACTGTGCAGAGGTCGCGCTACACTAACTCGTAGCTTTAGCTGAACACTGTGCAGAGGACGCACTACACTAACGTTTAAATAATGTAGATGCCTGCGGTAGTGATAGGATCAGAAAAACACCACCAACCTTCTACAGGTAGCTTTAGCTGAACACTGTGCAGAGGACGCACTACACTAACGTTTAATAATGTAGCTGCCTGCGGTAGTGATAGGATCAGGAAAACACCACCAACCTTCTACAGGTAGCTTTAGCTGAACACTGTGCAGAGGACGCACTACACTAACGTTTAAATAATGTAGCTGCCTGCGGAAGTGATAGGATCAGGAAAACACCACCAATCTTCTACAGGTAGCTTTAGCTGTACACTTTGCAGAGGTCACACTACACTAACTTGTAGCTGTAGCTGAACACTTTGCAGAGGTCACACTACACTAACTTGTAGCTGTAGCTGAACGCTGTGCAGAGGTCGCACTACACTAACTTGTAGCTTTAGCTGAACACTGTGCAGAGGACGCACTACACTAACTCGTAGCTTTAGCTAAACACTGTGCAGAGGTCGCACTACACTAACTTGTAGCTTTAGCTAATCATCGTGCAGAGGACGCACTACACTAACGTTTAAATAATTTAGCTGCCTGCGGTAGTGATAGGATCAGGAAAACACCACCAACCATCTACAGGTAGCTTTAGCTGAACACTGTGCAGAGGTCACACTACACTAACTTGTAGCTTTAGCTGAACACTGTGCAGAGGTCGCACTACACTAATGTGTAAATAATGTAGCTGTCTGCGGTAGTGATAGGATCAGAAAAACACCACCAATCTTCTACAGGTAGCTTTAGCTGAACACTGTGCAGAGGACGCACTACAATAACGTTTAAATAATGTAGCTGCCTGCGGTAGTGATAGGATCAGGAAAACACCACCAGTCTTCTACAGGTAGCTTTAGCTGAACACTGTACAGAGGATGCACTACACTAACATTTAAATAATGTAGCTGCCTGCGGTAGTGATACGATCAGGAAAACACCACCAACCTTCTACAGGTAGCTTTAGCTGAACACTGTGCAGAGGTCGCACTACACTAACGTGTAAATAATGTAGCTGTCTGCGGTAGTGATAGGATCAGAAAACCACCACCAATCTTCTACAGGTAGCTTTAGCTGAACACTGTGCAGAGGTCGCACTACACTAACTTGTAGCTGCAGCTGAACACTGTGCAGAGGTCGCACTACACTAACTTGTAGCTTTAGCTGAACACTGTGCAGAGGTCGCACTACACTAACTCATAGCTTTAGCTGAACACTGTGCAGAGGACGCACTACACTAACGTTTAAATAATGTAGATGCCTGTGGTAGTGATAGGATCAGAAAAACACCACCAACCTTCTACAGGTAGCTTTAGCTGAACACTGTGCAGAGGACGCACTACACTAACGTTTAAATAATATAGCTGCCTGCGGTAGTGATAGGATCAGGAAAACACCACCAACCTTCTACAGGTAGTTTAGCTGAACACTGTGCAGAGGACGCACTACACTAACATTTAAATAATGTAGCTGCCTGCGGTAGTGATAGGATCAGGAAAACACCACCAACCATCTACAGGTAGCTTTAGCTGAACACTGTGCAGAGGTCACACTACACTAACTTGTAGCTTTAGCTGAACACTGTGCAGATGTCGCACTACACTAACTCATAGCTTTAGCTGAACACTAGGGATGAGCCGAACACCCCCCGGTTCGGTTCGCACCAGAACCTGCGAAAGGACCGAAAGTTCGCACGAACGTTAGAACCCCATTGACGTCTATAGGACTCGAACGTTCAAAATCAAAAGTGCTCATTTTAAAGGCTAATTTGCATGGTATTGTCCTAAAAAGGGTTTGGGGACCCGGGTCCTACCCCAGGGGACATGTATCAATGCAAAAAAAACTTTTAAAAACGGCCGTTTTTTCGGGAGCAGTGATTTTAATGATGCTTAAAGTAAAAAAAAAAAAAGTGAAATATTCCTTTAAATATCGTACCTGGGGGGTGTCTATAGTATGCCTGTAAAGTGACGCGTGTTTCCCTTGTTTAGAACAGTCCCTGCACCAAATGTCATTTTTAAAGGAAAAAATCTCATTTAAAACTGCTTGCGGGTTTAATGTAATGTCGGGTCCTGGCAATATGGATGAAAATCAGTGAGACAAACGGCATGGGTACCCCCCAGTACATTACCAGGCCCTTTGGGTCTTGTATGGATATTAAGGGGAACCCCGCACCCAAATTAAAGTAAGGAAAGGTCCTATATACTCTGAACAGCAGTATACAGGCGGTGCAAACAAGACAGGGACTGTAGGTTTGTTTTTTTTTTTTTTTTTTTTTTTTTTTTTCTATCCACATCAGCAAACTTTTAGAGAGATTTTAAGTCAGCTGCGTCATTTACGCTGCGCCCCCTCTCTTTTTCGCATCATTGTGGCTTAAGGAAAATTGTGGTCTCTTTAATTTTACCAATATTTCCCTTTCCTTTTTATCCATTTAAAGTATCAATATTTACTTATCTGCTTTTGTAAACTTTTTTATTTCCCCTACCCTCCTCCCTCCCCCCAAAGAAAAAAAAAAAAAAAAAAAAAAAAAAAAAGGAACGGAGGAAAGAAAACCCCTCCTCCCTCTCCCCTCCATGGTCCTCAAGCCTCTATAATTGTCAAATACTTTTCTGTGTTCCTATACTCATGCCATCTTGCCCACGTCTTAGAGTATTTATCTCGCCGGCCTTCCATCGTGTGTTTTGCTTCTTCCATTCCTCTAGCCCATTCTACCCTTATTATCCAATCCTTCATCCTTGGGGCTTCTACCCCTTTCCAGTGACAAGGGATCAGTGCTTTAGCTGCGTTTAGGAGGAATGGGGTTATTGACTTAATGTATTGGGGGATCTCTCTTTCTGTGTCATGGAACAGACACGTCCAAGGATTTTTGTTAACCTGCTCCCCCGTTATCTGTTGTATTTCACCTAGGATTTCTCCCCAATATTTCTGGATTTTGGCACACTCCCACCAAAGATGGGCAAGAGTGCCCATTTCTCCACATCCTCTCCAGCAAGTTGGGGGGGTCTCCGCATCGTATTCATGTACCTTCCGAGGCGTCCTATGCCATCTTGCTATCGCTTTATAGGCCATTTCATATGTCCGGGAGTCTCTTGCTGTTAAGTGAACCATCTTTAGTATCTTACTTCTGTGTGCTTCTCCTTCTAAGCCTCCTATTTCTTTTTCCCACTTATCCAAGAAAGTGGGAGGTCCTTTACTAGCTTCCCCCCTAAGAACGCTATATAATTTTGAGATACTTCCTTTCACACATGTGGGGGTATTTAATATTTTTTCAATATCTCTTAACTGATCCTTTCCTCTTAGTGGTTGTGGCAGTGAACGTGTAAAGTGCAGTATCTGTGCATACCTCCACTTATCTAGTGGTCTGTTCCCCCAAGCCTGTGTGATTTCAGTGTAAGTGTACAATCTATTTCCTTTCATCACGTCTTGTAGTTGTATTACGTCTTTTTTTGCCCATCTCGTAAAATATAAGTGTTCCTCCTTCCCAGGTAAAAAATAATCCGTGTTTAATAGTGATAATAGTGGTGAGTTGAAATCCCAGTGGCAACTCTTACCTACCCTATCCCAGATTTTAAAAGTGTTCTTGGTCAAAAAATTAACTCTATTTCCCAAATCCCTATATTGTGGTGGGATCCATATTAATTTTTCTATATCCACCCCACTCAGTGTTGCTTCAATGTTCACCCAACTTTTCTCCTGTTTACTGTGTAGCCAGTCAGTTATTCTAGAGATAACAACCGACTGATAGTACATTCTAATATCCGGTGCGCCTACCCCTCCCAATCTTTTATCCTTCGACAAAGTGTCATATGCTACCCTAGGGTGTTTACGTGCCCATATAAATCTTAGGATTAATGACTGCAGTTTAGCAAAAAATATAGGGGGGATTTCTATTGGGACCATTTGGAAGGTGTATAGTAACATGGGAAGCACAAACATTTTAATCGCATTTATCCTGCCGATCCAAGACAGGGCTTTATATCTCATCCTACCTAGTAGATCTTTAGTTTTATTAAGTAAGGGTACATAGTTATCGGCAAAGAGGTCCCCCGGTGAGGATGATATTTTTATACCTAGATAGACCAATTCCCTCTCACACCATACAAATGGGAGCCCAGCTTGAAGTGCCCTCTGTTCACGCTTAGGGATTGATATATTTAGGAGTTCTGACTTACTCATATTTACTTTAAGATTTGCCAAGCTTCCGTAGTGCTCCAACTCCTTGAGCACCGTGGGGATTGTCGTTCTAGGTTGGGTAACAAAACAAAGCAAATCGTCACCAAAAGCTGCTATTTTGTACTCCTTTGTTCCCACCTTAATTCCCTGAATATCTTTGTTCCTACGAAAAGTCGCTAAGAGTGGCTCCAAAGATAGGATGAACAAAATTGGGGAAAGAGGGCAACCCTGTCTTGTCCCGTTAAACAGTTCAAGGGGACAAGACAGGGTCCCATTCACTCTAATCCTCGCCTTGGGATGCCTGTATAGTGAGAGGATCCATTTCATCATCCTTTCCCCCAATCCTAGATGTTTCAGGGTTTCAGTCATAAAGCCCCAATCCACTCTATCGAATGCCTTTTCGGCATCGATAGATAGCAGGGCTGCAGGGGTATTACTCCTGATTGCTTCTTGCATAAGAAAAATTGTTTTCAGTGAGTTGTCTCTCCCCTCCCTACCCGGGACAAATCCCACTTGATCACTATGGATCCATTGTTTTAATCCAGTTTTCAGCCTATCTGCGAGTATTTTAGCGAAAATTTTTGTATCTACGTTTAAGAGCGAGATTGGTCTATAGCTACCGGGTGAGGCTGGATCCTTTCCTTCTTTCAAGATGAGAGTGATGTACGCTAATAGGGATTCTTCTCGGGACTCTTCGTTCTCCCCGAGGGCATTCAGATAGTCGCACAGTTTGGGTACAAGTATTTGAGAAAATTTTTTGTAGTAAGCTACGGAGTATCCGTCGGGGCCCGGGCTCTTTCCCAGGGCAGTGTCTTTTATCGCCTTTTCTACCTCCCCTTGAGATATGGGTGCATCAAGGCGCTCAGCCATATCCCTCTCTACCCTGGGAAGGTCTAGTCCCCGAAGATACTCCCTTATCCTTTCCTTCTTGTTGTCACTCAGTTTCTCCCTCCGTCCTGCCTTGTAGAGTGCACTGTAGTAAGAGTGAAATATTCCAGCAATTTTTGGAGTAGAGAATTCGAGGTTCCCCTCTTCATCTCTTATTTTAGGTATAAAGGTCCTATTCTTTTTTTCCCCAATCCTTTTAGCCATCCACCTTCCTGGTTTATTCCCTTCTCGATACATGTCTCTATTTATCATATCAAAAGCGCAGCTCCTTTCCTTCTCCAGCAACTCATTTAGATCTCTTCTTTTCTTAATTAGCTCCTGCTTTTCTGGGAGACCCTTAGGTCTTGTGCTTTGTTCTGCTTCCTGAATCTCCCTGAATAAACGTGTCAACTTTTCTCCCCTCTCTTTTTTTTTCCTCGTTCCAATGGCAATCCAAATCCCTCTTATATAGATTTTGTGTGCTTCCCACAGAGTGGATCTGGATATGTCCTCTGTATCATTAATCTCGAAGTAATTTTTTAGTTCCTGCTCTATTTTCGCGACTGCATCTGGGTCCCGTGTGAGGGAATCATTAAGTTTCCAGTTTATCCTAGGCCGGTCCACACCGGTGATCTCTACCTGGATTTTCACCGGTGCATGATCAGTCAGGGTAATAGCCTTAATTTCTGCTGCCCTCAGCATAGGGACCATCTGGTGTTCTATAAAAATGTAGTCTAACCTCGAGAATGATTTATGCACAGGGGAGAAGAAGGTGTAATCCCGATCTTTTAAATGGCTTATTCTCCATGCATCCATTAATTGGAGATGATTTAACATTTTTTTTAATGTCTTACCCTGTGTACTCAATCCTGCTCTTAAGTCGCCCCTTGACGTATCCACCTCAGGGTCCATACATAGGTTCAAATCCCCTGCGACTATTAGTCTGCCTTTTCTAAAAGATTCTAGTTTCGACAGAATTCTCTTTACAAAGTTCTCCGGGTTTCTGTTAGGGGCATAGATATTCACCAGTGTGAACCACGTCTCAAACATTTTCCCTTTAACAAACAGAAACCTGCCCCCGGGATCGGCCAATCGCTCTTCCTCTTCAAACATCATTGTTCTATCGAACCCTATAGCTACTCCCCCTGAATGTACTGATCCAGCATCCCCATAAAACCATTTAGGGAACAGGTGTGATGTCAGTCCCTTACTTGTGTGCGTTATATATGTTTCTTGCAGGAACACCACGTTTGCGCCTAGGAGTTGTAGCTCCTGATTGATTTTGTATCTTTTTTTTTCCGTGTTCAGACCCCTCACGTTATATGTGACGAAACTAACTACTCCCATTTTTTATTGCTGAAGAGAGCGTCCGGCCAATCCCGTGTGGCATAGCAGGAGAGAGAGAGAGGGAGGAAAAGAAAAGAAGGAAAAAAAAAAAAAAAAAAACCCCACCCTTCCCACCCCCATCCCTTCCCACCCCCATCCCTTCCCACCCCCAACCCTTCCACCCCCCCCCCACTGGAACAGATCGCCTATTACTGGCGGGGCAAACTCCTCTGTTCAAAATATGGGTCGGGTGGATTCCCTCAGTCAAGTACCACCCTGCACCCATATTCCCCATAGGGCTCGTGTCGTGAGGACTCCCCGTATTGCCCCAGCGCCCTCCCACCTCCCCCCCGCCCCCCGCCCCGCTCATATCGATGCTGCCCCTCGTCCCCTAGCTAAGCTTCTTGGTTATTAGCTTACATTACTCAATGTGCCCCTCCCCTCCCTTCCCTCCACCCTATTGTGTCTCGCGCCGGAACAGCAGTCTCCTCCGCACCCCAGCCAGGGATATGTGGAGGGACAATGTCTAGCTTGCGACAAAAGTCCTCAAGGTCTTCTGGAAATCTAAGCACTGCCGTTCGCCCATTCCTTTTTCCAATTAGGCAAGCCGGAAACCCCCATTGGTATGCTATTTCTGTCGTTTTCAGTAGGCCTGTTAGCGGCTTCAACAGCCTCCTTCTTGTGAGGGTCTCTGCTGATAGATCTGAATAAACTTGTATCTCTGCCCCTTCAATGCATAAGCCTGGTTGACGTCGCAGTTTTCCCAAAATTTTTACTTTTTCCTCCTCATAGTGAAACTTCACTATCACATCTCTTGGACTCTCTGATGTATTTCTGGGATATCGTGCGACCCTATGGACTCTGTCTACTTTCAGGGGGGTCGTTATTTCTCTATCCAGCAATGGGTTTAGCAGTTGCTGCAGTGCCGGCGCCAGCTCTTCCTTCCCGAATTTCTCTGGGAGACCCTTGAGTCGCAGGTTTTTGCGTCTACTGCGATTCTCCTGATCTTCTAATTTATAGAGGAGGCTTCTGTTTGCTCTTTGCATGTCTCTTATTTGCATATTCATACCCTCTAGTCTCCGCTCATGTTCTTCCAATCTTTCTTCCGTCTCCTCCACCCTTTTCAATACGTGTCCAATGTCTGCTCTTACAGTCGCAATCTCTTTTTTAAGGGTGGTCTCCAGTTTCAATAGCAATTCGGCGAGCATCTCTTTAATATATGGGGCTTCCTCCTGCGTAAGCTGCAGTGGTGGTTTATTCCCCCCTGCAGTGGTTTCATCCTCGGATCTCTCATACGGGCCTTCCTGTATCTCAGGGCCCAACATCTGTTGGCTTCCACTGATCCTTACTCTTGCAGTTTTACTTTTATTCTCCTCTAATGCCCCTCTATGTTTGTTAGTTCCTGGCCGTGAGGACGCTCCCAATCTGGGACTCCCATGAGGTTCTTCCAGCAAGCTGGCTTCAGCTGACATGTAGCGCTGGATCCCACCTGGGCTTGGTGCATTTACCGCTCCTTTACTACCTTTAGTTGCCTTCCCCCTCATTTCCACAGGCCTCTAATACTCCGCTCTACCCTAAGAGGGAAAAGAAAAAAAAAAAAAAAAAAAAAAAAAAGGAAAAAAAAAAAAAAAATGCAGGCCTGGGTATAAGCCCTAGTAGTTCTGTGAAAAAAAAAAAAAAAAAAAAAGTTCTGGCCCTCAAGCCCAGGCTTGGGATGTGTGGTTCTTCTTGGGTGAATCTTGCGCCTACCTCTCTACCCTTCTGTCCCTATGCCTAATGTTCACTATTTAGTCCAAATAGTCCAGGAAAATCAATGTTTAAGCCGGCTACTTAAAGTTTCTTAACCTTAGACATCAAAAAAAAGAGGAAAGAAGAAAAAGAGAGAAAAAAAAAAAAAAAGTCCGGGATGGTCCGGGGTGATCCCTCCATTCAAATATCCATGGTGGGGAGAAAGGAGAGGAGGAGACTAGAAAAACTGCAGGGGGAGGGGTTGTAGGTGCACGCAGGGGCTCACACTGGATAAACGGGTAAACGGTTCATCAATATATAGACACTTGCGCCTCAGACACCTCACGTCTGTTCCTTATTATTCTCAGGGTTGTTCATTCAGCTTTTTAATACATGTCATGAATCCAAGTGTCTTGGTCATATGTGGCAGGGTTAATTTTGTATCAAGATAACCGTTTTAAGTTCATACCCTGTTTCCCAGCTGCTTTCCCACCATAGGCTTGTCATGAGTCCAAATGCTTCAATAAAATATAGCGATGTGTGGCAGAGTTGAATCTATAACACGGATAAAGTTTAAGTTCTTACCCTGCTTTCCATCTGCTTTCCGACCATAGACACTTCAGTGGGGGGGCAGGTGGGGCACCGGAGGGGATATTCGCCTATACAAAGCTCTCATACTCCCTCACCTTTCCCAGCTCTCTTTTCGCTGTGTCCCTTTACAGGCTCACCCCCCTCCAGCTACAGCGTTACCTTGCTGTTGTTGAGCCAACCTGTACCTCCAGAGCCGTTCGCGGTCTCCTCCCTGTCCGTTGCTTCGGGGCTCCCAGCTCCCAGTGTCAGAGTCAGCGGCGGTGTTGTGGCTCGTGGCGGCAGCGCGGGGCTCGCACTATCTCACGCCGGGCCGCGTCGAACGCATCTCGCGGTGCCAGCGTCCTTGCGGCTTTCAGACCTCCTCCTCTCTGTTGAGCGGGTGTGCGGGGGGAGCAGTGGCGCCAGGCCTCCTACGGAGCGCTCCTACGTAACGACACTCCGCCCCATCCTCCCTCAAGAAAGGACTGTAGGTTTGTTGTTAAGTAGAATCTGTTTGTAATTTTGAACATTTTTAACGTGTTTAGCTCCAGCCAAAAAATCTTTTTTAAGCTTTTTGGAAAACATAGGGAAGGGTTATCACCCCTGTGACATTTGTTTTGCTGTCTTTCCTCCTCTTCAGAAGATTTCACCTCACTTTTTGTCCCAATGAAAAATGTTTTTTGAAAATTTGGGTTTTTTTGTGGTACAAGGATTGGAAAGCATCAGTGGAAAGGAGAAATGTTTTTCCCATATTAACTCTTACAGGAGAGAATTTCCCTTCCTAGGGGTAGATTTCATCTCACTTCCTGTTGTCTCCTTCCGTTTGCAAGTAGGAGTCGTTTGTAAGTTAGATGTTTGAAAGTAGGGTCCTGCCCTATATACTCAGCAGAAATTTGGGCCTTAGGTGTTGCTGTGGCCACAACACTGTAAGCCCTAAAAAGGGCCCTGCTGTGAAATATTAGATCAAGAATTGTAATTACATGCCCCTGTTGAACAGGAGCTGAAAAATTAGGCCTTAGGCACTGGTGCTGGTGCCACAACACTGCAACCCCTCACAGACACTCTAGTTGGAATGCAGGAACGAGCCCTGCTGCAAAGTATTGCATCAAAAATTGTAATTACACGCCTCTGTTAAACAAGGGCTGAAAAATTGGGCCTTAGGCACTGGTGCTGGTGCCACAACACTGCAACCCCTCACAGACACTCTAGTTGGAACGCAGGAACGAGCCCTGCTGCAAAGTATTGCATCAAAAATTGTAATTACACGCCCCTGTTAGACAGGGGCAGAAAAATTGGGCCTTAGGCACTGGTGCTGGTGCCACAACACTGCAACCCCTCACAGACACTCTAGTTGGAACGCAGGAATGAGCCCTGCTGCAAAGTATTGCATCAAAAATTGTAATTACACGCCCCTGTTAAACAGGGGCAGAAAAAATGGGCCTTAGGCACTGGTGCTGGTGCCACAACACTGCAACCCCTCACAGACACTCTAGTTGGAATGCAGGAACGAGCCCTGCTGCAATGTATTACATCAAAAATTGTAATTACACGCCCCTGTTGAACAGGGGCTGAAAAATTGTGCCTTAGGCACTGGTCGTGGCGCCCAGAACCAAAAATGTTCTTACAAGCTATCAGCGTGATGATTGAGGAGGAAGAGGATAATTACTCAGGGATAGTCACTCAGCATCAGCATAGGCAGTCTTTGAAGGGATCTGAGATTTCAAAAAAAATTATTCGGTTACATCAGCATCAGGTGCTTGGTAGCTGGTGGTGATCCAAGACTGATTCATTTTTATGAAGGTCAGTCGATCGACCGAGTCGGTGGACAGACGCACCCTGTGATCGGTTACCACGCCTCCAGCAGCACTGAATGTGCGTTCCGAAAGAACGCTGGATGCAGGACAGGCCAGTAGCTCAATTGCATACTGTGCAAGCTCTGGTCAGTGATCCATCCTCAAGACCCAGTAACCCAGAGCATTTTCGGTGGGAAAGGTGTCCAAGTCTGATCTTGCCCCTAGGTATTCCTGCACCATGTAAAACAGACGCTGGCGATGGTTGCTGGAACCGATCATACCTTGGGGCTGCGGACCAAAAAATTGTCTGAACGCATCGGTCAGACGGCAACCTTCTCCACCGCTCCTGACCGAAGCCTCAGCAACACGTTGTCCAGAAACAGGAGTTTGTAACCTCCCAGTCTCTGGGAACGGGTTGCACAGACCTTTCTGCAAGGCCTCCCGAAGATGTTTCATCCTCTGCTCCCTCTGCGATGGCAAGATAAGGTCTGCAACCTTACCCTTGTAACGTGGATCAAGGAGGGTTGCCAGCCAGTATTGGTCCTTCTCCTTGATACCACGAATACGAGGATTCTTACGCAGGCTTTGCAGGATCAGGGAGGCCATGCAGCGTAGGTTTGCTGAGGCATTCGGTCCGAAGTCCTCTGGGTCACTAAGGACGACATGGTCCGCAGCCACCTCCTCCCAGCCACGTACAAGTCCATGTGTTTCTTGGGACTGATCCCTTAAAGACTGCTGCTGATGCTTGAGTGCCAGGCTCCACCTCCATACTGACACAATCTTCCTCCTCCTCCTCCTCTTCCTGTGTGATCAGCGGGCACGCAGGAACACTGTCTGGATAAAGGGGGCCTTGAGAGCTAAGGAAGTCCTCCTCTTCCTGCCTCTGTTCTGCCTCAAGTGCCCTGTCCATTATTCCATGCAGCGTGTGCTCCAACAGGTGGACAAGGGGGACAGTGTCACTGATGCATGCACTGTCACTGCTCACCATCCTCGTGGCCTCCTCAAATGGTGACAGGACAGTGCATGCATCCCTGATCATGGCCCACTGGCGTGGGGAAAAAAAAACAAGCTCCCCTGACCCTGTCCTGGTGCCATAGTCGCACAGGTACTCATTGATGGCCCTCTGCTGCGTGTGCAGCCGCTGCAGCATGGCCAACGTTGAGTTCCACCTGGTGGGCATGTCACAGATTAGGCGGTTCTTGGGCAGGTTAAACTCCTTTTGGAGGTCCGTCAGCCGAGCACTGGCATTATATGACCGGTGGAAATGCACACAGACTTTCCTGGCCTGCCTCAGGACATCCTGTAAGCCCGGGTACCTGCCCAAGAACTGCTGCACCACCAAGTTAAGGACGTGAGCCAAACAGGGCACATGGGTCATTTGTCCCTGTCGGAGGGCAGAGAGGAGGTTGGTGCCATTGTCGCAAACCACCATTCCTGCCTTAAGTTGGCGTGGCGTCAACCATCTCTGAACCTGCCCCTGCAGAGCTGACAGAACCTCTGCCCCAGTGTGGCTCCTGTCCCCCAAGCACACCAGCTCAAGCACCGCATGGCATCTTTTGGCCTGCGTACTTGCGTAGCCCCTTGAACGACTACGGAGCACCGCTGGTTCCGAGGAAGAGGCCATGGAGGAAGAAGAAGAGGAGGGGGTGGAGGAGAGAGGTGTGTCACAATCATTAGCATTTTGGAGGCGTGGTGGCGGAACAACCTCCAACACTACTGCACCTTGTCCTGCATCCTTCCCAGCTGCCAGTAGAGTCACCCAATGCGCCGTGAAACTTAGGTAACGTCCCTGTCCATGCCTGCTGGACCATGAGTCAGCGGTAATATGCACCTTACCGCTGACCGCCCTGTCCAGCGAGGCATGGACATTGCCTTCCACATGCCGGTAGAGAGCCGGAATCGCCTTCCGTGAGAAGAAGTGGCGTTTGGGTACCTGCCACTGAGGAACCGCACATTCCACAAACTCACGGAAGGGGGCAGAGTCTACCAACTGAAAAGGCAGCAGTTGAAGTGCTAGCAATTTTGCCAAGCTAGCATTCAACCGCTGGGCATGTGGATGGCTGGGAGCAAACTTCTTTCGGCGGTGCAGCAGCTGGGGCAGGGAAATTTGCCTGGTACAATCTGACGTCGGTGTACCAAAAGCAGATTGCCCACAAGTACTTGGCTGTGACACACCTAATTCTACACCTTCATTCCTCTCAGTGCAGGTCTCAGAGAGGACTGAAGGTCTAGTGGGGTTGGAAATCTCAGCTGATGAGGAGCAAGGAGAGGTCCTCTTTGTTCTTTGGTGTGGGTCTTTTAGATACGCTTGCCAATGAAATGCATGGCAGGTCAACATATGTCTGGTCAAGCATGTGGTACCCAAGCGGGAGATGTTTTGGCCACGTGAGATACGCTTGAGACATATGTTGCAAATAGCAGCGGTGCGATCTGATGCACTCGTCTCAAAAAAGGCCCACACCAAAGAACTTTTTGAACTGCAGCGCCCTGCACATGTGGAGCTTTGGTGTGTGATGCAGTCAATGTGCTGCCCTTAGGCTGGCCCCTGGAGGGCATCCTGCCTCGTTGGTGATTTGCCGCCTCCTCCTCCTCCTCTCTCCTATCAGGCACCCACGTTGAGTCAGTGACCTCATCATCCCCTCCCTCCTCATCACTGGAGAAAACCTGGCAGTATGCTGCAGCAGGGGGAGCATGACTGCCAGATTGCTGTCCTTCTTGGGCACCCCCTCTGTCCGTGCTCATGTTACTGCCTTCATCAAGCTCAGTATCATCATCAGAGCCTTCCAAACGCTGGGCATCCTCCTGGAGCATGTACCCAACACTGTGGTCAAACAGTTCGAGGGACTCCTCAGGAGGACATGGTGGGGCTAGGGAAGGAGTCACTGATGACATTGAGCCGAGGGAAGAGGCCGCTGCTTTGCCAGACAAAGTACCCTGGGCATGGGTGAGAGAGGATGAGGAGGATGAGGACGGCTTGGTCATCCACTCGACCAAGTCTTCCGCATGTTGCGGCTCAACACGGCCAGCTGCCGAAAAAAAGGCCAAGCGTGTCCCATGGCCACGTGCTGATGAGGATGCACCGTCTCCACGACCAGCACTAGACACAGAGCCTGCTTGCCCTCTCTTATTGGCTTGTGACTGTCTGCCTCTCCTTCTTGGCCTTCCAGACATACTAATGGCCTGTAGCTGCACTAAGCTGGGATATATATATATATATATATATATATATATATATATATATATATATATATATATCTATGTACTGATACTGCAGCTAGCAAAATCAACTGCCTGCCTGTAGTATGAGAACACCACCAACCTTCTACAGGTAGCTTTAGCTGAACACTGTGAGGTGGACGCACCCCACTAACTTGTAGGTTTAGCTGAACACTGTGAGCAGGACGCACTGCACTAACAGTAAATAGTCTAGCTGCCTGACTGTGGTACTAATAGGATCAAAAGATCACCAGCAATTTTCTTCAGGTAGCTGTATTTACTGTAACAAGACAAGCCTGCCTGTCAGTAAGAAGATAACAGAAACGGATCTAGCTGAACACTGTGAGCAGGACGCACCCCACTAGCTTGTAGGTTTAGCTGAACACTGTGAGGTGGACGCACCCCACTAACTTGTAGGTTTAGCTGAACACTGTGAGCAGGACGCACCCCACTAACTTGTAGGTTTAGCAGAACACTGTGAGCAGGACGCACTGCACTAACTTTAAATAGTCTAGCTGCCTGACTGTGGTACTAATAGGATCAAAAGAACACCAGTAATTTTCTTCAGGTAGCTGTAAATACTGTAACAAGACAAGCCTGCCTGTCAGTAAGAAGATAACAGGAACAGATCTAGCTGAACACTGTGAGCAGGACGCACTGCACTAAATGTAAATAGTCTAGCTGCCTGACTGTGGTACTAATAGGATCAAAAGAACACCAGTAATTTTCTTCAGGTAGCTGTAAATACTGTAACAAGACAAGCCTGCCTGTCAGTAGGAAGATAACAGGAACGGATCTAGCTGAACACTGAGCAGGACGCACTGCACTAAATGTAAATAGTCTAGCTGCCTGACTGTGGTACTAATAGGATAAAAAGAACACCAGTAATTTTCTTCAGGTAGCTTTATATACTGTAACAAGACATGCCTGCCTGTCAGTAGGAAGATAACAGGAACGGATCTAGCTGAACATTGTGAGCAGGACGCACTGCACTAACTGTAAATAGTCTAGCTGCCTGACTGTGGTACTAATAGGATCAAAAGAACATCAGTAATTTTCTTCAGGTAGCTGTAAATACTGTAACAAGACAAGCCTGCCTGTCAGTAAGAAGATAACAGGAACGGATCTAGCTGAACACTGTGAGCAGGACGCACTGCACTAAACGTAAATAGTCTAGCTGCCTGACTGTGGTACTAATAGGATCAAAAGAACACCAGTAATTTTCTTCAGGTAGCTGTAAATACTGTAACAAGACAAGCCTGCCTGTCAGTAGGAAGATAACAGGAACGGATCTAGCTGAACACTGTGAGCAGGACGCACTGCACTAAATGTAAATAGTCTAGCTGCCTGACTGTGGTACTAATAGGATAAAAAGAACACCAGTAATTTTCTTCAGGTAGCTTTATATACTGTAACAAGACAAGCCTGCCTGTCAGTAGGAAGATAACAGGAACGGATCTAGCTGAACACTGTGAGCAGGACGCACTGCACTAAATGTAAATAGTCTAGAAGATAACAGGAACGGATCTAGCTAAACTGAATACAGTGTATATATATATATATATATATGCAACACCTGGGATGCATATATATATACACAATACACTTTAAGTGCAGCTAACTGACTGACTGTCCTGCCTAATCTAGCTAACTCAAATGAAATGACACTGTCTCTCTCTCTCTCTATCTCTCAGCACACCGGAACACACTGCACAGGGCCGCCGTGCAGGCGGCCTTATATAGTGTGGGGCGTGTACTAAATCCCCTTAGACATAATTGGCCAAAGCCTCCTTGGCTTTGGTCAATTACGGCTCTCTGTTCAGGCGGCGCTGTGATTGGCCAAGCATGCGGGTCATAGTGCATGCTTGGCCAATCATCAGCAAGCAATGCACAGCGATGCCGCAGTGAATTATGGGCCGTGACGCGCCACACGAATTTGGCGCAAACGGCCCATATCGTTCGCAATTCGGCGAACGACCGAACAGCCGATGTTCGAGTCGAACATGGGTTCGACTCGAACACGAAGCTCATCCCTACTGAACACCGTGCAGAGGACGAACTACACTAACGTTTAAATAATGTAGCTGCCTGCGGTAGTGATAGTCATCTTCATTTTCATCATCATTCTTCCTCTTCATCTGTGTATGTGTGTATATACACACATCTATGCTTATATCTTTATTGTATTTAATTAAATTTACTTTATATATTTTTTATATTTTTTATATTTATTTTTAATTTCCATTTTTTTAATTTAATTTAATTTAATTTAATTTATTTTGTTTATTTAATTATTTATTTAACTATTGAATTAAGTAATTATTATTATTATTCAGGATTTATATAGCGCCAACAGTTTACGCAGCGCTTTACAATATAAAAGGGAGACAATACAGTTATAATACAATACAATAGGATTAAGAGGGCCCTGCTCAGAAGAGCTTACAATCGAATAAGTAATAAAAATTATTTTCCTTTGTCCTTGACAAAATGTCTCCTGCTTTTTGTATGACACCTAGATGGACAGGGACGGTTTACTGTTTCACTGTCTCTAGAGCCCCTTTGCCACCACACAACCCCCCCCCCAGGAGTCAGGTCATGTGTTCGCCTTTGGAGCGCACAACCACGCCCACTCCTTTGACGGCGTGCGTTTCATTGCCGGCCACACCCCCCTCGTCTCCAGCTCATCACATGCATTTGCAGCCCATGCTCAGGCCCGCCCCCAAAACCGGCTTATAACCCACAAGCAGCCATCCTCACTCTGACATCCACCTATGTCTGAGGTGGAGAGACAGCTGCAGACACACACAGCTCCAGTATCTTTTAAAGAGATTTCCACCTCCTCCATCCTCCTAGAGTACAAGACAGCGTTCTCCCCTTAGGACGCAGACAGGCTGCAATCTCTCCTCCATCCAGCCCGTGAGACAGGACAGGTATCCAGCCTCTTCATTCACTCCTCATTCATTCACTCTGCATTATGCTATGATTTGACTGCCTACCAGTGTCCTGAGGGATCTCCCCAGGTCACCTCTCTGGTTTCCCCCTGATTTCTTCAACACTGTGCTCCCCCCCCCCCTCTTTCAGGTCCACACCACCCCCACAGTCCCATTTCAACAATTTAAAGGAGAACACACATACCGTCAATATACCACATAGGTAGGTGTGTTTACACATTTAGTCACCAGTTCGTCATCTCCCTACTTACTTCTTTTACTTACATATACATTTAAAAAAAAAATTCAGTTACACACACACACATATATATATATATATATATATATATATATATATATATATATATATATATATATATATATATATATATATATATATATATATATATATATTATATATTTTTTGCTTCAAGGTTTACCATTGACCAATCATTTATGGTTCTTATAAACACTGTATCCCTTATCAAATTTTGTATCTTTCATCAATTTTAGGTACATATATGTGATTTCCATCTATCATATTTATTTATTTATTTATTTATTTGAATTTATCATATGTTTCTTGTGTTGCATATACTTGCCATGTGCTCCATACTGTATTTATAGTTATAATTCTATCTATATATTTTATACTATTTTATACTATATATACATGTGTATATATATATATATATTTTGATCTCTGTTCCACCTAGAACGCTTGAACGTGGACTGGTATGGAACACAGAAAAACTTACTTTTCATCTCAGGCTACACTTCCCAACTAGCCATTCCTTCTATGTACATATGTTGGCCTACCAGCCCATATACACCTGGTTCGCAAAGGCTCTGATGAAGAGGTTTACCTCGAAACTCATCAGCCGACTCTAAACACTCACCTCAACATGGGCTTATGTTACTTTTAACCTATTTTTAATTTCCATGCTTTACATATTTTGTTACCTGTTTGCATGATACGTAGTATTGGTATTATTTATTTGCTTTTATTTTCATATGAATAAATTTTACACTTTTTGATGTGAGCAATTGATCACGCGCCCTTCATCCATCGCTCTCCATATAGTCTTACCCTGACCACCCCGGGGTCAGTTTTTTGGGCAGCGGGACACGCAACACCATCCTTTTCAGCTTCTCTACAGCTCACAATACTACTATTTTAAACCTAATACACCCTCACAAGCGCAGGAGTAATCTTTCCTTGTCCACAATTTGACTTACGCGTGTGGCAGCTGTTCCTGGAACAGTTTAATGGAAGGTCCTTGTGGATGGACGAGATGGTTTCTGCGTGCGACTTGGAGCTGTATACAGATGCGGCCGGGGCGGTAGGTTACGGGGCAATCTTTGGGGGTCAGTGGAGTGCGGGAAAATGGCCGGACTCGTGGCGCAAGGCGGACTTGCTGGGCAACCTGGTGCTGTTGGAGCTATTTCCAATAGTGATGGCGGTGGAAATTTGGCAAGAGTTCAGGAACAAACAGGTTCTTTTTCATTGTGACAATTTGGGGGTGGTGCAGGCCATTAACAAAATTTCAGCATCTTCCCCCCCGGTAGTGCGGTTCCTTAGGCATTTGGTGCTTTTGTGTTTATGTCTGAATTGTTACGTTTGTGCTGTTCATGTTCCGAGTGTGACCAATGATGTGGCTGACGCGTTGTCTCGCCTACAGTGGGACAGATTCAGAGTGTTGGCGCCGGGAGCGGAGCAGCATGGCAGGCCTTGCCCGAACCACTTATGGGACATCGCCTTAGAACGGTAACGGGTCTGATTAGGGATTCAGTGTGCACTGCCACGTGGTCCGCGTACGAGAAGGTATGGGGGAGTGGCTTGCACTGGAGGAGGTAGGAGGGTGTGCTGGTGAGGGTGACTGTTTGTGCTTGGTGCTGGAGTTCATTGGCAGGAACGTGGAAGTTGGAGTTTCCACCTCCAAGTTGGGTCAAAAAAATGGCCGGTTTAGCTTTTTGGTTTAAGTTATCGGGGGTTGGGGATGTCACTAAGCATGCGTTGGTGAAGAGGGTTTTAAGGGGCTACAGACGGGGAAAGACCACACGGGATACTCGCCGCCCAGTCTCCTTCAGCATGCTAGGTGCTCTCACGGATACAATTGGTGAGGTTTGCTCATCGGCTTATGAGGCTGCACGTCTTGGCAGAGGTCGTAGGGTTTTTGAAGGCGGGGATAGTTAATTTCTTTGGAAAAAAATGGGTTGGGCCCATCTCTGGTATGGGTGTACCTGCCTTAATAAGGGCGGAAGTAATAGTTGGCTATATCGGCTTGTGAATTTGCCTAAATTTGTCCCAGAGCTGGCGTAAAGCACGGCTGGTGGCCGTAATAGGCAAGGTGGTGCCAGATACAGAGATTTGAGCAGTCAAGGGTGCCTTCAAAAATCCTATGCAGTTTTTCATTTCAGTTATTTCTTTTTATTAAATTTGTGTTATGGTTTGTTTTTGTGTAATAAAATAGGCTGCTATGGCCATTTTAAACCCAAAACAAGTTTGTCTGGCTTAATTATTGTAATAAGTTAAGGTGGTAATTGGGTATTGTGTTATGGCATACAGCCGATACTTGGGCAATACCCCAGGCAAGTATAGGCCTGGAGCTAAAGTGCAGCATAAGAATAGGGCCTACATGATGGGATTTTCCCTATAAGGCTATAGCAAGGTGGGGGTTGTTTAATAAATAGATACAGTTTGTAGGAGGGATAAGAATTAGGAGGGATATGATTAACAGTACCCCATTGGAGGATAGCAGGGTGTGGCAGGGTGTGGCTGGGTGGTCCTAATGGGTTGCTAGGTGGGTGTTGGTCTTTCAGCATCACTTGGAATTTGGAACAGCAACTGACAAGATTCTCCCACCCTCTCTCCCTATTTTTCATACGTTATTTGGATGACTGTTATTTATTTAATTATGTTCATGGCATCTTTGCTGGGATTGCACACTGTCATAGCAGCTGGCAGAGATCGTAGGGTTTTTGAAGGCGGGGATAGTTAATTTCTTTGGAAAAAGATGGGTTGGGCCCATCTCTGGTATGGGTGTACCTGCCTTAATAAGGGCGGAAGTAATAGTTGGCTATATCGGCTGGTGAATTTGCCTAAATTTGTCCCAGAGCTGGCGTAAAGCACGGCTGGGGGCCGTAATAGGCGAGGTGGTGCCAGATACAGAGATTTGAGCAGTCAAGGGTGCCTTCAAAAATCCTATGCAGTTTTTCATTTCAGTTATTTCTTTTTATTAAATTTGTGTTATGGTTTGTTTTTGTGTAATAAAATAGGCTGCTGTGGCCATTTTAAACCCAAAACAAGTTTGTCTGGCTTAATTATTGTAATAAGGTAAGGTGGTAATTGGGTATTGGGTTATGGCATACAGCCGATACTTGGGCAATACCCCAGGCAAGGCCTGGTTCACACTAGTGCGATGCCAGACATCGCATGTGATTGGCACCACATTGCTGTGCAGTTCACATGCGATGTCTGAGATGCGATTTCAGCCATACAGTTTGTATGGCTGAAATCGCATCACATTCACACCAAAATGCTGCAGGATCTCTTTTTTGGTCCGCACTGGAATCAGATTGCGTGGGTGTTCACACCTATGCGATTCCTGCACCATTTCACAGTTCGCACTGCCATCTGCAAACCGATCTGGGGGTGTCGTTAACTTTACATTGAGGTTGGGTTCATACTATAACATGCAGCGCCTCACAGGAATCCAGTGCGTCTCCATTCACAGTTTCAGGTTTGATTTCAGCCCGACTTTTTGGCTGAATTCAGACCAAAAGACGCACAGGGCTCCTATTCAAATCGCACCAGAGCCGCAGTGGAGATGTGTGAACGTGCTCCATAGAGAGCTGGTCACATTCTCCTGCTATGCAAATTGGATGCAGGGAAAGCAGCATCCAATTCGCATAGGTGTGCACCCAGCCTCACAGATCTTAGTGCGAACCACTGTGCAATTCAGGTGTAATGCGGGAACCCACAGTGGATTTGTAGGATTCTCGCATTGCACTAGTGTGAAAGATGGTGGAATTTATGGATAGCTCCTGTTTGGCCTGCAGAAATATGAATGTGTATGGGTAGCCTAATGCTTCGTCCCTAGCCAATGCACGTAAACTACTTCTAGGTAGCAATGTTCCGATTTGTAACTTCGCTTCCACTTGGAGTACCGAATCAAAAGAAAACTAGCAGCTAAATGCAGTGTTCTAGAGCCGTGTGGTGTGACTACTACGATATCAGTCCGCCGCCTTCTCCTCTCTCTTTGTCCTCCACATGCCGGCTCCTCTATATTCCAGCCCTCTTCCTCTCTTTAGCTCAATCCCTAGGGAGAAAGTCACGTGTTCGGGGGCGTATCCACTCCTTGTCTGCAAAAAAAAAAAAAAAAAAAAAAAAAGCCATTTTGAGAGGGGGAGAGAGACATAGAGGGGCAGCAAAAAGAGGAATGAGAAGAAGGGAAGACGGAGACAAAGGGAGGGGGAGACAGGACTAGGGGAGGACAGAAAGGAGGAGAGGGTGACTTGGGGGGGAGGGGGAAAGACATTTGCAGAAATAATCTTCTAGCTGGCGGACCACAGAGGGAGCAGAGCCAGCACTATCAGGTAAGACGTAGATCTATACTGATCGTCTTTCTGTAGGGGGTTGTTCCATATACGGGGGTCGTGCGGGGTCTGGCGATCCCCTTGTTAACAAAGATCTGCAAGGTCAAAGAGATTGGGGGTATTAAGGCAGCACCCAGTTTTCTGTTCCTAGGGCCCTGAGATGGACCATCTCTGCGGTATGGATGTGATCCCTTGAATCCAGCACTAGTGTCCCAGCCTGTGATATGTAATAGCCAGCTGTCTAATTTTGTTTTGAAAACGTGTTTGAGCACTTGATCTGGGCTTTGCTCATTGCACCCTTTTGCTTTCAGGGGGATCAGACAACATCATTTTGCTTCCTATGCGTATGGTTGTAGCAGGTCATTTTTGCAGTTTATTAGAAAAACACCCATTAATATGTTGACAGATTCCCTCTGAAAAGTCACCTTTGGTGTGACACCTTTACCAGTAATTACAATTAGCTGATGGCAAGCTTTGCCATGTGTCAGTCTGTCACCTCCAGAGACCGCCTTGTAGGTGTCATTTACTAGATGTTTTTTTGATAGTCCATGTGGCCAGGTTATTTGCTAATCAGTAAAGCAAAACATCCAGTGAATGACCAGTTTCCTAATGGGCAAAGATGGCTAACCAGCTTCCTTTATTTACTCTAGGTACTACTAGATAAGTGGGTGCATCCCAACTGTCACTGGGCTTTTCACACTTGCAGGAATGGAGTCTGCTGCTCCACCACTAAACCTTTTTTGTAGTACGAATATCTGCAAAGCTTTGTAAGTAAGATAGTTGCTGGATGTACAAACATCAGCATACTCAAATTATGCTAGAAATTGATTAATACTATTGTAAACATTATTTTAGAGGAACTGCAGTCTGCTCACACAATTTGTAATAAAAACATCTTTGCCATTCTGACGCTTCCCTCCAACCACTTTGTATATTTTGGATATACAGTGATTCTGTCCTTGTCAAATATGCTGCAGAAAACTCTCCCCCTTGAGTCTGGCTGCAACCATTTTAACTGTGGGCAGCTGAAGCTGCTGCCTGTTCACTTCAGGGCACACCTGCAGTTCTCATTGGCCCTCTTATGACTCATCCCCCCATCCCTTCCTGGCAAACTCTCACTAGAGTGAGAGAGCGAGATGTGCATGATGTGATAAGCCTAGGCTTTTTACCAGACAAGAAACAGGAAGTGGGCTGTATAAGATATTTACTCGCAGAAAAAAAATGTTTTACTATCCAAAGTTAAAAAAACAAGGGCAGAAGATTTAGTAGATGGAAAGTTGAAAAAATTACTGAAGGTCCACTTTAAACATTAAAAACAAGCAGGGCAGACACAAAGTGAACTTGAAGTACCAGATTTATCGGCGTATAACACGCACTTTTTTCCCCCTTAAAATCAGGGGAAAATCGTGGGTGCGTGTTATACGCCGATCCCCGCTATCTGTGATCTATCGGAGCGATCGCCGCGATTGCAGCCGACATTCACATAGCGTGTAGTTTTAAATATGGCGCCGCGGAGTTCGGAGGGACTCGGCGGAGCTGATCGAGCGCCGCCGAGATACATAGTCGAGTCTTCTCGGCTGTTTCCGGCGCCGCTCACAGTCACGCCCAGTCCCGCCATTGGACCTGTGTTATGTCCATCATAGGGCGGGACTGTGAGCGGCGCCGGAAAGAGCCGAGTACACTCGACTGTGTGTGTATCTCGGCGGCGCTCGTTCAGCTCCGCCGAGTCCCTCTGAACTCCACGGCGCCATATTTAAAATTACATGCTATGTCTATGTCGGCGGCGATCTTTCAAGCGATCTGTCCAAGCATGTAATGGACACTGGGGGCAAGGCTGCAAAGACCACTGGGGGCAAGGCTGCACTGACAAGGCTGCAATGGACACTGGGCAAGGCTGCAGATGGACACGATAAGGCTGCATTCATGGGCATTTTAATGTAAGTTTTTTTTCCTTAAACTTCCCTCCTAAACTTGGGGTGTTTGTTATACGCCGATAAATACGGTATTTTGAAACTGACAAACATTTTTTTGCCATACCCTGGCAGCACTTACCTTCCTTAAGAATTTTTCATCACTATCCAAATGATCTTGTGCTTATCATTTACAGTGTACACTTTCTTCTTTCTGATTTAGCTTATTTAAAGTGTTATTGAAGTAAATTTAAAAAAAAAAAGAATAATAATAAATGCTTCTCCTGACCTGTCTGTGGTAATGCCATCTGAGCTGCTCTTGCACAGCTCAGACCTGGTCTGTGCTGTGGTGATATGACTCCCGTGCCCATGCGCAAAAGTGATGTCATTGCAGCCTGGCCATTCAAGCAGTTGAAGTGATGGAAATCAGAAGGAAGACGTGGGAATGGTGACAGCGCAGTACTGGAGGGCCCCATTTGACGGGTAAGTCTGTCATAATGTGCTAGTATGCACTGCATATCAGCACATTATGGCAAAGGCCTGCAGAGGGGCCATTTTTAAGGTTTTTCTGGCAAAGTTTAATACTGCTTTAAGAAGTGCAGTGGACATATGAAGCTAGGGGTTGCCCAGGGAAATTTTATAAAATTTGGGAACCCTGGCTAGACACCCAGGCTACATCAGATTCTCTTCTTTCCTTGGTAACAGATTCCACATCATAGCTCCTTTTAATGGTCTTTGCTATGGTCATGCTGGCCATATTTAGTACTCTAATGCTAGGTACACACGATCGGAATTTCCGTCAGAAAAAACTTGGATGGTTTTTCCGACGGAATTCCGCTCAAGCTTGCCTTGCATACACACGGTCACACACAAGTTCTCTGAACTTCCGACCGTCAAGAACGCGGTGACGTATAACACTACGACGAGCCGAGAAAATGAAGTTCAATGCTTCCGAGCATGCGTTGAATTGTTGAATTGCATACAGACAATTCTGCCAGCAAAAGACCAATGGAGCATACACACAGTCACATATTCAGACAAAAAGCTCTTATTGGAGTTTTTCTGGCGGCATTTCCGATCGTGTGTGCACGGCATTACTTTGAGGTGCCATTGTCACAAGCGGGACACATTTGCTAGGTTTTCTAGGATTAAACCCTTTAATTCAGGGGTGTCCAAACTTTTTTCAAAGAGGGCATATGAAGTGAACATACGTGTGGGCCGACTATTTTGCCTGATATTCTTTGAACCGTTAAAATGAAATGCAAATTAACTAATACACTGCCCAACAAGATTTCTCTTGCCTTTGTGGCTGTGTGTGTGGTGAAGATTCTAAGGCCTCATGTACACTGCTGCTGGTAAATGGACGTTCAGGAGCAGTTGGGCATCTTTTTCAACTGCTCCTGAACTCTCCTCTGTTATCTTATCGGTACATGTACACAGGTTTGTTTTATAGTCGTTTCTAGGCAGTTGCGTTTAGAGGCTTTTTTTGGAACTCAAAAAAATGCGTTCAGAAGCTGTGTTTAGAGGCAATTCAAACGCTAAACGCGGCTACCTGCGTTTAGGCGCGTTTTTGTCTAGCAGAGTTTTTAAACATTTTATTTTTTACTTTTGAGCCTTGAAAATGCTAAAAGCACACCAAAAACTCAATTATCACTGTGTGCAAGCTTGATATACCAGGTGGCAATTGACATGCGTGTAAAATTAGGCTTAAAGCGGAGTTCCACACAAAAATGGAACTCCGGTGTCACATTTTGGCACCTTTCAGGGGGGAGGGGGGTGCAGATACCTGTCTAAGACAGGTATTTGCACCCACTTCCGGCATAGACTCCCATGGGACTCTATGCCTCTTCCTGTCCCTGCGCGCTGTCTCCTGGGAAACACACAGCTCCCAGGAGATAGCGGGGACCAGTTACGATGCGCAGCGCGACTCGCGCATGCGCAGTAGGGAACCGGGAAGTGAAGCCGCAATGCTTCACTTGCTGATTCCCTCACCTAGGATGGCGGCGGTAGCTGCCAAGAACCGAGCGGGTTCTCGGCGTCGCCTGCCGACATCGCTGGACCCTGGGACAGGTAAGTGGCCATTTATTAAAAGTCAGCCGCTGCAGTATTTGTAGCTGCTGGCTTTTAATATTTTTTTTTTTCTTGGCGGTTTAGGTGGACCCCCGCTTTAATGTACTCGGGATGTTTTTACAACTTCTCCTCAATGATTTAACTTGACAGATAGTAACCCACGTTTAAACCGTCAGTTTTGCCGCGTTTGCTTTTAGAAGCGTTTGACAAAAAAATTTTTTATTTTTTATTTATTTTTTTTCAAAATAGCCAAAAATGAAAAACGCCTGTAAAGAAAAGCGTCTAAACGCGAGTTACCGTATTTGGCCATGTTTGGCATCTGAAACGTCGTAAACTTCGGCATCTGAACTAATTTTTTTGCCTTCAAAGAAAAGCCTATAAACGCAACTGCCTAAAAACGACATTAAATGAACCTTTGTACATGTACACATAACATTGGATGAATTCAGGGGCAGTTGAAAAAAAGCATCCAACTGCCTCTGAACATCCGTTTACCAGCAGCAGTGTACATGAGGCAGTGTAAAATTAAAAAAATTCTCTGGGTAATTACGCAGCTGAACATACATTTTAGAAAAGTATCCTGTGGACATGCGTTGAGCCATCAATGGATGTGTCCGGTAGCGATGAACTCTTGTCCTTTCACACAATTTTCTACGTCTTCGGAGCTTCAGCCAAAGGAACATCAGGAGCATTTCCTCACACATGCACATCATGGGATCCATAATAAAGCGGGGTTCCCATTTAAAAAAAAAAAAAGTCAGCAGCTACAAATACTGCAGCTGCTGACTTTTAATCTGACACTTACCTGTCCCAGAGTCCAGCGATGCGGGGGATCGAAGCCCTGCTCGTCCCCCCCTTCGCTCGGGGCGCCGGCATTTTAACTGTGGGCGCCCGGCTGTGGCTTCACAGCCAGGAACCCACTGCGCATGCGCGCGCCGTCACTGGGGAAGTGACGTCAGGAGCCCAGGCACCGAAGGAGGCAGACTACGAGGCACCCCTTAGCAGCAGGCATTTAGAGGTGAGTAAAAAAAAAAAAAAAAAATTTCTCAATGTTTTTTTTTTTAATTTTTTTTTTTTTTTTTAAGCACATTACTAATTTTTTTTTTTTTTTTTGGGGTGGGACTTAACTTTAACAAACCAACCAAAAAATAACAGCTAGCTACAAGCACGCTGCTTTCTTAGCTGCTACTCACACTGTTCTCTCACAGAATGGCTAAACTAGTTAATAAATACTTGTTTTTAGTGCTTTCTAATCATTTGGGAGGGTCTCTTGAAGCTATCTTTAGTGGACAGGGCATAGCAGGCGCGCACGTGACCGCTGCATTGCGGGGGTGCCGATGCTTGTGGCTGCCGGTCGCAGATCGCCGCCATTACTAGTAAAAAAAATAAAATAAATAAAAATGCCATAAACCTATCCCCTTTGTAGGCGCTATAACTTTTGCGCAAACCAATCAATCTACGTTTATTGCGATTTTTATTTATTTTTTTTATTACCAAAAATATGTAGAATAATACATATCGGCCTAAACTGAGAAAAAAATTAGCTTTTTTTTAACCACTTGCCGACCGCCGACAGCGATGTACGTCCCTACTTTGGGGACGGATATCATTGTTATTGCAGCAGCTAGCTGCCATAACCCCGGTATCCCCGTGTTCGGCCGGCTACAAGATAAAAGTGGTCTCTGCGGCGGATTCGCCGCAAGATTACTTTAATCGGTGGAGGGACAGGGCCCCCCTCCCACCACGATCCGGTGCCCTTCGCCGCTTACCGGAGCCGCTGGCAGCGGTGGAGACGACCGCATCTGTCTCCTTCCTTTTTATGGAGACGAGTGAGGGGAAGATGGCCCCCAGCCGTCTCAATACCTTAGCAGGGCAGGAGCAATGTCAAAACGTCACTTCCGCCCATATGTCTTAACCACTTCAGCCCTGGAAGAATTTACCCCCTTCCTGACCAGAGCACTTTTTACAATTTGGCACTGCGTCGCTTTAACTGCTAATTGCGCGGTCATGTGATGCTGTACCCAAACGAAATTTGCGTCCTTTTGTTCCCACAAATAGAGCTTTCTTTTGATGGTGTTTGATCACCTCTGCGGTTTTTATTTTTTGCGCTATAAACGGAAAAAGACCGAAAATTTGGAACTAAAACGATATTTTCTACTTTTTGTTATAAAAAAAATCCAATAGACTCAATTTTAGTCATACATTTAGTCCAAAATGTATTCAGCCACATGTCTTTGGTAAAAAAAAATGTCAATAAGCGTATATTTATTGGTTTGCGCAAAAGTTATAGCGTCTACAAACTAGGGTACATTTTCTGGAATTTACACAGCTTTTAGTTTGACTGCCTATGTCATTTCTTGAGGTGCAAAAATGGCAGGGCAGTACAAAACCCCCACAAATGACCCCATTTTGGGAAAGTAGACACCCCAAAGAAATTGCTGAGAGGCATGTTGAGCCCATTGAATATTAATTATTTTTTTTTGTCCCAAGTGATTGAATAATGACAAAAAAAAAAAAATTACAAAAAGTTGTCACTAAATGATATATATTGCTCACACAGGCCATGGGCATATGTGGAATTGCACCCCAAAATACATTTAGCTGCTTCTCCTGAGTATGGGGATACCACATGTGTGGGACTTTTTGGGAGCCTAGCCGTGTACGGGGCCCCGAAAACCAAGCACCGCCTTCAAGATTTCTAAGTGCATAAATTTTTGATTTCACTCCTCACTACCTATCACAGTTTTGAAGGCCATAAAATGCCAAGATGGCACAAAACCCCCCAAATGACCCCCATTCTGGAAAGTAGACACCCCAAGCTATTTGCTGAGAGGTATGGTGAGTATTTTGCAGACCTCGCTTTTTTGTCACGAAGTTTTGAAAATTAAAAAAAAAAAAAAAAAAAAAAGTATGTATGTGTATATATATATATATATATATATATATATATATATATATATATATATATATATATATATATATATATATATATATATATATATATATATATATATATATATATATATATATATATATATATATATATATATATATATATATATATATATGTATATGTGTGTGTGTATATATATATATATATATATATATATATATATATATATATATATATATATACATACATTACATATATACACACACACACACACACACACACATATATATATATATATATATATATATATATATATATATATATATATATATATATGTGTGTGTATATGTAATGTATGTATATATGTGTGTATGTATGTGTGTGTAATATATATATATATATATATATATATATATATATACACACACATATATACATACATTACATATACACACACACACATATATATATATATATATATATATATGTATGTGTATGTGTATATATATATATATATGTATATGTGTGTGTGTGTGTATATGTAATGTATGTGTGTGTGTATATATATATAATATATATATATATATATGTGTATATATGTGTGTGTATATATATATACATACATACATACATACATACATACATACATACATACATACATACATACTTACTTTTTTTTTTTTTTTTTTTTAATTTTCAAAACTTCGTGACAAAAAAGCGAGGTCTGCAAAATACTCACCATACCTCTCAGCAAATAGCTTGGGGTGTCTACTTTCCAAAATGGGGTCAATTGGGGGGGGGGGGGGTTGTGCCATCTGGGCATTCCATGGCCTCCAAAACTATGATCGGCAGTGAGGAGTGAAATCAAAAATTTACACCCTTAGAAACCCTGAAGGAGGTGCTCGGTTTTTGAGGTACCGTATGCGGCTAGGCTCCCAAAAAGTCTCACACATGTGGTATCTCTGTACTCAGGAGAAGCAACAGAATGTATTTTGGGGTGTAATTTCACATATTCCCATGGCATGTTTGAGCAATATATCATTTAGTGACAACTTTGTGCAAAAAAAAAAAAATGTCTTTTTCCCGCAACTTGTGTCACAATATAAAATATTCCATGGACTCGACATGCCTCTCAGCAAATAGCTTGTGGTGTCTACTTTCTAAAATGGGGTCATTTTGGGGGGGGGGGGGGGGGGTTTGAACTGTCCTGGCATTTTATGCACAACATTTAGAAGCTTATGTCACATCACCCACTCTTCTAACCATTTGAAGACAAAGCCCTTTCTGACACTATTTGTTTACTTGATAAAATAAATTTTTTTTGCAAGAAAATTACTTTGAACCCCCAAACGATATATATATATATATATATATATATATATATAGCCCTACAGATTAAAATGGTGGGTGTTTCAATTTTTTTTTTTCACACAGTATTTGCGCAGCAATTTTTCAAACGCAAACGGAAAAAACACACTTTTTTTTTTTTTTAATTTTAATGCACTAAAACACACTATATTGCCCAAATGTTTGATGAAATAAAAAATATGATCTTAGGCCGAGTACATGGATACCAAACATGACGTGCTTTAAAATTGCGCACAAACGTGCAGTGGCGACAAACTACATACATTTTTAAAAGCCTTTACAGGTTACCACTTTAGATTTACAGAGGAGGTCTACTGCTAAAATTACTGCCCTCGATCTGACCTTCGCGGTGATACGTCACATGCATGGTGCAATTGCTGTTTACATTTGACGCCAGACCAACGCTTGCATTCGCCTTTGCGCGAAAGCAGGGGGGGGCAGGGGTGCTTTATTTTTTATTTTTTGCTTTTTTATCTTATTTTTAAACTGTTCCTTTTCAATTTTTTTTTTTTTTTTTTTTTTTATCATTTTTATTGTTATGTCAGGGAATGTAAATATCCCCCATGATAGCAATAGGTAGTGACAGGTACTCCTTTTTTTTTTTTTTTTTTTTTTTTTTTTTAAATGGGGTCTATTAGACCCTAGATCTCTCCTCTGCCGTCAAAGCATCTGACCACACCATGATCAGTGTGATAAAATGCTTTCCCAATTTCCCAATGGCGCTGTTTACATCCGGCGAAATCTAAGTCATGAAATGCTCGTAGCTTCCGGTTTCTTAGGCCATAGAGATAATTGAAGCCATTCTGGTCTCTGATCAGCTCTATGGTTAGCTGGCGGAACCACCAGCTGCATTCTCAGGTTCCCTGTTGGGACAGGAGAGCCAGAGAAAAAACATGGAAGACGGTGGGAGGGGGGGACATTCCCTCCCACTGCTTGTAAAAGCAGTCTAGAGGCTAATTAGCTGCTAGGATTGCTTTTACATGAAAGCCGACCGCTGGCTGAAAAGAATGATACCAAGATGATACCTAAACCTGCAGGCATCATTCTGGTATAACCACTCAAAGTCCAGCAACATACCAGTACGTTGCTGGTCCTTGTTGGGCATATATTGTAAACTTTTTTTCATGCAGCCTGTGGGCTGCATAAAAAAAGAGATTGATTGGAGGGTATGCCCACCATTAGAATACCTCCCTTCATCCACCCACTTCTAATGATGGGCATACATGCACCATTTATATATGCCGAAGCATGGGGGCATCCTCTCCACAAGTTAGGAGCAAATCGCTCCTCCGCCCCTGCTGCCCCCATGCTTCGGCATATATCACCTCCGACAGCGCTGGAGTCACAGCTTTATGTATCGTGGAAGCAAACGCTGTTGCTGTCAAGATAAATAAGACAAAAAAATGGTTAACAATAAAACACAGTAAACTGTAAAGTATAAAAAATTGCATACCTGAAAAGCAAACATGATAAAACCTAATAATAAAACATTGCAGAATAGAATACAGTAAAAAAAGAGCAGAACAATAGAGAGAGAACAATAAAACAACTTTTTTTTTATTTTTTATTTATTTTTGTTACACTTTTTTTTGTAACTGTAACCGGTTCCAGGTTTGGGTCTCTCAAAATGCGATGGCATCTTGGGAGACCCTGTGAAAGTGTGCCTAGTCTGTGCAATGCTGTACCCTACGCTAATACTCAACTAGTGCATGGTAGCGTTCAAAACATTCACCAATGCAAAGACCAGGATTTTCAGGACAGGAGGCACAATAATAGCGGGTGTCACGCCTATATCCGCGCTTGCTGCAGACACGACATCTTTTTTGGGGGGGTTCGTTGGGTAGGGGTACCCGGGAGGACATAAAGAAAATGCCTCTCATGCAGCCAACTGCATTTGGTTGGGGATGTGAATGGGGGAAGTATGGGTGCTGCAGAAGTGGTGGGTTCCCAATTAGGATTGGCGAATGCAGCAGGAAGGGCATTATGGGCACGACGGGCCTGTGTTTGTCTTCTTCTTGGTGGCAGCGGGACACTACTTGTGCTTGCCACCTCACCAGCTTGAACTGCATTAATGGGACTCTCCATGTCACCAAGTGTTACTGCAGTGCTGGTTTGACTACGACCGTGGTGTACTAGGCTGCTGGTGCTTGCCAGTTTACCAAAACGCTACAAAAAAACTGTTAGCGATCGCAGGGATCAGGCCTGACTCTGCAAACGCTGCATTTATGCGTTAAGTGTTTTGTAAGTGATCGTGATCGATCGATGCTGCACTTGGGTGGGCTGGGCTGGGCCGGGTGGAGGGGCAAAATGCAGGTGCTAGCAGGTATCTAGGCTGATCCCGCTAACACTGCGTTTTTGGGAACCCTAAACTGCTGCGGACGCTAGTATAGATCTGATCAGATAACTATCCGTTCAGATACTATACCACTAAGGGAGGTGTATGGTGCGTGGGTGTTAGCGGTACCGGACTAATCTGACGCTGCCTGGGGTGACGCAGACCCTATCTGACCCTAAAAACCTAACTTCTATCACCGCCGGGCGATCAGGGAGCTAAACCTTTTTTAGGTAATAAACGGCGGGTGCCCTGACACCATAACAAATAAACTAACCAGCGTCACTGGTGAAAGGATTAACTAGGGGGCAATCAAGGGGTTAAAACCTTTATTAGGTAGTATATGTGGGTCCCTGGCGCTATAAAACGCTGACGGTGAACCTAAATACTTATCTCCCTAACTAGTGTCACCAGTAACACTAATACAGCGATCAGAAAAACGATCGCTTAGTGACACTGGCGACGGGGGTGATCAAGGGGTTAAAACTTGGTTAGGGGGGTACCCTAGACCTAAAGGAGGCTACCACTAACTGCCCTAACTGTCACAAACTGACACCAATGCAGTAATCGGAAGAAAAAAAAACTGCTATTGGTGTCACTGTGACGGGGGGGGGGATTGAAACGGAAAATACCGACCCGAGGAGAGATGACATCACTTCCTCTGCCGCTGTTTACTATACAGCAGCAGAGGAAGATTCTCATTCGTTGGGAGCGATCACGAGGGGGTGGCCACGAATGAGTGGTCTCCCCCTCAGCCTGGATCGCTCCCCTAACGATGCCGACCGCCTCGGGCACCCGCGGGAGGCAGATCACGTACCATGTACGTCAGGGCTTGACAAATTTGCTTGGAATCTAGGAGCCAGCTAAAAAAGTTAGGAGCCAGGTTTTTTTTTTTTTTTTAAACGACCGACAAAGCTTTATTTTCAATATAAAAATTAACCAATCTTAAATTTACACAGAGACGACTAGAACTAATGTGACTGCTTTTATTTCCTGCCATGCAGGGACACAAGACCACCATATTCTCGCTAAGGATCCAATCAGGTCCGCCTGAAAAACTGACAGGCGAACCTGATCAGACAGCCCGTGTGAAAGGGGCCAAGCAGGGAGATGACAAATAATAAATTCATTTTAATTAACCACTTCCTTCCCGCAGGGCGACTATATACGTCCTGTCTTTGAAGAGAAATACCGTTGTTAATAGCAGCTAGCTACCATAACCCCGGTATCTTCTTCAAGAGCCAGCGGTTCTCTTTCAGATAAAAGTGGTCTCTGCAGCAGATTAGCAGCGAGATCACTTTTATCGGCGGCAGGAGAGGGGCCCCCCCTACCGCCGCTCTCCGGTGCCCTTCACCGCTTACCGCGGCCGTCGGTAACGGCGGAGGCGATCCGGATCTGTCCCTGGCCTGACATGGAGACAAGTGAGCGGAAGATGGGGGGGGCCCCCCTGCCCATCTCCAAGTCATTGCAGGGCGGAAGCTACGTCAAATCGTCACTTCCACCCATAGCTCTTGAAGGGACATTTATTTTTTTTTTTTCAAATGACAATTTTTTTTTTTTAATGCATTTTAGTGTAAATATGAGATCTGAGGTCTTTTTGACCCCAGATGTCATATTTAAGAGGTCCTGTCATGCTTTTTTTCTATTACAAGGGATTTTTACATTCCTTCTAATAGGAATAAAAGTGACTTTTTTTTTTTTTTTTTTTATTTTTTTTTTTTTTTAAAGAACAGTGAAAAAATAAAAGTTAAAATAAATAAGAAAAAAAAAAAATTAAATGTGCCCCATCCCTTGTAATAGAAATAAAAGTGACACAATTTTTATTTTTTTTTAAAAACAGTGTAAAAATAAAAAACAAAGTAAAATATATAAGAAAAAATAATAATTTTTTTAAATGCGCCCCGTCCCGCCGAGCTCGCTTGCAGAAGTGAACGCATATGTGAGTAGCACCCGCATATGAAAGCGGTGTTCAAACCACACGTGAGGTATCGCCACGGTCGTTAGAGTGAGAGCAATAATCCTAGCCCTAGACCTCCTCTGTAACTCAAAACATGCAACATGTAGAATTTTTTAAACGACACCTATGGAGATTTTAAAGGGTAAAAGTTTGTCGCCATTCCACGAGCGGATGAAATTTTGAAGCGTGACATGTTGGGAATCAATTTACTCGGCGTAACATCATCTTTCAAAATATAAAAAAAATTGGGCTAACTTTACTGTTTTCTTATTTTTTAATTAAAAAAAGTATTTTTTCCCAAAAAAGTGCGCTTGTAAGTCCGCTGCGCAAATACGGTGTGACAGAAAGTATTGCAATGACCGCCATTTTATTCTCTAGGGTGTTAGAATAAAAAATATATATAATGTTTGGGGGTTCTAAGTAAAGGGAAGGAGATGAGCAGGCAGTGAAAACAAGTAGGGAAAGCTGCTCCATTAGCATTGGTGGATGTCTTGTCATACCAACGGCCACCACCAGAGGGCGCCCGATTGCAGAAGGAACCAGGAACCATAGGACTGCAGTAGGCCGCAAAGCCGGGGCCTCAATTACCGGCGCGGCCCAGCGCGATCGCGGCGGGAGGGGGGGGTGTCGAACGGACACAGGATACCCCAGCTGTGCTGCCCCAGGCGCCAGGTCGCTAATTCTAGTCGCAAATGCGACCTGGCGCCCGGGGTTTGTCGAGCCCTGATGTACGTGATTTTTGCCTGCCCGTGCCATTCTGCCGCAGTATATCTGCGTTAGGCGGTCGGCAAGTGGTTAAAGGCACATTTTTCAAATGACAATTTTTTATTTTTTTTTTAATTGCATTTAAGTCCAAATATGGGATCTGAGGACTTTTTGACCCCAGATCTCATATTTAAGAGGACCTGTCATGCTTTTTTCTATTACAAGGGATGTTTACATCCCTTGTAATAGGAATAAAAGCGACCCAAAATTTTTTTTTTTTTAAAGTGTAAAAATAAATTAAAATCAAGTAAAATTAAAAAGGAATTTTTTTTTTATTTTTTTTTTTAAAACGCCCCGTCCCTACGAGCTCGTGCGCAGAAGCAGACGCAGACATGAGTAGCGCCCGCATATGAAAACAGTGTTCAAACCACACGTGAGGTATTGCCGCAATCGGTAGAGCGAGAGCAATAATTCTAGCCCTAGACCTCTTCTGTAACTCAAAACAGGCAACATGTAGAATTTTTTTAAACGTCGCCTATGGAGATTTTTGAGGGGGCAAGTTTGACGCCATTCCACAAGTGGGCGCAATTTTGAAGCGTGACATGTTGGGTATCAATTTACTCGGCGTAACATTATCTTTCACAATATAAAAAATTATTGAGCTAACTTTACTGTTGTCTTATTTTTTTTTATTCAAAAAAGTGAATTTTTTCCAAAAAAAGTGCACTTGTAAGACCGCTGCGCAAATACAGTGTGAAAAAAAGTATTGCAATGACCACCATTTTATTCTCTAGGGTGTTAGAAAAAAAAACAATATATAATGTTTGGGGGTTCTAAGTTATTTTTCTAGCAAAACAAACTGTTTTAAACATGTAAACACCAAAATATCAAAACGAGGCTGGTCTTTAAGTGGTTAAAAAAAATTGGGGATATTATAGCAAATGTACAAAATATTGTGTTTTTTTTCAAAATTGTCACGTTTTTTGCTTTATAGCTCAAAAAATAAAAACTGCAGAGATGATCAAATACCACCAAAAGAAAGCTCTATTTGTGGGGAAAAAAAGGACTTTAATTTTGTTTGGGTACAGCGTCGCATGACTGTGCAATTGTCAGTTAACCACTTCAGCCCCGGAAGATTTGGCTGCTGAACTTTAAGTAACGAACTGTGAAGCAAAATAAGGGTCTGTGCCCATCTGCAGCCTCACCATTGCCATGAATGCAGCCTCTGAACGCAGCCTCACCATTGCCATCAGTGCAGCCTGATCCATGCCCATCTGCAGCCTTGGTGGTGGCGGGATGAGCGCCAACAGATTACATACAGGAGAATGTCCTAATTACTCGCTGGCCTCTTTAATACAAAGTCTTGCCTCCTCATAATGGAGAGAACAGTCGTCCAATGCCAGCCCAGCAGACGGGACTTCCTATTACAGAGACCGCCGAGTAAACAGGAGATTCTTCTGTATTTAATCTGACGACACTCGTCCCGTCCCCTCCGAGGAACAATACAGTATATATCTTTTGTGCTCGGGGATTTGTTGGGGGCAACAAAAGAGATTTGATAGATAGAGATATATTATTATCTATATCTCTATCCAAATTACAAGTGGGGCCTTATGAAACCGGAAAACGGGCCACAATTGGCCCGCGGGCTGGACTTTGGACATGCCTGTTTTAGTTTATTGCAATTGTTTTATGGGTAAGCACAACAATGATCCTTCTACCTTTCTAACGATTGGCATATGGTATGACTTATTGTTGGATTTGCGTTACTTAACCACTTCAGCCCCGGAAGGTTTTACCCCCTTCCTGACCAGAGCACTTTTTACAATTCGGCACTGCGTCGCTTTAACTGCTAATTGCGCGGTCATGCAATGCTGTACCCAAACGAAATTTGCGTCCTTTTCTTCCCACAAATAGAGCTTTCTTTTGATGGTATTTGATCACCTCTGCCGTTTTTATTTTTTGCGCTATACACGGAAAAAGACCGAAAATTTTGAAAAAAAATGATATTTTCTACTTTTTGTTCTAAAAAAAAATCCAATAAACTCAATTTTAGTCATACATTTAGGCCAAAATGTATTCGGCCACATGTCTTTAGTAAAAAAAATGTCAAGTGTATATTTATTGGTTTGCGCAAAAGTTATAGCGTCTACAAACTAGGGTACATTTTCTGGAATTTACACAGCCTTTAATTTATGACTGCCTATGTCGTTTCTTGAGGTGCTAAAATGGCAGGGCAGTACAAAACCCCCACAAATGACCCCATTTTGGAAAGTAGACACCCCAAGAAATTTGCTGAGAGGCATGTTGAGCCCATTGAATATTCATTTTTTTTTTGTCCCAAGTGATTGAATAATGACAAAAAAAAAAAAAAAAAAAAAAAAAAAAAAAAAAAGTTGTCACTAAATGATATATTGCTCACACAGGCCATGGGCATATGTGGAATTGCACCCCAAAATACATTTAGCTGCTTCTCCTGAGTACGGGGATACCACATGTGTGGGACTTTTTGGGAGCCTAGCCGCGTACGGGGCCCCGAAAACCAATCACTGCCTTCAGGATTTCTTATGCCGCGTACACACGGTCGGACTTTCCGGCATACTTGGTCCGGCGGACCAGAGTGTGCCGGACAATCCACCCGTGTGTGGGCGCCGGCGGACTTTTCCGGCGGACCTCTTCCGAAAAGCCCGCCGGACCTAGATTTGAACCAAGTTTCAAATCTTTCCGTCGGACTCAGTTTCGGGCGGAAAGTCCGCTCGTGTGTGTGCTGGTCCGACGGAAAGGCCGCTCGTGTGTATGCTGGTCCGACGGAAAGGCCGCTCGTGTGTATGCTGGTCCGACGGACCAGATACGACGCGAGGGCAGGGTATTGCATCTCGCGCTCGCTGCAATAGGAAAAACAAATTTTCCTATTGCGGCGAGCGCGGGGCATACCAGGCCCTTGGGTCTGGTATGGATTATAAAGGGAAGCCCCTACGCCGAAAAAACGGCGTGGGGTCCCCCCTAAAATCCATACCAGACCCCGATCCGAGCACGCAGCCTGGCCGGTCAGGAAAGGGGGTGGGGACGAGCGAGCGCCCCCCCCCTCCTGAACCGTACCAGGCCGCATGCCCTCAACATGGGGGGGTGGGTGCTTTGGGGGAGGGGGGCGCCCTGCGGGCCCCCCCCACCTCAAAGCACCTTGTCCCCATGTTGATGAGGACAAGGGCCTCTTCCCGACAACCCTGGCCGTTGGTTGTCGGGGTCTACGGGCGGGGGGCTTATCGGAATCTGGGAGCCCCCTTTAATAAGGGGGCCCCCAGATCCCGGCACCCCACCCTATGTGAATGAGTATGGGGTACATGGTCCCCCTACCCCTAGGGAAAAATTGTAAGTAATAAAACACACTACACAGGTTTTTAAAATATTTTATTAAACAGCTCTGGGGGTGGGGATCTTCCTCCGGCTTCGGGGGTCTTCTTCCGGCTTCGGGGGTCCCTCCGCTTCATCTTCTCCCGGCGTCCGGTTGGTTCTTCTCCGCTCTCTTCTCCCGGTGTTCCAGTTCTTCGGCCGGCTCCTCTGCTGTGTTCAGGTAGCTCTCTTGCCAGCAGAGGTCCGGACTTCTGAGCTGCTGGGCTTCTTCTCTTCTCTTCTCTTCCCCCAGATGTTGACACGACGCTCTCTCCGGCTGGACTGGTCTCCGAGGGCTGCGTTGTGACTTATATAGGCGGAGACCCCGCCCCCATATGATGTCACAGTCCCTGGGCATGCTGGGACTGTGACGTTTTAGGGGGCGGGGTCGACCACGCCCCCTAAAACGTCACAGTCCCAGCATGCCCAGGGACTGTGACATCATATGGGGGCGGGGTCTCCGCCTATATAAGTCACAACGCAGCCCTCAGAGACCAGTCCAGCCGGAGAGAGCGTCGTGTCAACATCTGGGGGAAGAGAAGAGAAGAGAAGAAGCCCAGCAGCTCAGAAGTCCGGACCTCTGCTGGCAAGAGAGCTACCTGAACACAGCAGAGGAGCCGGCCGAAGAACTGGAACACCGGGAGAAGAGAGCGGAGAAGAACCAACCGGACGCCGGGAGAAGATGAAGCGGAGGGACCCCCGAAGCCGGAAGAAGACCCCCGAAGCCGGAGGAAGATCCCCACCCCCGGAGCTGTTTAATAAAATATTTTAAAAACCTGTGTAGTGTGTTTTATTACTTACAATTTTTCCCTAGGTGAAGGGGTAGGGGGACCATGTACCCCATACTCATTCACATAGGGTGTGGTGCCGGGATCTGGGGGCCCCCTTATTAAAGGGGGCTCCCAGATTCCGATAAGCCCCCCGCCCGCAGACCCCGACAACCAACGGCCAGGGTTGTCGGGAAGAGGCCCTTGTCCTCATCAACATGGGGACAAGGTGCTTTGAGGTGGGGGGGGCCCGCAGGGCGCCCCCCTCCCCCAAAGCACCCACCCCCCCCATGTTGAGGGCATGCGGCCTGGTACGGTTCAGGAGGGGGGGGGCGCTCGCTCGTCCCCACCCCCTTTCCTGACCGGCCAGGCTGCGTGCTCGGATCGGGGTCTGGTATGGATTTTAGGGGGGACCCCACGCCGTTTTTTCGGCGTAGGGGCTTCCCTTTATAATCCATACCAGACCCAAGGGCCTGGTATGCCCCGCAACGGGGCTCGCAAGGTGTCAATCTCGCCGATAAAAGCGGCAAGATTGACATCCTTTGCTAGTCCCATCGCACCTGAGTCACGTTCAAAATGAACGGACTTGGCCGTGTGTGGGCAAGTCCGTTCATTCTGAAAGTCCGCCGGAACTCCGGCGAAAGTCCGTCGGAAAGACGGGCGGACTTAGCCCGCCGGAAAGTCCCGGCGTGTGTGGGCAAGTCCGTCCGTTTTTAAAGTCCGGCGCACCTGGCGGACAAAGTCCGTCGGAAAGTGTGCCGGACCAAGTAGGATAGAAAGTCCGACCGTGTTTACGCGGCATTAGGGCGTACATTTTTGATTTTACTCCTCACTACCTATCACAGTTTTGAAGGCCATAAAATGCCCAGATGACATAAAACCCCCCCCAAATGACCCCATTTTGGAAAGTAGACACCCCAAGCTATTTGCTTTGAGGCATGTTGAGTCCATGGAATGTTTTATATTTTGACACAAGTTGCGGGAAAGTGACAAATTTATTTATTTATTTATTTTTTTTTTTTGCACAAAGTTGTCACTAAATGATATATTGCTCACACAGGCCATGGGCATATGTGGAATTGCACCCCAAAATACATTTAGCTGCTTCTCCTGAGTATGGGAATACCACATGTGTGGGACTTTTTGGGAGCCTAGCCGCGTACGGGACCCCGAAAACCAATCACTGCCTTCAGGATTTCTAAGGGCGTACATTTTTGATTTTACTCCTCACTGCCTATCACAGTTTCGGAGGCCATGGAATGCCCAGGTGGCACAACCCCCCCCCAAATGACCCCATTTTGGAAAGTAGACACCCCAAGCTATTTTCTGAGAGGCATGGTGAGTATTTTGCAGCTCTCATTTGTTTTTGAAAATAAAGAAAGACGAGAGAAAAATTTTTTTTTTTTCTTTTTTCAATTTTCAAAACTTTGTGACAAAAAGTGAGGTCTGCAAAATACTCACTATACCTCTCATCAAATAGCTTGGGGTGTCTACTTTCCAAAATGGGGTCATTTGGGGTTTTTTTTTTTTGCCACCTGGGCATTCCATGGCCTCCGAAACTGTGATAGGCGGTGAAGAGTGAAATCAAAAATTTACGGCCTTAGAAAGCCTGAAGGCGGTGCTTGGTTTTCGGGGTCCCGTACGCGGCTAGGCTCCCAAAAAGTCTCACATGTGGTATCCCCGTACTCAGGAGAAGCAACAGAATGTATTTTGGGGTGTAATTTCACATATTCCCATGGCATGTTTGAGCAATATATCATTTAGTGACAACTTTGCGCAAAAAAAAATAAAAAAAATAAAAAATTGTCTCTTTCCCGCAACTTGTGTCACAATATAAATTATTCCATGGACTTAACATGACTCTCAGCAAATAGCTTGGGGTGTCTACTTTCCAAAATGGGGTCATTTGGGGGGGGTTTGACCTGTCCTGGCATTTTATGCACAACATCTAGAAGCTTATGTCACACATCACCCACTCTTCTAACCACTTGAAGACAAAGCCCTTTCTGACACTTATTGTTTACATAAAAAAATAATTTTTTTTTTGCAAGAAAATTACTTTGAGCCCCCAAACATTATATATTTTTTTTAAAGCAAATGCCCTACAGATTAAAATGGTGGGTGTTTCATTTTTTTTTTTTCACACAGTATTTGCGCAGCGATTTTTCAAACGCATTTTTTGGGGAAAAAACACACTTTTTTACATTTTAACCACTTGCCGACCGCCGCACACAGATGTACGTCGACAGAGCGGCACGGGCAGGCATAAGGGCTTACCTGTACGTCCCTGCCTGCCCGCGGGTGGGGGGTCCGATCGGACCCCCCCCCGGTGCCTGCGGCGGTCGGATCGAGGTCAGGGTCGATCAAAGGTGAGGGGGAGGCCACTCATTCGTGGCCCCCACCTCGCGATCGCTCCTGGCCAATGACAGGCTTCCTCGGCTTCTGTGAATGTAAACAGAAGCAGAGGAAGTGATGTCATCTCTCCTTGAGCCGGTCTTTTCGTCCGGCGCCGAGGAGAGAAGACATCCAAGTAAGTGCACCAACACTACACATACAGTAGAACACGCAGGCACACTTGTCACCCCCCTGTCACCCCCCGATCACCCCCTGATCACCCCCCTGTACCCCCTGTCACTCTGACACCAATAGCAGGTTTTTTTTTTTTCTGATTTATTGCATTGGTGTCAGTTTGTGTCAGTTACAAGTGTTAGGGCCGTTAGGTTAGCCCCCTTTAGGTCTAGGGTACCCCCCTTTAGGTCCAGGGTACCCCCCTAACCCCCCTAATAAAGTTTTAACCCCGTGATCACCCCCCGTCGCCAGTGTCACTAAGCGATCGTTTTTCTGATCGCTGTATTAGTGACACAGGTGACGCTAGTTAGGGAGGTAAGTATATAGGTTCGCTGTCAGTGTTTTATAGCGACAGGGACCCCCATATACTACCTACTAAAGGTTTTAACCCCTTGATTGCCCCCTAGTTAACCCTTTCACCAGCGATCACCATATAATTGTTACAGGTGACGCTGGTTAGTTGGTTTTGGTTTTTTGTAGTTTATTACAGTTTTAGGGCACCCGCCGTTTATTACCCTATAAAGGTTTAACCCCCTAATTGCCCGGCGGTGATAGAAGTTAAGTTTTTAGGATCAGATAAGGTCTGCGTCGCCCCAGGCAGCGTCAGGTTAGCGCCAGTACCGCTAACACCTACGCACGCAGCATACACCTCCCTTAGTGCTATAGTATCTGAACGGATCGATATCTGATCCGATCAGATCTATACTCCCCAGCAGTTTAGGGTCCCCCAAAAAAACGCAGTGTTAGCGGGATCAGCCCAGATACCTGCTAGCACCTGCGTTTTGCTCCTCGGCCCAGCCCAGCCCAGCCCACCCAAGTGCAGTATCGATCGATAACTGTCACAAAACACTAAGCACACATAACTGTAGCGTTTGCAGAGTCAGGCCTGATCCCTGCGATCGCTAACAGTTTTTTGGTAGCACTTTGAATCAGTCGCTGACAGTCAGGAGCTTTTTTGCCTGTGAGTCTCACTAGTGTACCCCTAAATTTAGAGCCCAAAATGGCAAATAGAAGGTACACTAGTGAAGAGGCCTACAGGATTCTGAGCATGACAGATAGTGAAGAGGAAGTCACTCATCTGTCAAGTTCAAGCTCAGAATACGAACCTGTAGAGGACAGCGGCTCCATGACAGATAGCTCTGACGACGGAGTTGTGGTCCCTGCTAGGGTCAGGCGTACCAGACCCCGATCTTCTTCTTCTGTCCTTGAAGTGCAAGAACCGCAGGGCTCTCGTAGGGAGCAGAGAGGTACTAGTGCCGCTACTCCTTCTGGTGAACTGGCAAGCACCAGCGGCCTAGTACACCCTGGTCGTACATCCAGCACTGCAGTATCACGTGGTGACGTGGCGAGTCCCATAAGTGCAGTTCAAGCTGGCGAGGTGGCAAGCACAACTAGTGTCCCGCTGCCACCAATAAGACAAAGACAGGCCCGTCGTGCCCATAGTGCCCTTCCTGCTGCATTCGCCAATCCGAATTGGGTACCCACCACTTCTGCAGCACCCGTACTTCCCCCTTTCACTGGCCAACCCGGAATTCAGGTGGAAACAGTTGACTTTATGCCACTGGATTTTTATTCACTGTTTTTCACCGAAGATCTCTATAGATCTATTGTGGACCAAAGCAATTTGTACGCTGGTCAACACATCGCCGCTAATCCCCAGTCCTCCCTTGCCAGAGATTGGAGACCAATTACGGTCTCCGAATTTAAGATCTTTCTGGGCCTTTCCCTCAACATGGGCATAACCAAAAAGAGTGAGTTGCGGTCATATTGGTCCACTGACCCAATTCACCATATGCCCGTGTTCTCTGCTTCAATGGCCAGGGCACGATACGAGCAGATTTTGCGGTTCATGCACTTCAACGACAATGAACTCTGTCGTCCTCGTGGAGACCCTGCATACGATCGGCTCTACAAAATTCGGCCCCTCGTAAACCACTTCAACCAACGTTTTGCAGACTTGTTTACCCCCCATCAAGTTGTCTGCGTTGATGAGTCCCTGGTTAAGTTTTCTGGCCGCTTGTCCTTCAAACAGTACCTTCCCAGCAAGCGTGCCAGATACGGGGTCAAGATGTATAAGCTCTGTGACAGGGCCACAGGCTATACATGTAGATTCATGGTTTACGAGGGCAAAGATAGTCACGTAGAGCCGATAAACTGCCCTGACTACATAGGAAGCGCTGGCAAGATAGTGTGGGACTTGGTGTCACCCTTATTCGGAAAGGGGTACCACTTGTACGTGGACAATTATTATACGAGCGTGCCACTTTTTAGTCACTTGTTTGATCAGCAGATTGGAGCATGTGGCACCGTGCGACCTAATCGCCGGGGCTTTCCCCAGAGGCTTGTAGATTCCCGTCTTAGGCTGGGGGAGAGAGCCTGCTTGAAGTATAATAATTTGCTCGCTATGAAGTGGAGGGATAAGAAGAATGTTTTCGTTCTCACCTCCCTTCATGCAGACACGACGACCCAAATTACTACGGCGACTGGTGTTGTGGAGAAACCCCTCTGTGTCCACGAATACAACCTTAATATGGGAGGGGTGGACCTCAACGACCAGTTGTTGGCGCCGTACCTAGTTGCCCGTAAGGCCAGACGCTGGTACAAAAAAGTGTCTGTTTATTTATTTCAATTGGCTTTGCTGAACGCTCATGTGCTATACAGAGCTTCAGGACGGACTGGATCCTTCCTTAAATTCCAGGAAGAGATCGTCAGAGCCCTTCTGTTTCCAGACGGTGCTCCACCTCACCTTCCCAATCCAAATGCAGTAGGCCGGCTGCATGAGAGGCATTTTCCTTATGTCCTCCAGAGTACCCCTACCCAACGAGCCCCCCAAAGAAAATGTCGTGTCTGCAGAAAGCGCGGATTTAGGCGTGACACCCGGTATTATTGTCCCTCCTGTCCTGGCAATCCTGGTCTTTGCATTGGTGAATGTTTTGAACGCTACCATACACTAGTTGAGTATTAGCGTAGGGTACAGCACTGCACAGACTAGGACACACTTCCACAGGGTCTCCCAAGATGCCATCGCATTTTGAGAGACCCAAACCTGGAACCGTTACAGTTTTAAAAGTTACAGTTATAAAAAAAAAAAAAGTAAAAAAAAAAATATAAAATAAAAAAACCAAAAATAGTTGTCGTTTTATTGTTCTCTCTCTCTCTATTTTCTCTCTATTGTTCTGCTCTTTTTTACTGTATTCTATTCTGCATTGTTTTATTGTTATGTTTTATCATGTTTGCTTTTTAGGTATGTAATTTTTTTATAGTTTACTGTGTTTTAAACATTTTATTGTTTTCAGGTACGCCATTCAGCTGCAGCGCGGATTTATTTATCTTGACAGCAACAGCGTTTGCTCCCACGATACATAAAGCCGTGACTCCAGCGCTGTCGGAGGTGATTTCACCACCACAGTTACATACTTCAGCATATATGCCGAAGCGTGGGGGCAGAAGTGGGTGGAGGAGCGATTTGCTCCTGCCTTTTGCGGGAGGATGCCCCCATGCTTCGGCATATATATATTTTAGGTAGGCACAGGTTGCGTTAAATGTTTTATTTTTTACTATGGTTTTTTTTTGTATTTGCTTTGCAGGTATGGTAAGTATTACTGTTATACTGTAATGTTACTTTGTTTTTTGTTAACCATCATTTGCTTAGCAGGTACGCCATTCAGTTGCAGCGCGGATTTATTTATCTTGACAGCAACAGCGTTTGCTCCCACGATACATAAAGCCGTGACTCCAGCGCTGTCGGAGGTGATTTCACCACCACAGTTACATACTTCAGCATATATGCCGAAGCGTGGGGGCAGAAGTGGGTGGAGGAGCGATTTGCTCCTGCCTTTTGCGGGAGGATGCCCCCATGCTTCGGCATATATAAATGGTGCATGTATGCCCATCATTAGAAGTGGGTGGATGAAGGGAGGTATTCTAATGGTGGGCATACCCACCGATCAATATCTTTTTTTCGTTCAGCCCACAGGCTGCATGAAAAAAAAGTTTACAATATATGCCCAACAAGGACCAGCAACGTACTGGTATGTTGCTGGACTTTGAGTGGTTATACCAGAATGATGCCTGCAGGTTTAGGTATCATCTTGGTATCATTCTTTTCAGCCAGCGGTCGGCTTTCATGTAAAAGCAATCCTAGCGGCTAATTAGCCTCTAGACTGCTTTTACAAGCAGTGGGAGGAAATGCCCCCCCCCCCCCCCACTGTCTTCCATGTTTTTCTCTGGCTCTCCTGTCCCAACAGGGAACCTGAGAATGCAGCCAGTGATTCAGCCAGCTGACCATAGAGCTGATCGGAGACCAGAATGGCTCCAAACATCTCTATGGCCTAAGAATCCGGAAGCTACGAGCATTTCATGACTTAGATTTCGCCGGATGTAAACAGCGCCATTGGGAAATTGGGAAAGCATTTTATCACACCGATCTTGGTGTGGTCAGATGCTTTGAGGGCAGAGGAGAGATCTAGGGTCTAATAGACCCCAATTTTTTCAAAAAAGAGTACCTGTCACTACCTATTGCTATCATAGGGGATATTTACATTCCCTGAGATAACAATAAAAATGATTTAAAAAAAATAAAAATGAAAGGAACAGTTTAAAAATAAGATAAAAAATCAAAAAATTAATTAAAAAAAAAAAAAAAAAAAAAAAAAGCACCCCCATCCCCCCCTGCTCTCGCGCAAAGGCGAACGCAAGCGTTGGTCTGGCGTCAAATGTAAACAGCAATTGCACCATGCATGTGAGGTATCACCGCGAAGGTCAGATCGAGGGCAGTATTTTAGCAGTAGACCTCCTCTGTAAATCTAAAGTGGTAACCTGTAAAGGCTTTAAAGGCTTTTAAAAATGTATTTTAGGTTTGTCGCCACTGCACGTTTGTGCGCAATTTTAAAACATGTCATGTTTGGTATCCATGTACTCGGCCTAAGATCATCTTTTTTATTTCATCAAACATTTGGGCAATATAGTGTGTTTTAGTGCATTAAAATTTTAAAAAGTGTGTTTTTTCCCCAAAAAATGCGTTTTGAAAAATCGCTGCGCAAATACTGTGTGAAAAAAAAAAATGAAACACCCACATTTTAATCTGTAGGGCATTTGCTTTAAAAAAATATATAATGTTTGGGGGTTCAAAGATAATTTCTTGCAAAAAAAAAAATTTTTTCATGTAAACAAAAAGTGTCAGAAAGGGCTTTGTCTTCCAGTGGTTAGAAGAGTGGGTGATGTGTGACATAAGCTTCTAAATGTTGTGCATAAAATGCCAGGACAGTTCAAAACCCCCCAAATGACCCCATTTTGGAAAGTAGACACCCAAGCTATTTGCTGAGAGGCATGTCGAGTCCATGGAATATTTTATATTGTGACACAAGTTGCGGGAAAAAGACAATTATTATTATTTTTTTTTTTTTTTTGCACAAAGTTGTCACTAAATGATATATTGCTCAAACATGCCATGGGAATATGTGAAATTACACCCCAAAATTCATTCTGTTGCCTCTCCTGAGTACGGGGAAAAACAAGCACCGCCTTCAGGCTTTCTAAGGGCGAAAATTTTTGATTTCACTCTTCACTGCCTATCACAGTTTCGGAGGCCATGTAATGCCCAGATGGCACAAACCCCCCCCCAAATGACCCCATTTTGGAAAATAGACACCCAAAGCTATTTGCTGAGAGGTATAGTGAGTATTTTTGCAGACCTCACTTTTTGTCACAAACTTTTGAAAATTGAAAAAAGGAAAAAAAATACGTTTTCTTGTCTTTCTTCATTTTCAAAAACAAATGAGAGCTGCAAAATACTCACCATGCCTCTCAGCAAATAGCTTGGGGTGTCTACTTTCCAAATGGGGTCATTTTGGGGCGGTTTTGTGCTATCTTGGCATTTTATGGCCTTCAAAACTGTGATGGGTAGTAAGGAGTGAAATCCAAAAAATTAACGCTCTTAGAAATCCTGAAGGTGGTGATTGAATTTCGGGGCCCCGTATGAAGCTAGGCTCCCAAAAAGTGCCACTCATGTGGTATCCCCATACTCAGGAGAAGCAGCAGAATGTATTTTGGGGTGTATTCCACATATGCCCATGGCATGTTTGAGCAATATATCATTTAGTGACAACTTTGTGCAAAAAAAAAAAAAAATTGTCACTTTCCCGCAACTTGTGTCAAATATAAATATTCCATGTACTCATCATGCCTCTCAGCAAATAGCTTGGGGTGTCTTCTTTCCAAAATGGGTCATTTGGGGGGGTTTTGTGCCATCTGGGCATTTTATGACCTTCAAAAATGTGATAGGTAGTGAGGAGTGAAATCACAACTTTACGCCCTTAGAAATCCTGAAGGCGGTGCTGGGTTTTCGGGGCCCCGTACGCGGCTAGGCTCCCAAAAAGTCCCACACATGTGGTATCCCCATACTCAGGAGAATCAGCAGAATGTATTTTGGGGTGCAATTCCACATAAGCCCATAGCCTGTGTGAGCAATATATCATTTAGTGACAACTTTGTGCAAAAAAAAAAAATAAATTGTCACTTTCCCGCAACTTGTGTCAAAAAATAAAATATTCCATGGACTCAACATGCCTCTCAGCAAATAGCTTGGGGTGTCTACTTTCCAAAATGGGGTCATTTGGGGGGGATTTGTGCCATCTTGGCATTTTATGGCCTTCAAAACTGTGATAGGTAGTGAGGAGTAAAATCAAAAAATTATGCCCTTAGAAATCCTGAAGGCGGTGCTTGGTTTTTGGGGCCCCGTACGTGGCTAGGCTCCCAAAAAGTGCCACACATGTGGTATCCCCGTACTCAGGAGAAGCAGCAGAATGTATTTTGGGGTGTAATTCCACATATGCCCATGGCATGTTTGAGCAGTATATCATTTAGTGACAACTTTGTGCAAAAAAAAAAAAATTGTCACTTTCCCGCAACTTGTGTCCAAATATAAAATATTCCATGGACTCAACATGCCTCTCAGCAAATAGCTTGGGGTGTCTACTTTCCAAAATGGGGTCATTTGGGGGGGGTTTGTGCCATCTTGGCATTTTATGGCCTTCAAAACTGTGATAGGTAGTGGGGAGTAAAATCAAAAATTTATGCCCTTTGAAATCCTGAAGGCGTGCTTGGTTTTAGGGGCCCCGTACGCGCTAGGCTCCCAAAAAGTCCCACACATGTGTATCCCGTACTCAGGAGAAGCAGCAGAATGTATTTTGGGGTGTAATTCCACATATGCCCATGGCATGTTTGAGCAATATATCATTTAGTGACAACTTTGTGCAAAAAAAAAAAAAAAAAAAAAAAATTGTCACTTTCCCGCAACTTGTGTCCAAATATAAAATATTCCATGGACTTAACATGCCTCTCAGCAAATAGCTTGGGGTGTCTACTTTCCAAAATGGGGTAATTTGGGGGGGGTTTGTGCCATCCTGGCATTTTATGGCCTTCAAAACTGTGATAGGTAGTGAGGAGTAAAATCAAAAATGTATGCCCTTTGAAATCCTGAAGGCGGTGCTTGGTTTTCGGGCCCCGTACGCGGCTAGGCTCCCAAAAAGTCCCACACATTTGGTATCCCCGTACTCAGGAGAAGCAGCTGAATGGATTTTGGGGTGCAATTCCACATATGCCCATGGCCTGTGTGAGCAATATATCATTTAGTGACAACTTTTTGTAATTTTTTTTTTTTTTTTTTTTTTGTTGTCATTATTCAATCACTTGGGACAAAAAAAAAAAATATTCAATGGGTTCAACATGCCTCTCAGCAATTTCCTTGGGGTGTCTACTTTCCAAAATGGGGTCATTTGGGGGGGTTTTGTACTGCCCTGCCATTTTAGCACCTCATGAAATGACATGGACAGTCATAAACTAAAAGCTGTGTAAATTCCAGAAAATGTACCCTAGTTTGTAGGCGCTATAACTTTTGCGCAAACCAATAAATATACGCTTTATTGACATTTTTTTTTTACCAAAGACATGTGGCCGAATACATTTTGGCTAAATGTATGACTAAAATTGATTTAATGGATTTTTTTTATAACAAAAAGTAGAAAATATCATTTTTTTTCAAAATTTTCGGTCTTTTTCCGTTTATAGCGCAAAAAATAAAAAGCGGCAGAGGTGATCAAATACCATCAAAATAAAGCTCTATTTGTGGGAAGAAAAGGACGCAATTTCGTTTGGGTACAGCATTGCATGACCGCGCAATTAGCAGTTAAAGCGACGCAGTGCCAAATTGTAAAAAGTGCTCTGGTCAGGAAGGGGGTAAATCCTTCCGGGCTGAAGTGGTTAATGCACTAAAACACACTATATTGCCCAAATGTTTGATGAAATAAAAAAGATGATCTTAGGCCGAGTACATGGATACCAAACATGACATGCTTTAAAATTGCGCACAAACGTGCAGTGGCGACAAAACTAAATACATTTTTAAAAGCCTTTACAGGTTACCACTTTAGATTTACAGAGGAGGTCTACTGCTAAACTTACTGCCCTCGATCTGACCTTCCGCGGCGATACCTCACATGCATGGTGCAATTGCTGTTTACATTTGAGCCAGACCGACGCTTGCGTTCGCCTTAGCGCGAGAGCAGGGGGGACAGGGGTGCTTTTTTTTTTTTTTTTTCTTATTATTATTTTTTTTATCTTATTTTTAAACTGTTCCTTTCATTTTTTTTTTTTTTTTTTTAAATCATTTTTATTGTTATCTCAAGGAATGTAAATATCCCCTATCATAGCAATAGGTAGTGACAGGTACTCTTTTTTGCAAAATTGGGGTCTATTAGACCCTAGATTTCTCCTCTGCCCTCAAAGCATCTGACCACACCAAGATCGGGTGATAAAATGCTTTCCAATTTCCCAATGGCGCTGTT